>JAXCLQ010000015.1:1491161-1528094 GCA_035584115.1 Cedrela odorata
TTATTGGTACAACGCTTATTTATACATAAATGTTTAATTACAATATATCGATGATATACATTGTATATGTTTATAAAAAAAGATTTGTGAGGGAAATTTTTTAATTAATAATATTTTTTTAAAATTTTATTTATGATTGATGTTGTCACATGACATTAAATTATTGGTACAACGCTTATTTATATATAAACATATAATTATAATGTATCGATGATATGTTTATAAAAAATATTTGTGAGGGAAATTTGTTAATTGAAAACAAGTTTGTGTGTTGATATGCATTCGAGTAGCTAGTTATTTGTCTATTATAAGGACAAACCATTACTTGTCATAAGAAAAGTGTATTAATAATTTAGCTCAAAAAGATAGTATTGCCAAAGCAATTTTCCACCAAACAACACAATTCTATTTTGCATTAATGCTACCACCCTTTATTTGGAAAAGCCCAACTCCTTGCATAAAATTAGTATTACTTTATTGTTATTAACAAAATAATTAGATTCTATTAAATTTAATATGTCATAATCCAAATTGTTCAAATGCTACACAAAAGTAAACTCATATATGATGACTTATTGGAATTTAAAGAAAAAAAGAACAAAAACAAAACACTTTTCATACTTCTATAACACTATTAACACTTTTGTTTTTGGTTGTGATTTGAAAAAAAAAATGTTTTCTAAACAAATATTTATAAATTACTTTCATGTAAATAGTATATAATATTGTTGCTTATTATATAACAATAACAATAATAATAAATGTAATAAATAAATAATAATTTGTATACATCTTTTTAAGAAAAAATTTGACAACAATTAAATAACTAGTGAAATCTCTTAAGATTGTGTCAGGGGTTTGTATTTTAAATTCCGTTCACATCAAAATTAGAGAAAGTTTTAATTATAATTATATAAAATTATTATTATAAATATTTTTTTAAAATTTTAAAATTTATCTTTTTGACACTAACATTGTGCGCAATTGCTAAATTAACATAACACTAAGAAAATAAGTAAATTAATGATATATTCATTTTCAGATTGACACTCTCATATATATATATATATATATATATATTTATAAAATTGAAGTGTTATAATTTTTAAGCTATATAATTATTGTACGATAGAATAATTGAACGAGTTTTTAAGCTATATGAATATTGCACGATAGAATAATTGAACGACCCATATAAGTGTAAGAATTACTAAGGAAGTAAATATTTTTGAATTATATGTCACCTTATTACCTAGAATCCAATAGATTTTATTGTTGCTTCAAGCTATGCTATAGCCTATAGCTATAGCTATAGTACTTTTGTTGTTTCTATACAGGTCGAGATACCTAGGCATAAGAATTCTTAGGAATTTCCATCCTTGATACATTAGATTTATCACATGAAATCCAACTTAGAATATGTTTGGATTTAAGTGTTACTTTAAAAAGTAAACATTTTCTTTCTTAATTTATCATTTTCTTTGAAACAATTGCTTATGCAAATGATGTCTCTCCATGAATACCTCCACAGAAGTACTTCTAAACTTGTAAGATACGTTTATACTGTCATGCATCACAATCCAAAAGTGCTTTTTAAGAATCTCAAATCCATATATCTCTCTCTCTATACGCATAAAACATCTCGGATTATGACAGTTTTCTCGACGTAGTTTCTTTCTTTGTAACTGAGTGGAAGATTCCTAAAGCATCTAATAACACACCGCAGTTCAAAAAATTTGATCATGTAATTTGTTTTGTTCTTCACAGCTTCTGCCAACAATCCAGTATGTCATGAGCCCTAAAAGCAAAAGCAGAAGAAACTGACAAGCAAGTAGTGGAGGAGGACCCCAGGAAGTGCTTTTGAGCAACAATAATAGTGAAAGTATCAAATTTATGAACAATATTCCAAGTGTTTTAAAAGCATATATACTATTGCCTTGCTCTTTCACGACAATACGTTTCATTGTGTTTTGCACTTTTGCTCGTGAATTTCATAAACTTTGTTGCTTTTTATGTAAAATAAAAAAATTTAAAAAAAAACCCATTTGAATTTAATGGGAGCAATATTTCAATCTCAAATCCCTCCATTCCATTTTCAAATAATTTTATGAATTGAATCGACTAATACCCACTTTTAATATTATTATGATCGATTGATTTCAAAATTAATATATATATATATATAATAAAATTTTATTAGACGAGTTTATGAATTATATAGTATGGGTGCGATCTTATTTTAAGACTTTTTTTTTATTGTATGATATCTTTTATATATATATATATATATATAAACTTTTACTAAAGTAAATATACACATGTAATTGATAATTTATTAAAGCAATAACTTTAAAAAGTGGTGTCTACACTATATGTGAAAAGTAAACATATCTAATTACTCATTAGCAAATTCATATTAGGATTAGCTTATTATATGATAAAATGTCATTAAAGTATTATTTACAATTGAGAAAACGTGATATTATATAATTAAATATTTGCACAAATTTCAAAAAAGTAGATTTAGATTAACTCAATAATAAAGAATAAATTAGTACAGCTCAACTATTTTTTTTTTATTTGATTTTTTTAAGATATAAAAGTATTCTATCATGAAATGAAACCAATCATGATAGAATAAATCATTGTGAGTTGCTCGTGAATTTCATACACTTTCATGATAGAATAAATCATTGTGATTTGCTCGTGAGTTTCATGAACTTTGTTGCTTTTCGTGTAAAATAAAAAATAAAAAATTTCTTTTTAATTTAGTGGGAGTAATATTCGAATCTCAAGTATCTTGATACCATTTTCAAACAATTTTATGAGTTGAATCGACTAATACCCACTTTTAATATTATTATTATCGATTGGTTTTAAAACTAATCTATACATAATAAAGTTTTATTAGACGAGTTCATGGATTTTATTGTATTTGTGCATTTTTATTTTAAGACTTTTTCTATGCTACATATAAAATGGTATCCTTTTTTATATAAACTTTTATTTAAGTAAATAATTGCATGTAATTGATAGTTTATTAAAATAATAACTTTGAAAAGTATATTAGGATAATTTATTATATGATAAAATATCATTAAAGTATTATTTACAATCGAGAAAATGTGATATTATATAATTAAATATTTACACAAATTCAAAATAAAAAGAATAATTTTGATTAACTCAATAATAAATAATAAATTAGTATGGCTCAATAATTTTTTTATTCTATTTTTATAATATATAAAATTACTCGATCATGATATGAAACCAATCATTTTCACATTATATATACTATTTGGGGGACATGATTAATGTATTCATTTATAAAATGAAGTGCTTGTTATTTCTATTGCTATTGCTATTGCTGTCTTCTCTTTTTTCATTTACTCGTGTGAGTAAAGCAAGAACGTGATGCTCGGTGACTTATAAAAGTTCAAAAGATTCTTCAACTAATTACCGACCAATAATTGCCTCCAAATAGTGCAATAAGGTATATATACATTTATATATTATGATATTACTACATATTCTTCCTCGTATAGGGAAGATATATGGCTCATAACTTTAAGAGAACAACAAAATATGTCTATTATCTACTAGCTAATTAATCACTCATTTGGCCAATTTCTTCAAGCATGCATGAAGCTAGGCAGAAGAAGGCATGACCCTTTGTTGTTCCAAGAGGTTAGGTCTAGATTATATACAAAGCTAAAGAACAAAAGCAAGTTGGGGAAAGATGGACCAGCCAAACGTCTTAACAATTATTTGTTTGATTTGTCTTCGTATCTATCTAAAAATCTTTTGTGATAACTATACTTCACTTTCACTAGTTTCATCCTTGCTTGCTTGGTGGAATTATGTTCTCCATACATAATATTTTAGAATAATTATTCGAATTTTATTACTATTTCTTTCGTTATGATCTCTTAAAGTAATATAACAAGTTCGAAGTTTAAATTTTGAAGTTTGAATCCTTATTCAAGTTGGGAAGTAAAACATTTCGTTTATAATTTTACAAATTATATACATCCTTTTGAGTATGTTCTAAGAGCTATATGCATGAGCAGACTATATAAAACACAGTAACATTCACATTGCTCCCTTATTTTCACAAAATTAATAATTCCCATAAGTGGACTTGGAATTATTTCCCAAATTATACATGAATGCTATGTATATCCCTTATTTTCTATAACTATATGTGTATATAGTTCAGGATTTATTTAGGGGGTACATGCATAGTGTAGGCTTCAACTATATATTAATATCATTATTAAATTTATGAATATAAGTCCAAATGTTCATCATCCAAAGAAAAAACTTTATGCTATTTTTTGTATCATCCAAACACATCCTTACAAATATTGGAATATTTCTGTTGTAGAATTCTCTTGAACTGTATAAATTCCTTCTCTTCCTTCTCTTATTTCACAAATACAAGCACTATTTCTTGATGATGTGATGTTTGGCTTGCACAAGTTAACAAAGATGTGATTATGCTTTCAGCAGAATCACTTTTGTTCTCTTGTATCTTCACAAGCGCTTCTGTATATATACATACACACTTATCTCCCCCCACCATGTGAATATTTTCAAAGCACAAAGCTTATCACCTTGCTAGCATGCATATCATCAGCTCACACCACGCTTCATTTTTGGACCCCACAGATATCCGGATTTTCTAGGGAAAATTAAAGGGGTAAGAAAAAGACAAGAGAAAAAAAAAGACATTCATAGACCGATACTGATATTTTTCTTTAAAAAAATGTTGAAATTACTCAAATTTAGCTCAAATAATTGAGTGCATGAATAAGAGTGTGGTCATTTTCATATTCCGTACCTATAATGTTATCGTACCACTACTTGCCAAGAGTAATTGCAATGAATTTTATTTTGACGACATGGCGGCAATCAAATTCAATCAACAAATTTAAAAATTGAGAGGTTGATAACAAACCGATTCTAAATACGAAATTAGTTACAATAATAACTTCGTATATTAAAAATCTTAGATAATTACTTCAATATCATAATTAGAGTAAAATTAAAAGTTTTTTTTTTATTTTACACAACTTTTTACGTTAATTTCTCAATCATTATATTTATACACTCTCTTAATAGTTGATATCAAATTTAATATATGTAATTGATACATCATAATTAACGCACAATAAAAATCTTAATTCTAATCGGTTATAAATAGAGTTAGAATTTAAGACCAAAATGAGACACATTCACTAGTTATAAATACTATGTTATGTACAAATGGGCAAATTGAAATTTTTGTATGATGAATGAAGAATCACTGGCAAGATATCATGCTCAAGGACAAACTTCTAGAGAGTTAGAGAGGCAATGACTGGCTATATATATATATATATATATAATAAATCAAGTTAGAAACAATTTCTTTTAGTCACATCAATAAAAATGTTAATTGAAATGGGAATAACAAAAGAAAGTTGGGTAGCAGCATATATCAATATTAGGTATATTATGAAAATATCCTTTTAGCTATTACATTATAAAACCACATGTAAATGCTTTTGAATTATTATAACAGAGAATTAAGTATATATACGAAATGAGAGTACTAATAAATTACTTAATAATTCATATTAATTAATCAGTTTGAGTTTAACTTGATCAGTTAATTGTAATATTTAAATTTTTTATATTCTTTTAAGTTGTCGTTATTTTTTTTTCGGGTTTTTCTTTTATCATAAAGAAAATGATTGTTTTTGTGTATAATTTTGGCTCAAAATAAATTTAGAATCTAATCTTCCCAAGTGTGAAGATAAATAATACCATCTTATAACTAAATGACTTCTTGAGTATATAAAGTATATGTATTATTTTATATAGCAACTATTGCTACCAAAAAAATTATGAACTATTTGAAGGTCTATTATCATTACTAGAAAGCACAATTAATGTTTGTTGATTGGAGTTGATTTTAAGTTTCTACTTTACTAATAATTTGCCTAAAACAAATATGTTGTTTTCCCAAGTTCTATTCATTTCTTCTTTGTTTTGGAAGTGAAAATGACAATCCATAAGCAAAGAAAAATAGTTCAAAGTGTTAATCATTCTATCTATGAGTTATATTTAGGTCATGATAGAGAGTAATGAAGTTGAAGCTTAAGCTTAATGGGTTGTGTAACATGGCCTAGCCTAGAGTGGTCATTAATCACTTAACCTTAGTGGACCCTATGTCTCGTTCCTCCCACCACACCGAACCCATCTCCTTCACTTGTTCTGTCTGTGTTTTGTGCTCTTCTTCTCTCTTCATTTGCTACCCGACACATTCACGCACACTTCATTCTCAACCCTAGCTAGTACTAGTTAGTCCAAAATTTCCCTTCTTAAACCAATCTCTTCTTTCTCGTTTCCCTTAACTAACACATACACGAAGAGTTTTCTACTTCCTTTCCTCCTCCACCAACTACTCCTCCCATGGTTCCTCTCTTCTCACTATGCCCTCTCAGCCCAACCTCCACTTCTCCCTCCCAAGGTTGATCTCTTCTAACATACTTTCAATATCAATATCTATGAATAATGAGCTTTCTTAACACAATCTGCTAGCTGAATCTTCTGTTCAGCAGTAGATTATATATATTTATTCCTTTATTTACAATTCAAAAACCAACTTTCTTCGCAATCTTATATGTTTCTTCTCTAGTTTACAGTTTAAAAAAGAGATCTTTCTTTTAATTTTCTCAATATCTGTATATGCACTATCAGGAAAATGAGCTTTCTTTTCTTGATATAATCTGTCGATATTCATATAATTTACAGAGTATGTCAAAGACAGTTTTTGAAAAAACTTTTTAATGATGTTTAGGATTATGTTAGATTATTATTGTCATTGCAGATGGATTGGACTGTTTAGCAGCAAGAATTCCACAGCCGAAAATGTTGACAATGATGGCAGCAGTGACGAAATCCCAGTTTCTCACAATTTCGAATGTTACGCCTGCACACAAGTAGGCGTTCCCGTCTTTCACTCCACCAGCTGCGACAACGCTCACCAGCCCGAATGGGAAGCCTCCGCCGGGTCCTCCCTCGTCCCAATCCAGGCCCGCCACCGCTCGAAGAAGATTCTCAGCCAGGCATCATCCAAGGCCCACCGCCGCTTGCCATCAGGACCCTTCGGACACATACTGGACCCACGTAGCAAGCGCGTGCAGAGACTCAACCGCGCGTTCCTTCTCGCACGTGGCATGTCATTAGCCGTCGATCCATTGTTCTTCTATGCTCTGTCGATCGGTAGAGGCGGTGCTCCGTGCTTGTACATGGACGGCGCGTTGGCGGCAATCGTGACCGTTCTTCGCACGTGTGTGGATACCGTTCATTTGTTCCATTTGTGGCTTCAGTTCAGGTTGGCGTACGTGTCACGAGAATCCCTCGTTATCGGATGCGGCAAACTCGTGTGGGACGGACATGCGATCGCCTCACACTACTTCCGGTCTCTCAAGGGCTTCTGGTTCGACGTATTCGTGATCCTCCCTGTCCCGCAGGTCAGTACCGCTAATAACTTCGATATTAGTTCAAATTTACTAAAATACCCTTGCAATGATAGGCTGACGTGGAATGACAAATTTTGCACCGTGATCATTTCAGAAAGCAGACGTGACCGAAGTGATCATGTTATAGCTTCCTTTGTTTTGATTGATTTAGGTTTACTCGCCAAGCTGGACGAGTGTTTCCCACTCGCTACCATATTTCGACACCTGTTCATCGTCGAGTTTTCACGACAATCAATATAATCGAGTTTAGCACAGTTGAATATTCATAAATGATGAATTTAATGTAATCAATCAGAATAGTTAATTTCAGGAAGGGATATTAGTGGTAATGGCTAGTTATGTGGTGGATTTTAAATTTTGATGATGATGATGATGATCTAGAATTTCTGATCTGATCTGATCAAAGGAGTGGCCAAGCCTAAAGTGGGTTCCGCAGACAACAGCAAAGAGAGAGAGCTCAATAATTGTGTTTCCTTTTTGTGATTTTGGGTTGTCGGTGTAATACTGATCATATTGATGGGCAGCTTTCTGATTTTTGGAATGTCTACTCCAGTTTCTTAATACTTTGATTTTCTGCAGGCTGTGTTTTGGCTAGTGGTACCAAAGTTGATCAGAGAGGAGAGGATCAAATTAATAATGACAATACTTGTAATAATGTTCTTGTTTCAATTCCTTCCTAAAGTCTACCACAGCATCTACCTAATGAGAAGAATGCAGAAAGTTACAGGATACATTTTTGGCACAATTTGGTGGGGTTTTGGCCTCAATCTCATTGCCTACTTCATTGCCTCCCATGTAATTAATCCATAATCCATAATCCATCCTCAATCTTCATTTCTTTCACCGTTTTTAATCTTTATAACAACTATTTAGTAACATTCACAGGTTGCCGGAGGATGCTGGTATGTCCTAGCGATACAACGTGTGGCTTCGTGTCTCCGGCTACAATGCCACCGGAAAGCAAACTGTGATCTCTACTTATCTTGCTCGGAGGAGGTTTGCTATCAGTTTCTGGTTCCTGATGGTGCTATTGGGAATACTTGTGGGGGTAACTCTACAACTACTGTCAGAAAGTCTCTGTGTTTAGATGTAAATGGACCCTTCAATTATGGAATTTATCAGTGGGCTCTTCCTGTCATTTCCAGTCAGTATCTTGCTGTCAAAATACTTTACCCCATCTTTTGGGGCCTCATGACCCTCAGGTAAAAAAACATTAGCGGCAGCAGAAAAAAAAAGTGCTTTTGCTTATGGCCAAGGCCAATTGATTTTAAGCTCTTTTTCCCACTTTCTGCTTTTGCTTAACAGCACTTTTGGCAATGATCTTGAGCCCACAAGTCACTGGCTGGAAGTTATGTTCAGTATCTGCATTGTTCTCAGTGGACTACTGCTCTTCACTCTATTGATTGGTAATATTCAGGTATGTTATATACAATTTCAATGCAATTTTAAAGAGTTCTCTCCGGTAGCCATCGGTATTTTAAATTCAGATTACTATATGCATGTCCGCACCTGAAAATTTATATTTCTGTTTCTGTTTCTGGCTCGGCCCTGAGTGTTTGACTTTGTTGTGAAGGTGTTTCTGCATGCTGTGATGGCAAAGAAGAGGAAAATGCAGCTGAGATGTCGAGACATGGAATGGTGGATGAGGCGGCGACAGTTGCCGTCGCGTCTGAGGCAAAGAGTCCGGCATTTCGAGCGTCAGAGATGGGCGACAATGGGCGGAGAGGACGAGATGGAACTGATCAAAGATTTGCCTGAAGGACTGCGGCGAGACATCAAGCGTTATCTCTGCCTTGATCTCATTAAAAAGGTAGTGTTTTTCTGCAAATTTGAAGGAATGAATCATGAATTCTGATGAATTTTAGATCATCCTGGAAACAATTTTTAACTGGATTCCTGTTCTGTTTCTGTCAGGTTCCTCTGTTCCACAACTTGGATGACCTTATTCTCGACAATATCTGTGACAGAGTTAAGCCCCTTGTCTTCTCTAAAGAGGAAAAGGTAAGTGGGTTTTCAATTATGTTTTTGAAAACTGTTTTCTGTTCCGAAAACAGACTACAAATTCTTGCCGTGAAAACTACTCACTACTACTCCATTTTGCTGCGAAAACCACAGATGATCAGAGAAGGAGATCCAGTTCCAAGAATGGTGTTCATTGTTCGCGGACGGATAAAACGCTGCCAAAGCCTGAGCAAAGGCATGGTAGCCACAAGCGTGCTAGAACCCGGCGGCTTTCTTGGCGACGAGCTGCTATCCTGGTGCCTCCGCCGCCCATTTATCGACCGTCTTCCAGCTTCATCAGCAACATTTGTATGCATGGAATCGATAGAAGCATTCGAGCTCGACGCCAACAATCTCCGTTACATAACAGATCATTTCCGGTACAAGTTTGCGAACGAGAGGCTGAAGCGAACGGCGAGATATTATTCATCGAATTGGCGGACGTGGGCAGCTGTGATCATACAGTTTGCTTGGAGGAGATACAGGACGAGGACTAGAGGTCCTGTTATTTCTGTTGCAGAAAATGGTGGAAGCAGTGGAAATGAAAGCAACAGGCTTCTGAAATATGCTGCCATGTTCATGTCAATTAGACCACATGATCATCTTGAATAAGAGCCATGGCCCATGTGTGAGAATGAGGGATTGTTCAGCAAATTTTTCTGTCACCGATCAGACTGAATATTCTCCCGTTTGATAAATAAAAATTTCTTTTCTTTCTTTTTTTTAATAAAAAGGGAAAATAGTATTTGGGTCCGTAATTGTATATTTCTACATTTAAACATACAGATATTATATTTATAACAAATAGATCCCTAATTCATAGACATGACAATTTGAATTATCGTGTCACGTTGTATTTGTATCGTATCAAATAGAGACCAACCTAAATCCAATTAATTTGATAACCGTATTAAGAATTAAAAACTCTAACCCGACACTATTATTAAACGGTTAAATGAGTTATAATTGTATTACTTATTTAATATATTATATATATATTGTAATATATTTTTATAATATTTATGATATTATATATTTAAATATTAATCAATTTTATTCTAAACATAACTAAATACTTTTAAAAATCTAATAAATACAATTAATTTTTTAAAAATATAAATATAAAATAAATTTATTAAATTATAAATAAAGTTAGTACATGATAACCACTTAAATAATTAATAGTACTATAAACAAATTTAACTCTAAACTCAAACAAGATATAATTATTAATTATGTCTTTTTTATGTTTATCCATTTAATAATTATATTATTTTATATCAATTGGAACACGTAAATTTATATCAAATTTATGTTAGCTCGTGTCAAAAATTATCCCTTTGCCGATTCCTTTTGAAAGAGAACTTTACAAATATAAAATGTGATATTGATTTTGACCACATAACATCATGTTATTTAACATAACACTAATGGACCTATTTGTTATAAATAAATAAAAATTATCTTTATTCATGAATTCTAATATATACAGAATTTGATAACAGCCAAAAGATAAGAATCTATCCAGCTTCCCAATGTATTAGTTGAATTATTTTTTATTGCAAATTACTATTCATAGATATAGAATTTCCAAAAAAAATTATTCAGATAACAAAAGCACTTTCTTTGTTTTAGTTTTCATGTTGTTAATGCTAAGACAGAACTACTTTTGGAGAGTTTGTTTAAGTTCCATCATAAAACAAACAAACCCCTAGAATTGTTAGTGATTCTGCAAGTGCTTTTACAACTAGTTTAAAGTGCTTCTAGATAATCCAAAAAAAAAAAAATATTAGTTTTGATGTTTTTATAAGTGCTTATTCAAAAAGCACTTTTTTTTATAAATATTTTTGCTAATTTCTCAAAAGGCAAGCCAAACACAGTCTAAGAAAGGTAAAGCTCCCGCCAATCCAAACTGTATTTTAGTTGATTGACTTTTATTCAATGTCAATGACTCCCCTGTTTTTTATCTGAAATTAGTGGCTGAAATAAGCCTTAAAACTTCCTCCAGAAAAAAAAAAATTCCAATTCTAACAACGACAACTCCTTGTGAACCCCAACAACATGGAGATCATGATCGTCTCCTGGCCCCCCTGGAGAATCTTCTAGGGTGGCTCTCCAATTCTTTGAATTGAATTGGGTGTCATCATTTTATTTTTTTCATTCTGGTTCCAACTCAGAAAAAAAGGGAGCTTTCAAATCATTCCCTGTAAGTGAATTTTGAGCTTCATGTTCAGGTTCAACTCTGCAGGTACGTTAATATACATAATCTACATGCATGCATTGATCAACACATACAGATGTACATACATTCATGTAATTTTTTTAGTACTGTGGGTGTTGGTTAGTTCAATTGGTAAAATCTCTACGTCTGGGATTCGAATCCTGCTTACATTGGATTGGAAAGGGGTTTGGTTTGTTTCTTGTAATATTTAGAAAAGAAAAAAAAATTTGTAATCTTGAATATTATGATCTGGGATTATATCATTGGGTTGATCTCGCCAAAAGCTAGTAATTTGATAGCATCTGAGAAATTTTTTGATGTTGTTTGAGTTTTGTTATATGAATGAGTTTGATAGGAAGAGGGATGCCCTGAAGATCATTTATTCTTTTTAATGTTGAAAAATGTTGTAGCTGAAATGTTTGCAATACTGTCATTGATTGTGTTTCTGTATGAGCAGTAATTTATGTTTTTCTTTTTCTTTCTCCTTTCGTAATTGTTTTGGGACCATTGGTGGATTTTTGACAAAGAGGCAATGAAAATCACAATAGCTTTCAAATTTTGGCAGTGATTTCATTTTATCTATACTTCCTATATTGATAACATAGGTAATTGGTGTTATAAGCTGATGGACCAACAGCTGACACCAATTTCAATGGAATGAATGAGAGATTATTCGCTTGCTTATTGTAGATCCCTTCTGAGATAGATGATGAACTAAGCTTATATCTCCTTTTAGGAATCAGAAAGTCAGATTCATTTTCTACTGGACAAGTTTTATAATAATTGTGAAAAGCTGTACATTTGATTTTGGACTTTGAATTCACAGGGATCATTTCTTAGCAGGTACCTTATTTATATATAGTTTATTGTACCTGCCAAATGGGGTTGAAGTCTTCAAAGCATGGGACAGCAAGGACCAGAACCTCAAGTTTTCATGATCTCCATTTTGAAGTTATCACTTTTCTCACTAAAAGTTCTTATATTCGTAACTTGGTTTCTAAACAACGAAGGCGAATGCTAGTTGATGGTTATGATCTTGACATGTCATATATCTCAGACCGTGTGTTGGCAATGTCATTTCCTGCTGAACGTATGCGAGCATTTTATCGCAACCCTCTCTGGCAGGTCAAGGCTGTGCTAGACATGAGACATCGTGAACATTACAAGGTGCAGTTTTTTAACCTTGAACCATGACTCATTATTTGTGATTTTGGTTCTCCTGTTTCTGTATCTAATAGGACTTTCTAGTACTTTGAAATGAATTATCTTTTAACTGTTGATAATCCTGTA
Organism: Cedrela odorata; assembly: GCA_035584115.1. NCBI lineage: Eukaryota > Viridiplantae > Streptophyta > Magnoliopsida > Sapindales > Meliaceae > Cedrela > Cedrela odorata. Next base: position 1,504,209 of record JAXCLQ010000015.1, read on the forward strand.
TTATGAGGTTATAGACAGACAGCAAGCGCAATTTCAGTCTACTTTTTCAAATAAAATTCACTTATGTATTAAATGTAGAGAAAATAAACCTCTAGCAGGCCAGTGCTCTTATATTTTTTCCCCAGAATTTTTATTCCTAAAATTTGCAACCCAGAATTGTTTACTTTTTAGTCCTTTGACATATAGTTCTTGGCTCCTGATTGTGTAGGCAGCTCAATGATTACCTACCAATTACGGAGAGATTCTGTCTGCATCTAATGCTTCATTGGTGCTGTTTTTCAGGTTTATAATTTGTGTATCGAAGAAAGTTATGATCCAGCACATTTTTATGATCGTGTTGAGAGATATCCTTTTGATGACAACCACGTGCCCCCTTTGCAAATGATGAAGCTCTTTTGTGAGAGTGTGCATTCATGGCTATTGAGTGACCCAAAAAATATTGCAGTTATACACTGCATGGTATAACATGCTTTGCCATTTAATCTCTTTGGTTGTTTTAAGACGGTTCATGAGTCATTTTGCAATTTTTAGTAATGTTCTTTTCTGAATTGCAGTTCAAATTTTTATTTGATCAAAACTGATTTGCCAAATTTCAGCCAGTCAAGTAAATTGTGTTCATGGTAGTCGACACTTGGCTGATGTTAAAACAGATAGATTTACTCATCCTTTTGTCTAAGAGCAGCTTCACAGTATACTATCAAAGTACATAAGCGCTTTTGCATTTTATTTCAGAAAGCTCATAAAAATATATGATCTCCATTTGTTCTGTTAGAACAGAATAAATTTTATCCATGCTACTAACTCTTGCTTGGGGCAATCTTATTAGGGTCAAATGGCTAACTGACAGCTCCACAGTGCTAACAACAATACTTTCAATATGAAATGGTTATTAATAACCTGGATTTGGGTTGTTTAGTGTTGCATCAACTTTTTTCCTTTTTTTTTTTTTTTAATATAATTATATCATGTTTCACCTCTGTTTTTCTCATTTGAATTTGCAGGCAGGCAAAGGTCGAACAGGTTTAATGGTGTGTGCCTACCTCGTTTACACTGGCATGAAAGCGGAGGATGCTTTGCAGTTGTATGCACATAAACGGACTACTAATAACGAAGGAGTAAGTCATATTAGGTAAACCGTGGTTGAAATGTAGTGCCAGTGTGACAAATTGCAATGGTAGCTCCTTGATTATTCAAAATTTGGCCTTCTTTACTATGCTACATAGTCACAGGCAATTTAGGAGTAAATCGTATTAGAGATACCATATTGATGCTAAAACAATTGAAGCAAATGATCTCTTTAGGGTTTTGATATGAAAATAACTAAGAAATGCATAGTTTGCAGACAAAACATCATATAACTTGAATTTTCTTTTTCTACAAACATAGCATGTTATGTCTTCGACATGATGTCATGTTATCCACTGCTGCCGATTGTAGATTCTCTTTGGATGGCTATACATTTTTTTGCATATGTTGAACAGGTCTCAATACCAAGCCAAAGACGTTATGTTGGATACTGGAACAGTATACTTTCTTATCCTAGGGGAGTTAATATTGGACTTCCAGATGTGAAGTTGCCTCAGAAATGTAGCAGAGAATTGCTGCGAATTCGACTTTATGACACGATTAACACTAATGCAGTCTTCTTTGTTGTCTCAGAGTTGCAAGAGGTGATTCCATCTTGTTAAACCAAGTTGAGATTACCAGAAAATTCTTGCTTCATCAAGGAAAATCTTTAATTTTCTTGTGATGTTAAAGCAATTTCTCAACTGTGTTCCAACCAAATGCAAAAATTTATAAGATTTAGATTGGATATGTTCTCATCCTTTTAAACTTTCATGAAATTTTCTCCTCGGTTTCACAGGTTTCTGGTCAACTGTACCGGCCACCAATGGAAGTTTCCAGGGGTTGTTGCAGACCAGTTAAAAAGGGTAATCAGAGAAACACAAATCCTAGCTACTATGTCTCTTTTATTGAAGAAGGGCAGAAACAAGAGTCAGAGGAACCTTGTGTTGTTGTCCAAATGGACACGGAGAATCCCATAATCTACCAGAAGACCTGTCTTGATCATTATTTTGATAAACCGTTGCAAGTAAGTCATTGGCAAAAACACAATGATTAATTACAGAAGCAAGACTTTCAGGAATCACTTAGCTGCACTAAAAGCACTTCACCTCAGATATAGTGAACTTTATTTTTCACCCAAAATCATGTTCCATCCTTCATGAAAAAGTTCATTCATAACATAGAACTAATAAGATTCTAGGTAATTTCCGAACTTGTATACTCCTTTCCCTTCCTAAATTAAGTTTTTATCCTTGTCTTCTGTGTTCGGTACAAAATGTTTGACATAGACAACATTTGATTGGACAGGTAAACGGAGATGTTCGTGTTATATTCTACCAAAAACTGATTGGATCGCGGATCTTCTATGCCTGTTTCAACACAACATTCATCAAAAACGGCATGCTACAGGTACTTTTATGATTTTTCATTCTGGCTATATCAATTCTAAATTAATTTTTGGATTAACTTTTCCTACAAGTTCTTACAATGCTTCAATATGCTTCTGCTTGCTTTCTAAATCCTGCAGTTTTCCATCTGGGACTTGGATAAAGTTGGAAGCAGAGCAAGATCAATATGTGGCCATGCCTTCTGCTTGGAATTGCTATTTGGCCCTGCTAATCCAAAGTCTGCATTACCGCATTCATTTGATGATCATGAAGATCATTTCATCTCTGAATCCCGATGAAATATGTGGTCGGATTTGTATTATATACTATCTTACATAAACACACACACCTACCCCTAGAAAAATTCCACCAAATGGTCCAAAAATGGATAAAACTTTGTAGTGTTATCAACAACTGATGATTTATCCTTCCTGCTAGCCGTCTAGTTTTTCATGGGCGGCTATGCACAGGAAATAAGAACAATTTTTGTAACTTTTAGCAGCATCTGAGAGCATTTGGTTGATGATGTTTGTTTCATTTTTGTTTCTGGTTCTGGTGCTGATTATATCATAACTTGCATTCATATGATGCCTCATTACCAATACTAGTATTTCAAATTATTGGGAAGAAAGGTTAAACAGTTTACAAAAATCATTACACATCTCTTGTATAAATTATTGTTAACCTAGATTGATGTACAACTCACATAACATAATAATAATGATTTTCTACTCTCATTTGTCATGAAAATTCAATGAGAAAATGGCAATGACCACTACTTATTTGTCATATTCCTCTTACTTAATATTTATTTACAATAAACCCAAATTCTATCCTTTTTTTTATTATTATTTTATATTCCTTAAGTTTCTAGGAATAATTATTTTTTCTCATTAAAATAGACTTGTGTATCGCAATACTCAGCGCAAAAATAAAGTGCCATAAAATCAAAAAGACACCGATTATAATATAGAAAATTCATGAAAAAAATCACGGAATTGTAATGTTACTCATACAATTTCTTTGTTTCTTTAAGATTTTAATTTTTTTTCTTTATTTATTTTAATATTACATAAATTTCTTTTTCTACGTAAGATTAGACTTTCTTTTACCCAATAATTTATTATCCTTATTGAATTTAGTAACGCTCACACGAGGTGAAAACTAACCCGAAAAAATTAAACTAAAATTATAATCACAATTCTTAATAGAATTTCCATTTGTAATTATAAACTTACGTGTAATTGTAATGAATGTAAACTTGAGGATTTTTGTGTAATTTTTCCATTGCTGGTACAGTAAGTATAAATAACCACACCATAACGACGTCGTTTAGTGCACTTTTTCCTTTTCGGCCCTGAATCGTCCCTTCTTCAATAGTCTTCAAGGACTGTTCCAATTTCTCAACTTATGTGTAATAAATGTAAAATTATGGACTTTTGTGTAATTGTTCCATTTCTTTCCAAGTATAAATACCAGCAAAAACCAACCGACGTCGTTTACTTTTCCTTTTCCTTTTCTGCCTTGAATTGTTTCTTCTTCACAAGTCTTCTAAGACTGTTCCTGGTTTCAGTATCGTGTTCGTGTAGTTCCAATGATCACTTGTCCAAAACCTTATAAATTAAAACTTTCCCACTGATTTCGCATACCAGATTGCGTTTGTTTCCAGAGAAAATTTCACAAAACCCTAAAAAAGAAATTTCCTTTTTTATTTATCACGATGGCGACACAAAAGACACAACGATCACCGGAAGAAATCGAGGACATAATCCTCAGGAAAATCTTCCTCGTAACGCTCACCGAGACGGCCGAGACTGATCCGCGAATCGTATACTTAGAATTGACCGCCGCGGAGATTCTCAGCGAAGGAAAAGATTTGAAGCTCTCCCGTGACTTGATGGAGCGAGTCTTAATCGACCGGTTATCCGGTGATTTTATCTCCGCCGAACCGGCTTTTCAGTATTTGATCAACTGTTACCGGCGCGCGCACGAGGAATTGAGGAAAATTGGAAACATGAAGGATAAAATTGTCCGTTCAGAGCTGGAGAACGTCGTGAGACAAGCTAAGAAATTAATTGTTTCTTATTGTAGAATTCATTTAGCTAATCCTGATTGTTTTGGTGCTGTTAGTAATGATGAAAGTAAGAATAATAATAATAAATCGAGTGTTTCGCCGCTGTTACCGTTTATATTTGCGGAGGTTGGAGGCGGAATAGACGGTTTTGGAAACAGTAGCAGTGGAGCCCAGTGTCCGCCGGGGTTTTTGAAGGAGTTCTTCGAGGAGGCGGACTTTGATAGCTTGGACCCTATTTTGAGAGGGTTGTATGAGAATTTGAGAGGAAGTGTGTTGAATGTTTCGGCGTTGGGGAATTTTCAGCAGCCGTTGAGGGCTTTGTTGTATTTGCTCAGTTTTCCGGTAGGGGTGAAGAGTTTGGTGAATCATCCATGGTGGATACCGAAAAGTGTGTATTTGAATGGGAGAGTTATCGAAATGACGAGTATTTTGGGTCCTTTTTTTCACGTTAGTGCTTTGCCTGATCATGCCATTTTCAAGAGCCAGCCGGATGTTGGGTGAGTGAATTTTGAACTCCTTGTTTATGGTTAGCATAAGATTATTTCATATGGCTGTTATTATGTTTTAGGAATAGGGAAAAATGAAACTTTGAATACTCTGGTTTGCATTTTTTAGGAATAAAGAAATGTGAACTCTTGTTCATTGTTTAAGTGGGACAAAAAGAACAAATTAACTTATATTTAGCAAAAAGAACCTTTTAGCTTGGTTCAGTTGGATTATTCAATTTTATAAACAAAAAGATAAAAGAAAAAGGTCATTATTTGATGCCTTTTCTGTTCATGAAGTAGCTGGGTTATGATTACAACTGAGTTGACAAATGATCTTTTCAAAATGAAATTATTCCGTTGTCTTACAATTTGCTGAGGTTTTTGTCAAGGTTTTTGGTCTTACTTGGAAGAGCTGAGGGTGATGGTCTTAACCTGTTTTATTGAAGGAACCCTTGTGGTCAGATGAAGTGAAATTAATATTAGATTGTGTTATATGCTTATTTCACATGCCAATTAGATACAGAATAGGATTTTGCTAGAGCTGGGAGATTGATTTGTCAGACTAGTGTGTTATTTAGTCTTTAGGTGAATTGTTTGCGTATTTAGTATACACCATATGTATTGTTTATCTGTTTGTCTTGCTTTGAGATTTCCTTTGTTGAGAGACGAAGTTCTTATCTTTAAGTATTCAAAGTTTAGATTAATAAGGGAGTGCATTCAATAGGATGATATTGGATTTTCTCTTAATTTTATCTAGAAGCAACTTAATGTTTAAATTTGATGAGGGTAAAACCCAAAAGTTATTACAAGGACTTTTTTTTCTTTTTTTTAAAATAAGAATCTATAATTGCTCTCTTTGAATTTTTCAGTTTATTCTTCTTTTGTTTCATGGTGCTTTTAGTGTTTTCTTAATAAAGTTTTTGTAAATGCTCCCCTTTTCTCACTTATGAATCTATTGCTTTGGACTGCCTGTGGATGGAATGTTCACTGCCTAGGAAGGATTTCTTACTGATATATTGCTTATTGCTTGAGAAAACCAGCCAGCAGTGTTTCTCTGAGGCATCAACTCGTCGACCGGCTGATTTGTTATCTTCATTCACGACAATTAAGACTGTCATGAAAAGTTTGTATAAGGATCTTGGAGATGTTCTTCTTGCTCTCTTGAAAAGTACTGATACCCGTGAAAATGTGCTTGAGTATCTGGCAGAAGTGATCAATAAGAACTCATCAAGGGCACACATTCAGGTGATTTTTCCTTCATACTGCATTTTTGAGTCACTGTTGATGGCATTTAGACTAATTTTTCCCAATATGAATACATCAAGCAATCAATCTATGAGTATTTGTTATCCTGTTTCTTCTATCTAAGGGAGGTGTTGAAGTCAAATTTTGAAGGGTTATGTCTACTAGTTTCACTAAATAAGATTATTTATTGGTTATTTATACATCCTTCGGTTTACTTTTAACATTGCATTGTACATAACATTTGCAGGTTGAGCCTTTATCTTGTGCAAGCTCTGGCATGTTTGTCAACCTTAGTGCTGTCATGCTTCGACTTTGTGATCCATTTTTAGATGCAAATTTAACTAAAAGGGATAAAGTTGATCCAAAATATGTGTTTTACTCTAATCGTTTAGAGTTAAGGTGAGCACTTTTCCTTCACTTCGCATTGGTCTTCTTCCATATTTGTCTGTGGATATGTTCCTGCTGCTGTTCCTAATTATTAGTTGTGAGCCTATGTTAGATCATTGACTGCACTACATGCTTCATCGGAAGAAGTTGCTGAATGGATAAATAAAGATAATTCTGGGATAATGGATAGATCTAAACAATTTAGTGATGGTGAAAACCGCTTGCTACAGTCTCAACAAGCCACCAGTTCCAGTGGTGGTATATCTGAACCTTCTCTCCAAAGTGTGAAGCCAACATCTAGTAGTGGTGGAAAATCTAAATACCCATTTATTTGTGAATGTTTCTTTATGACTGCAAGGGTACTCAACTTGGGCCTGTTAAAAGCATTTTCGGACTTTAAGCATCTGGTTCAGGTACTGCTTGCTTTTTGTGTATGACTATTTCGAATAGAAAATTACATATGATTTTTTTTTTCTCTTTCTTCACCATGCTTTTTAATGATTCAGGCATGCACTTTAGTGACCACCATGAACTGTTTTGATAATTTTTTTTACATAGGGTTGGAAATGAGTTAATTTATCTGATTATTTATTTATCCAGGACATTTCAAAAGCTGAAGATTCGCTTGCCACTTTAAAAGCCATGCAAGGGCAGACACCTTCTTCTCAACTGGATCTGGATATAAGCCAAATTGAGAAAGAAATAGAGTTGTATTCGCAGGAAAAGCTTTGTTATGAGGCTCAGATACTAAGGGTATATTAATCTTCCCACCCACACTCCTCTTCTCTCTTAACACACACACAGAAAAAGGTCCATGCATGTTGATTTGCTTGTTGCATCATTAAAGTTGGTAGTTATTCTTTATTTATCAGGTGGAGTTAGTCCTCTCTCTCTCTCTCTCTCTCTCTCTCTCTCTCTTTCTTGCTCTTTTGTTATATCTTTGCCTTTTTTGAGGGGAAATTCTCTCTCCTACTTACTTGTTTTTATTTTTTTTCCTAAGGATGGGGATCTTATTCAGCATGCTCTTTCTTTCTACCGGTTACTGATTGTTTGGTTGGTTGACCTGGTTGGTGGATTTAAAATGCCTCTACCTGATACTTGTCCAATGGAATTTGCCTGTTTGCCTGAGCATTTTGTTGAAGATGCTATGGAATTGCTTATTTTTGCCTCCCGGATTCCAAAAGTGTTGGATGGAGTTTTGCTGGTAAGCTGTATTATTTTTCCTGACTTTTCTGCACATTTTAATCTCTAAAAATTGATCCCTGTTGTAATCAATGTTATGTCTGGTCTTTTTGTTTGGCAGGACGATTTTATGAACTTCATTATAATGTTCATGGCAAGTCCAGAATTTATTAGGAACCCTTATCTCAGAGCGAAGATGGTCGAAGTGTTGAAATGCTGGATGCCCCGTAGAAGGTGATTTGATGTCTCCCATGCACTGAGACACATATTTTTGACATTCTACACTTGAATTTTACTAAGCTGATTGTGGGCCAATTGTGCATTTATTGCTTATGCAGTGGTTCCTCATCTGCTACAGCTTCTCTATTTGAAGGGCATCAAATGTCTCTGGAGTATCTTGTGAGGAATCTTTTGAAGCTATATGTTGACATTGAGTTCACTGGTTCTCATACACAGGTGATTGCCACGTTATATAAGTTGTTAAAGATTATTGTCATTTAAATTTAGTAGATGATCAGTATAGAAAAAGGGCCTTATTCTGTTTTCTATATTAATTAAAAAGGGAGTGGGGGCTTATCTTGGTCCATCGTGAAAGACTAGCTTACTGAATATTGTTATATGGCATTATATAAAAGCACAGAAGAAAAGGTTTGAATTATACTTGCAAGTACTTTCTTTCTGTGGGCCAAGGTTAAGGGTTGACAGAAACAAAGGATGTTTTTTATTTAGCCATTTCTGGCCAAGATTGGTAGACTTATTGACATAGCAGTGTCTTTTGTCATATTTTCGGATGCTCGCTCCGGTGATGTTTGATTACATATCTAGCAATATGTAGAGGGATGACCATTACATAATATATTTAAGATATTCGTGAACTGAAGTTTCTTACAACTCTGTGTTTAGTCGATTAATTTATCTCTCGAATAAATTAGATGTGAAGAAAATATCCTACAAAGGGATGATAACCTGACAAAGCACTGCTCTCACATCCAAGGAATTTAAGTCCTATTGACCTCAGATATGCTTTCGATGCCACCTTTTATGGAGTTTTGATTAATAAGAACTATTGAATGGATTCTTTGTCCCATTTTGCTGATTTAGCAAGGGACCATTGATGAGAATATATGTTAGAGAAGTTGGCAATGCTGCATCTTTTAGTCTTTTGGGCGCATAATATTCTCTTGTTTAACTGTAAATAATGATCGGATCTTCTGGTGTGATTTAGTCCAACATGATAGGAGAAAGAATATTCTTTTGATTCATCTCCATTTTTCTGTTCTCGGCTACTTTTCATAATGGTATTACCAGCTAACCAATGCCAATTATAAAGCATCTTTGTCTTCGGGTAGATTTCTGATGATTACAGATTGGTACTTGGTTAAGATTGTTCAGGGTACTTGATTAAGGATCTGTTTTCCGGTGCACATTCCTGTGGTTTGCTTCCTAGTCAATACATACAACATATGATCTGAAATTTTCTGTTGCCTCTTTTCATTTTTCTTACCCCATTGTTTGTTGTTTTCTTTCACCATCTCAGAATTTAAATAGCTTGCTCCTTCAGTTTTGTTGAATACTGCTTTTAATTGGCTTGTTTTTTATCATGTGCAGTTCTATGACAAGTTTAACATCCGCCATAATATTGCTGAACTTCTCGAGTACCTATGGCAGGTCCCTAGTCACCGTAATGCTTGGAGAAAGGTAGGATCTTGTTCAAGGGTCAATATATTAAAAGCTTTTTTTGTCTTTTATCCCTTCTATATCTTCCCTTGATTGTGATAAATGTGATGTGTACTGTTCCAGATTGCGAAGGAAGAGGAAAAGGGCATTTATCTGAATTTCTTGAACTTCCTGATTAATGATAGCATTTATCTTCTTGATGAAAGTCTTAATAAAATTCTTGAACTCAAAGAGATTGAAGCTGAGATGTCAAACACAGCAGAATGGGAGCGAAGACCAGCTCAAGAAAGGCAGGAGAGAACCCGACTTTTCCATTCACAGGAGAATGTAAGTATGATTTTGCTTAACATAATTTGCTTTTGTTTGTATGGTATGGAATGGATTAACATCGATTACTGATATATGTTCCTGAGTGTTTTCAGATTATACAAATTGATATGAAATTGGCAAATGAGGATGTCAGCATGCTGGCATTTACATCAGAGCAGATTGTGGTTCCTTTCCTACTTCCTGAGATGGTGAAGTCTTTTTTCAGCTTTTCTGCTCATGCGTTTTTATCCATTCTGAGATTGGGAGACTTGAGTTACAGTTGGTTTTCAAAAAAAAGTTTCTTTGTCAGGATCAGTCTTCCAATTACTTTTTACTGTTCTTTTCCTAGGTTGAAAGAGTGGCTAGTATGCTCAATTATTTTCTGTTTCAACTTGTGGGCCCCCAAAGGAAATCTCTCACTCTTAAAGACCCTGAAAAGTATGAATTTCGCCCAAAGCAATTGCTTAAGCAGGTAAGCAGTTGAGCTTCTTCTTCTTTTTTTTTTAATTTGTTTCCTTGGTTGAGTGTTTTCCTCATTCTTTTTATTTCAATAACTAAGGACCAATTTTGCAATCTAAGATAGCTAAGTTGTAAAAATGCAATGTTTGTTGTCTTATAGAAAAAACACTAATACCTTTGTTGACTTCACTTCAAGTCAGTAAACTCTGTTGCAGCTTTATAAGGCAAGAGAGTATCATACTGTTGTAGGCTGGATAGATAGATACCCTAACAAAGTTTTAAATTTAATGATCTGTTTCCAGATTGTCCGCATATATGTCCATCTGGCGAGGGGTGATACCAAAAACATATTTCCAGCTGCCATCTCCAGCGATGGTCGATCTTACAATGAGCAGGTAATCCATTGTTCAATATATTTAAACTTTGTGAGTCTAGCTAGTGTAACTCAATCTGATGATTCAACTCGACTTCAGTTGTTCGGTGCTGCAGCAGATGTGCTCCGGAAAATTGGTGAAGATATGAGGATTATACAGGAATTTATTGAGCTTGGTGCAAAAGCCAAAGCTGCAGCTTCTGAGGCCATGGACACTGAAGCAGTCCTTGGAGAGATACCCGATGAATTCCTTGATCCAATTCAAGTATGTTTCATGCCCTTTTTAGTTGTTGAATTCAACGTTGATCACATAAAAATGCTTATTCTGTGTGTTTTGATGTGCAGTACACTTTGATGAAGGATCCAGTGATTTTACCTTCTTCAAGAATCACAGTTGACAGGCCTGTTATTCAAAGGCATCTTCTCAGTGATAGCGTAAGCAAACATCGTCAAAACTTTTTTCCCAATTATTATAGACAGTTAACAAATAAAAACTTGCTAATATTTTTAGACTTTACCAATTGATTCAATCTGTTGTACTGCAGTCGGATCCATTCAACCGATCCCATCTTACTGCAGACATGTTGATATCAAACACCGAATTGAAGGCAAGAATTGAGGAATTTATCCATTCCCAAGAGCTAAAACGACATGGGGATGGCGTAAACATTCAGAGCATCAAGGATACAATACAAACCACCAATGGGGAAATGTTGATTGATTAGGAAGTTTTCATTTTCTTGATTTTGGAGAACATTGAACGGGAAAAAGGAAAAAAAAGAAAAAGAAAAATTGGGAAGGTTCACCCAACTGTGTTCTAGGTGGATTGTAACTATATAATTTAATTGCCCTTATTACTGAAGTGTCTCAAGACTTGATTGTTCTTGAGTCTGTAAAGTAAGTATTTATTAATTATTACAGTATTTGAACAGATGAAAAGAATTGAATTATGCAAGGATGATATATTTTTTTTATTTGCAGAATCAAATAATAAGCTATGGATCTATTTATGCCATGCATTGCCCCATTTATAGTTTATTTTAAAGTTTGTTAAATCTTTGTTCATAAATTAAAATTAAATTCATAATATACATGTGTCTACATTCCTTTGCACTTGTTTGTAATTGTTGATCATAAAACAAATAATATATATATATATATATATATAATGTCCAGAAGAAATGGTAATTGTAAATGGTGATCGTGAATGAAACAAAATCATTTCTCCATTGACAAGGGCTTGGATATTCCTCATCAACCTCTTAGAACCTACATGGCTGTGCCTGTGAAGATTTATACATAGTAGAAGATAACAAGTACTTCTGCTGCAGATTGAAAAAATTGAAAAACTGAAAAATTTATAATGATCAGATCAATTTCTACATTTGATGGCATGGCTGTATTTGAATCTATTTCTGCGCCAGTGATCCTTGTACCATTTTGTAGATGGAAATGCATTCATTGTTCTTGTAGGATTCATGTTTTTCCTTGGTGCTTCAATCAACTCTCTCTTCCAATCCTTCTCCGTGCTCATGCTTGGCAGGATTTTGTTGGGTGTTGGCTTTGGTTTTTCCAAACAGGTAATCCCTCTAACAAGATTTTATGAGTTAATCATTGTAAGGGGTTTGAGTTTGATATTAGAGTGTAAAAAATAAATGAATGGTTAATTAATTAACTTTCAACAATCACTGTGTGCAGCAGAAATGTCTCCTCGCTATCTTCACTGCCATGGTATTCTCCAAGCAATCTACAAACTAGCAATCCCAGCCAGCAATCTATTTGCAATATGGCTTAGGCGGTGCTCTGATTCCTGCTGCATTCATTTTCCTTTTGGCAACAATAATATTTTTTCTCAAGTACCCAAATTCCATTTATTTTGATGATATCAAGCTGTTTGAAGAATCAGTTAATCGTGGTATGGTGTTACCGACGGCAGTAATGTCATTGGTTAACCAAATGATGTTCATGAATAACATTGTTAATGTTGCCGTGACGTTTTTCGTTTTCCTAGCCATTGTCAAGTTCTGTAGAAGAAAACTCCTCAGTGGAGGAACATTGTCGTTCATTTCCAAGGTAGTTTATCATAAATTATTACTATTGGACTAGTTAGTAATACTATGTATTGCACTCTGTATGTAGGTTCTGATGGCAACATTCATTTGGTAGAAATTTGGTGAATCAAAAAGAGATGTTAATGATTTGCCAAACTGTGGTGTTCATCTGTACCTACATTTCTGGTCAACTACAACAATTTTTACTCACTTGGTTGATCATACTATGGCTGGCCAGGGCTCTACTGAGCTGCCTCTTCTATCACAAGTCTTGAATTCTCCATTAAGTAACTTCCATGTTTTCTTGGTTTGGTTTCGTGATGTTTGTGTTGTTTGCAGTCACTTCTACAGAAGTTCTGAGTCTGAATTTGTAAACATCTCATGCATAACAAGTTCATAAATTGAGTGAGCAGTTGATCTCCATATCACAATTTTGGCATGCGGATAGCTGCCTTCCGCTTGGCATATTCATGGGCAATGCTTATGGCACTCTTGCTGTGCCGCAGTGAGAACTCTGCAAGTAAGATTTGTTTTTCTTCCGATGTCAGATCCCCATGGTGACCCTGTAAACAAAATGCAACATTATTATTTTTCATAAAATTGTGAAGGGAAAAAAAGAATCATTTAGCGACCTACATCATCTAATGACTAATATATCACCGGAGTATTATGTAAAACTGAGATGGAGAAACTCAATCATGCTTATGCAAATTTTCACAATTCTAAACATGTAAAGGTAAATCCACAGAGATCACACAGAATACTCAATTTTCTATAATGTAATTCAACTACCATGCATATATAATAGACAAACATTGGTGGATGCGCACCCGTACATACAAATACACAAAAAAAAATTCTGAAGTAAATTGCAAACTTGTATTTGGCTTCTCTTCTAGTTGTAATAATTGGTCTACCACTTTCAACCAGACTCAATAAAAGCACAAGGCCACAAGTGCAAGGTTTAGAAGGAGATCAACCGATGTACTCACACAAACAAAAAGTTTTTAATACATAGGAAGACAAATAATTTGGCTTATCAGATCTGCAACAATCATGTTTCACCTTTGAACAGGCTTAAGGAATGTAGGGGGAATAGTTCAGCTTGGAACTCCAAAAGAGATTAACAGATGTGTATCCTTTTTTAAGTTATTAGTTTGTCACGCGAAATGATACCTATCAGCAGAGAAAGTAGCTATGCCACGAACATTTCAAGAATAACTTTCAGTTTGATTTCTATAATGAATCAAAGAATGGAGGTCAAAAACCATTACCAAGCGAGAAGTTCTGTCACAAACAGCATGGTGCATGAGGATGCCGGCAGCAACTGAAACATTAAAAGAGTCCACCATGCCTTTCATTGGAATACTGCAGCGTAAATCTGAGAGTTCCAGGGCCTCATCGCTTATACCCCTGCAATTAAGAATTCAACCTCAATTAGTATTAAAATTCCAAAATAAAACAAATTATAATGATGGTTTCCATGATCCTAAGCAGATTGAAAAATAATAGTCCATATTTCATCAATCTTTATGAATATTTGTCATATCCTAGTAGAAAAATAATAAGAGAACCTGTAAAATTAGGGCTTTCGGTAGGATTTTCTAAAAAATAACTTGTAAACTAGCTGTTACAACAAGCTTCAAATTTTCTAAGTAAACAGTAAAATCTATACAAATTTAATTACCTATTTTCATTTCCCACTACTATTGCCGTTGGGCATGACCAATCCATGTCATAAACGGATACCTAAGCAAAGCACTGAAATGTAAGTCAATGTGTTTCCAGTTAAAGAACCTCAGAGCACAAAATTACCAAAAAGAACTAATAGAATAAACTAATGTGCCAATACTGTCAACTAAGCTTAGTAAGAACAAGGTCCATTCCCAAAGCTATTAGGGACCATTGATGAAATGAAAAGGAAGCAAGATTGATAAATACCGCATCCATTCCCACATGCGTTGTGGCAATTCGATAACCACGAGCCTTTAAAATGCTAAAGCACTCTTGGGGAGAATCCCACAGTTCAATATCCAACCATTTCTCAGCACCCATGCTAACATGACGATTTTCTCTGTACCTGCAAGACCAGATGCGGGTGATGTTGAGAAAGCTATAAATTTGTTTAGCTCAGGCAGCCAAAAATAAACTCCAAAATAAGGTACAATACGCCTTTTTATTTTTTAATCACAAAGATCAATACCATTACAAGACATTGTCGAACCTTATAGCACAATTTGAGTATTGAATCTTATAGCACACAATCAACTATCAGTTTCATGAGATACCCTAATATTTACTTCATCACAGATTTGAACCTAAGCACGCAATTGGCCTTGTATGGTTTACTAAGCATGCAATGCTACACAAACAAAAAGTGAGTCCTAAAGATAAAAATTAAACAGGGTGGTCATCCTAACCCTAATCCTAATCCAATCATGAAATATCCAAAACTCTTTAAAAAAAAAAAATTGACAATCAATAAAGAGAAGCAAAACCAAACCAGGCAAAAATTAATTGGTTACCACCGAAAACCAAAGCTTTTCTGAAAGAAGCCAAACATGACAAGTTACACAATTAACCACCAGCAACCATTTTTCTTATCTTCAATCTTCATTCCTACACTCAATCATCAACTTTCTCATTACCTTAGCTCAGATATCAAAACTCATATTTATAGATTATTTTCATCAATATAAACAAACCAATGCAGATTTAAAAATGCTCTACCAAAACAAAACCAAAATCAAAACAATTTCAAATACATTCTAAATCACAAACAGAAACACCAAATCACAACAAACAATAATCCATCATAAAGAAAAACAAAAACAATCCATAAACAAACCAATTTTCGCCTCAAACTTCGCTGCACCTTTTCGAGCTGTCACATGACACAACATGAACAGATTGCACCCCGAGGGCATCCGCAGACCGAAACGTTGCGGAAACATTCCCGAAATCACCGAGCCCTTCCACCACCAAACACACCGAATAGCTCCGGTCTTTCACCACATTCTTAAATTTCTCCTTCCTCTCCTCCATCAAATATGGCGCCACCGCCTCGACAACCTCACCGCTACTCAAACACACATCTCCACACCTATACCTATCCAAATAAGGAAACCACCTTTTGTTTCTCAATGATTTCCCGCTTTCACCTCCATCATTCACCACACACCTCCGCTCCATTTTCATGAACTGGGTCACGTCATCTGGATTTGTCAGTAACCTTTCCACATTGTCCTTGGACGACATGTCGTTTTCATTGTCCACCAAACTATTACCAATGTTATTACTACTTTCAAGTGAAATTGCTGCTTGCATAGAACCATATCGTCTTGTACGGACACTGTACGAACTACTGGACCCTATCAAATTTGACATAAAATGAATGATAAGAAAATTAAAACTTGAATTCATGTATGTGAATACATTTATACAAGGATACATGTACGTATACGTTAAGCTTACCTTGTTTTGGGAGACGATAGGAGAGAGAAAGAAAGGATTTTGGACGAAAAAATTGGAAATTTGATTCGAAGGAAGAGAGAGATGTACGAATTAGGGTTTTGCAGGCGCTCATCTTTGTGGTTTGGCGCCAAAATTGTAAGGGATTTCGCTGATTGAGTGGTTTATCTCTGTGGATGAAGATAGAATTAAAAACGACAGCGTTTAGTTGTTTCATGTAAGTATATTACCAAACCAAGCCTTCGGTTTTTTTCTCAGGTCGTTTTTGTCTTTTCTTATTTTTCTTTTAAATGCAATTTTCATTTATTTCATATTTAAATGCTTCTTTGTTTTTCATTTTCTATCTCAATTAAATGAAGTGCATGATATATTATTTCTAAAATCAGATCAATTAAATATATTCACACATGATTAAGATCTCAAATGAAATCATAATCATAAACACTAATTGTTATTCATATTGGAATTAGAGATCTTTTCAACCGATTTCGAGTTTTTTTTTTCAAGTTTTTAAACATTTTAGGCGAGTTTCGGAGCGATTTCTAACTTTTTTTTTTTAAGTTTTTGAATATTTTAAACGAGTTGTTGAAACATAATTTCTATTAAATATAACGTAAAACTAAAAAATAATCGGTAATAAGTAACTAATCTTAATTTATAACTTAATTTTTTACTAAATTTTAGAAATGTAACATACATGTGTAAAACTTGTTGTTGACTACTTTACCTAAAACTTGTCGGTGACTACCTTACGTAACAGTCCATTGCAAATTCAATGCACTTAGGTGGACATGAAAGTATACCTATGGAGAAATTTCAATGAAAGTTGCCAAATTTGACTAAAAAAACAGGAAAGAACTATAAACAAACATACATGTGTAGATATTATGCAAGCATCTTCTCTGGCCAAACCCAATTTTTCTTCTAAAATGGCAGATTCCAGTGAGCTAATACCTTCTCCACATGTTGCTCTACTTCCAAGTTCAGGCATGGGTCATCTGACACCACTTCTCCGGCTGGCGGCTTTACTCACGGTGAAAGGTGTCAAGGTTACCTTCATCACTCCGTATCCAACAGTCTCACTCATCGAGTCACAGGTTTTGTCTCAGTTCTTCTCTACCTTTCCTCAAATTAATCAAGAAAAACTTCATCTGATTTCACTTGAGAATTGTTCTGCAAATTTGGGAGAAGATCCTTTTTATTACCATATTGAAGTAACTCGACGATCATGTCATCTTCTCTCTTCTCTTCTTCCTTCACTGTCTCCGCCTATTTCTGCTATTGTTACTGACATGAGCTTGACTGACTCCGTTGTCCGCATCACCAGAGCTCTTAACATTCCTAACTACATTTTCTTCTCATCATCTGCCAAGATGTTGACATTTTTTGTGTCCTTCCATACACTAGTTGGCTCAGAAGCTAGCACAAACTTACATGAGATGGATGCTATTACAATTCCAACACTGGAACCCATACCCAAATCTTGGATCCCTCCACCGCTTCTACAAGATATGAACAATCTCCTGAAGGCTTATATCATCGAGAACGGTAAGAAAATGACAGAATCAGATGGAATTATTGTCAACACGTCAGAAAGTATTGAACAACAGACATTGGCAGCACTAAAGGGTGGTAAAGTAATTGAGGGGCTACCATCAGTTTTTGCCATTGGGCTGCTTCCACCTTGTAGTTTCCAGAAGAGCACTCCTCAACCATTAGCATGGCTTGATGATCAAGAAACCGGATCTGTTCTCTACGTTAGCTTCGGCAGTAGGACTGCTGTGTCGCGGGAGCAACTTAGAGAGTTAGGTGATGGATTAGTGAAGAGTGGTTATCATTTTCTGTGGATCATTAAAGGTAAGAAAGTTGATCGAGAAGATGATGAAGAGTTGCAAGATGTAATTGGACCTGAACTTATGGAGAGCATCAAGGAAAAGGGACTGGTGGTGAAGAATTGGTTGGAGCAAGAGAACATATTGAGACACCCAGCAGTAGGCGGGTTTTTGTCTCACTGTGGGTGGAATTCAGTGACTGAGGCTATATGGCATGGTGTGCGAGTGTTAGCGTGGCCTCAACAT
The DNA here is from genome assembly GCA_035584115.1 of Cedrela odorata. Lineage (NCBI taxonomy): Eukaryota > Viridiplantae > Streptophyta > Magnoliopsida > Sapindales > Meliaceae > Cedrela > Cedrela odorata. The sequence continues at coordinate 1,522,456 of JAXCLQ010000015.1, forward strand.
GGAGACCAGAAGATTAATGCAGATTTGGTGGAGAGGATTGGAATAGGGACATGGGAGAAGAGTTGGGGGTGGGGAGGAGAGAGAGTAGTGACGGGGAAGCAGATTTTGGAAAAGGTTAGGGATGTGATGGGGAATGAGTTAATGAAAATGCAAGCAATGCGCGTCAGAGAAGAGGCTAGGAAAGGAATGGAACCATGCGGGAGATCAAAGGGATTGGCCGAGCTCATTCACATGTGGAAGAAAGTGTAAAGTTGCAGTTTTTCAAAATGAATGTTCTGTATGCAGGGCATTGAAATCATTACAAAACCAACGTGTGAGGTCATATGCCGTAGATTCAATAAATACAAATTCGTAATTATTCACGTTGTATTAATTAATAAAATTAATAATTTGTTTATAAATTTTATTTATATTAATTATTTATATATAAAGTTGTCAAAATGATAATTAAAAAATTAATTTAAATTTAATTTATGAGAACCCATCGTTTTTAAATATTTTCGATTGTAAGATTATCAACATTAAAATATTAATAAATTTAAATTATATTAATATATATTATATTTATTTTTTTAGAAAATGAATTTATAAATTATCAGTTAATGTGTTCACTTAATCTAACATATAGATGTTTGTTAGAAAATAAGTATATCAAACTGACTCGCTTGAGAATTCATATGAAGTGTTATCCACGTGTTTATAAAAATTTTTTCAGTTATGATGGTATAACTGATCCTTAGATTTGAGATCTTTATAGTACATTATTTGTGGATCATATATGTTTTAACATTACATCCCCATCATCCATGGTGAGATTGTGCATAAGATAATGATTAAGCAATATGAGAAAAACATGAAGGTTATGAGAGATCAATAAAAGATTAGTCGCTCTAGATAACATAGAGTCGATATCTTAAAGAGCGCTATTTTAACATAAATAATAATATAAGTTCATAGGTATAGCGAGCTCTGAAAACAATTTTAAAAACTCTAAAATTATATTATTAGTTTTAATCGAAAGTTTTAATAACCATACTTTAATAGAGTATGTATTTTTTATATTTTAGAATAATTAGTAGGATATATATGAGGCAAAATGATTGTATTTTACGATAACTAAATTTTATTAATTTAATATTTTTTCTTAATTGAAAGTTATGATGTATTGTTAGATGTCACTCTTAATTTATAAAAATTAATTTTTTAATTAAAAAATTAATTAATGATAAATTAATTAAATTAATTTATCTAGTTCTATAACTATCTCTATTGTTTTTGCTAAAGATAGACAGAACTTCTCATTTATTGTTTGCTAGAGTTCTCTGTTTCCTGGAAATGGAAACCGTACCCTTTTAAGCAAGAAGTGCAACGTTAGAGATAACATCGAAAGCAATTCCATTCTCTTGCAGTCGTTGTTAAAGATCTGTAGCACCAAAAACAATTCCAGAGGCAAGAACACTTACGTTGGGTAGATTTTCCCATTGACTTGTAACAATTAGAGCACATTGAATAAGCACTACTGGTGTCGTCAAATAGAAAAGCTCAGGTCCAGTAATTCTTGTTACTATTTCCATGGAAGGTTTCGAGTTGCCTTGTGAAACAAGTCTGCTGTCACTAAAACCATATCCAACAAACCACATCTTAAATGAAGCACTTTTCACTTCATCTTCAGATGGCCGTTTCTGAAAAATCTAAGGCTGAAAACAGAAGGATATTTCAGGAGAAGCATCCTTCCAAAAGCAAATGTACTGAAGATCCCAATGATTATCAGAATTGCGATGAATACAAAAACGATAACCAAAGATTTAAATCCTAAGTTAACCTCAAACTTAGTTGGCTTCACTTTTCACTGACGACCAGAATGTCTCTCTTTGTTCAATCTGTTCAGAATTCTCTTTAACTCCCGGGAAGACCAGGAGGGCTTTCTGTCAAAATCGAGAGAGTTCTTTGGACAAGCATTGAATCTGCTGATTGTAGTTTCAGTGCCCAAACGCCAATCTTCTTCTGAAATTCTATCAATGGCCATTTTGGCGGAGCTGGACCAGTCTCAAACATATAAGCATATTTAACAGCACCGTACAGCATATAATTCAAAAGAGCAATTGGTTAACATTATAGATTGATCAGTCAGAATTCAATCCTAATTCATACAGCCAAATGAAACCTCCGAACTCTTCACTGCACTAACAATCGTTAACAATATCTAACATATAATCCAATCCTGTGAAAGATGAACCAGATGAAGTTTCTCACCACCGGCCTCGAACTTCCTGATTCTCACCTGTGACTTCTACGCGTTGGCCACACACCCTTAACGGTGGACTCGTATGTTCCGAAATTTAAGACAATTCTTTTATCTGATTCCAAGCTCAAATAGGACTCAGTCCTATTCGGCACCTCGGGGTCTTTCCACTGCCTAGCATTGAACATAAGCTCCAATTCAACTGGAACTGAAAAAAAAAGCACAAGCAGAAATCACCAAAGAACCAGTCTCCACAGTTTTTCCATGTTACTTTGCCTCCATACTCTCCATGAACTCGACCTCCCCACATATATCCAGGTAATGGCACCTATTCAAAATTTACAGGAACAAAATACAAGATTACACATATATAGTAGTAGTCTCCTGCAGACTTGTGCAATGCAACGCTGACTTAAAAGTAAACCAATGCTAAATAGCTGAAATCAGCGCTGATTTTTGGAAACATCTTTGGCACTATAAAAACTAAATAAATCAAATACGCGCACGAAAGAAAAATGGGTAATATCTATCAATTTCTAACCTGGAATTGACGCAGGCGCGACGACGGGCTCACCGAGGAGACCAAAAGGACCAACACATTTGAGGATGAGCTTGGTCCGGGAGCAGAGACTGCGGAGGGATGATAGGAATTGGAGGTGGAGAGTTGGGTTGAGCTGCCCATTGGAGTTCTTGGGCAAGCTTGTCCGAGTTGCACCATGCCAGAGCAAGAGTTTTGAGAGTAGAAGAAGGTGTGTCGAGGAACTTTAAAGCTTCTATAACTACATACTTGCCTGTGAATCCTGAAGCTCCCAGGATTGTTATATCGTATTGAGGCTTCTGGTTTTCTTGCATGTTCGTGTGAATGTGGAGACCTTCTACATTCATAATCAATTGTATAGGAACAGCAAACTGAATTAAATAATAGGGTCCATATTTGACTCCATTTTTTATTTGATTGAAGGTTGCTTGCCATATTTGACTCGCATACACAGCTGAAAACACACATGAAAATAGAGTTATGCATTGCGTTTCACTTTCTGTTGTCAGTATAACAAGAAGTCTTTGTATAATTTTCTGGCAAAATCAGTTTGCCCTCTCAAATGGCCGACGATTAATGCATTTTGGTGTGCACAATCGGCATACTATAAAATATACGAGTAGGTGTAACAAAATAAAATAAAAAGATCTCATTTCTTGCAGAATTCAAAGATGAAGTTCAAATAATGAAATGATAATGCTAAATCATTACTACGACAACCAATTCATATGCAAATCAAAACATGATCTTCTAAAAGCTATAAGCAGTTTGATATGCATAAACTAACAATAGCAAGGAATCAACAGAACTTCTCATTTGTTATTTGCCGGAGTTTTAGGGTAAAAGTTCAAAGTGCACTCTTAGAAATAAGATCAAAAGATTTTCCATTCTGTTGCTGTCGTTGAGAAATAACATCAAATGATATTCTCTTCTCTTGGAGTCGTCGTTGAAGATCTGTTGCGCCGAATACAATTCCAGGGGGAAAAACTCCTCCATTGGGTAGATTTTTTCGTTGACTGAGAAGAATAAGAGCACATTGAACAAGTATTATAAGCGTCGTTACATAGCCAATCTCAGATCCTGTAACTCTCGTTATTATTTCCATGTCAGGTTTTGAATCCCCTTTTGAAACCAGATTGTTGTCACTAAAACCATGTCCAACGAACCACATTTTAAATGCAGCAATTTTTACCTCATCTTCAGAGGGCCCTTTCTTCTTGAAATATCCGAGGGTGAAAAGTGAAGGAAATGTAAAGACAAACCACCCTCCGACAGCACCTCTACATAAGAACCCAATTAGCCTCCCAACTATGATGAACCGATAGACTCCTAGGAAAGATTTAGCTCCTATTTTTACACCGAAATGAGCGGGCTTCACCGTTGACCAGAAAGCTTCTCTCTTTTGTTTCTCTTCGGAACTCTCATTGGCCCCCGGAATGCCACGAGGGTTTTCTGTCAAAACTGAAAGAGTTCTTCGAACAACACTAGCATCGGTAGTAGGTAGCTTCACAGAATGAAGGCCAATATTGTTCAGAAGTCAAAATTATTGTCTTACATTTGAGTGACAATTGGAAATACATATCATTGTTCGTCAATTCCACATCCTAATAGCATACATGGGATTTTTCCAGTACTTGAAGCAATCTTTACTGGTGATGAAATGAAAATTTGACGTGGAAAAATATTCCAAACTACAGTTCATTCCATTTTAATGGAAAAAATCCTAGTTGGGTTCATGAGATTGTTGATCATAGACTTTGCATTGTTGATCATAAACTTTGCATAATCAACTCAATATCATTGCACATTTGTTAAGATATCAAATAGAAAATAACTTTAATCTTATTATCTTATAATTATTATTATATGTTTATAATCTTATTAAGTTGTCTTATTGTTATTATATTTATAATCAAACACACAATTGAAAAATTGCAACATGCACAGTAGCTAAGTTCTCACCACTGGCCTTGCTCTCTTGGCCATTGATCTCCTCGTCTCCCGCAACTTCTGTTCATTGGCTACTCCTAAAACGGCTGACTCATATGTACCGAAATTTCCAACAATTCTTTTATCAGACTCCAAGCTCACATATGAATTGACCCGATTTGGCACTGCCGGGGATTTCCACTGCCTGGAATTGAAAATTAGCCCCAGTTCAGATGTAATTGAATCAAATAGCATGAAGAAACCACCAAAGAACCAGTTTCCATTGCCTGTTCATGGTACTCTGCCCCCATTCTCTCCAAGAACTCAGGCTCCCCGCATATATCCAAGTAATCGCACCTATCAAACAAATTAACAAAAAGATATATCACAAGACTTGTTTATGATTAACAAGAATGAAAAATTAAAATGCATTCTTAGGCAGCTGTTTGATCTTTGTTCTTTTTTTTTTTTTCTGAAATTTACAGAGAAGTAAATATCCAAATGCTAAAGATATGCCTGTTTTTTCAAGAAAGTATGTATTGTATATAGTGAAAGTGAATGCGAACCCGGAATTGGTGCAGTTGAAGACGAGCTTGGTTTGGGAACAGAGGCGGTGGAGCGATGGTGAGTCGGAGATATCAGCAATGAGAATAGGAATTGGTGGCGGCGGGCCTGGATAAGCCGCCCATTGGAGAGTTTGTGCAAGCTTGTTAGCACTGCGACCTGCCAAAGCAAGAGATTTTAGCGGGGAAGAAGGAGCATTGATGAACTTCAAAGCTTCCCGGACTACGTACCTTCCGGTGATGCTGGAGGCTCCGAGGATTAGAATATCATACAGGGGAGTCTGCCTTGCTTGCATGGTTTCTGCTGAGGGTAGATGAAACGGAGAATATGGAATGGAGGGAGTGTGTGAAGATGCTTTGTATATCT
>JAXCLQ010000015.1:1571666-1593247 GCA_035584115.1 Cedrela odorata
AATTGCCAACTCAGAAACCATAATGTTCATGCCATATATGAAATGAAACAGCTTCATTAATAACATTACACTGCAAATTCACAGCCATTTCCAGTTTTCCAAAAGGAAAATTAAAACAAGAGAGAAAGTGAAGGAGTACATACAGAGTGAAAACAATGGTGGGTTTGAATAATTCAACGAAGATGAGAGTGATAATGGTGATGGTGATGGTGAACTGCGTTTTGGGAACTCTGCATCGAGTAGGAGGGAAACTGGGATGGTCTCAGAATGTTAACTTCACTCAATGGTCCACCAAGGAAACTTTCTACATCCATGATTGGCTTCGTACGTAAAACTCTACATCTCTTTCTCTGTTTCTTCATCTTTTAGATCATATTCAAAGTGTTTGGAAGATTTGATCCCTAAATCGTTTGCTTTTGATACACATAAGAATGGTAAATTATGAAACTTTATGGCATGACTGATTGATTTGTTTATTTTTTTTGTAAAAGTTTTCAACTTCAACAAGCAAATATACAATGTGCTGGAGGTGAACAAGACAAGTTACGATAGCTGCAATGACCAAGGATTCATCAAGAACATAACACATGGTGGAAGAGATGTAGTTCAGCTCAATGAGGCAAGACCTTACTACTACCTCAGCGGCGGAGGCTTCTGTTGGGGAGGCATGAAAGTTGCCATATTCGTCCAAGAAACGCCCCAAACCCCAGCCCCGGCTCCGGTCTGGAACGCCTCTCCTTCAAACACCGGCGCCCGGACGATGGCTCTAGTACTTGTTGCAGTGCTTCCCATAGCTCTGTCATATATGGGGCATTATTAATTGGTTTCAGAATTGGGTAGAATCATGGGCATGTAATATTTGGCAAGAACTTTGCAGTTTGGGATGCTAGACTTCTATTAAATTGATATTTGAGAACTGGGTTTTTTGATATCTTGTACTTCGAGTTTGTTAACTTATTTAGGCATATTGTGGTAGGAAAGTGTTTCCAAATTGGCTAGGGTTTATGAATAAGATCAACGTATTTGGCAAGCAAGATGAATGAATTGAAGAGTAGGTAAATCATCAATACAATGCAAGCAAAAGGGTTCCTCTTTAAGATAATAATTTATCTTGACTGGCTCATATATGATCTTATCAGCAAGTTAAAGTTCATAGGTTTTTTTTTACAGGGTCTAATTTTTTGGGTCATTTATAATTTTAGCTTGTTTTAATTTTTGATCAAAAATTAGTATTTTGAACGAATGTATTATTGTATATTTTAATACATATTTCTCAACAAATTCAATCGTTCAATTTATCGAGACTCTTTAAAAAAATTCGTCTTAATAATTATTATCTTTTTTTCGACTTAATAATCACAACAATATATCAAAATTACATAAATTATAATTAAAACTTATCAGAAATTAATTTTTAAGTTTCTTGATTTATAAATTAAACTCAAATCAACGATTCAAAAAAAATGAATTTTAAGATTTAAAAACTCAACTATTATACTCAATTCTAATTCAACAACTCTAAAATACAATAGTTCAGCAATAAGTTTGAAGGTAGGCTTTGGGATTCTAATTCAACAACACTATAATTTGGGTTTGTTAAGAATTTAATTTGCTTTATAAATATTTTGTATGAATTTGTAGTAGGGAAAAAAAACAAAGAGGACAGGGTAATTTTGTTCGAGAGACACATTTTAGCTAAGAATATAAAAAAATTTAAGTTGGGTTATAATTACAAATGGGTCTTAAAATAATTTTAAATGACATGTCGTGTAGTCATTAGTAGAATAAACGATACGTCGTACTTTTGTTCTATTACGTGTAAATATCATCCAACCCGTTCCTTACATTACACGGGATAAGATATATTCATACTTCAGTCCTGAACTCCCATCCCACTTCTCTGTCGCTCGCCATGGCGTCCATTTCTATTCCTTACTCGCTTTCATTTCCTTCCGTCACCAAACAACCGCCTAATATTAATAGAATTCCATTTTTCCCTCCAAATCTCTCCGACCCAAATCCGTTTTCACGCCCCATTTCCGCAATTCGGACCCGCAACGCCACCCGGGTCAAGAATTCCTCAACTTCAGCCGGACAAGACGCGACGAGGACGAGCGAAGAGTCGATGAGTATCGACAACCTTAAACGATTTTTCGAACTCAGCGTCGGAAACTGGTCCGGTTCTTTCCACGTGAGTCTTAGGAATTAGAAAAAAAGCTTGTTTTATTTTGATTTGAAGGGTGGCTTTGATTGAATGGTGTGTTTGGTGTTTGAATTTTGTAGCAATTTGATGCTAATGGGAATTTGATGCAAAAGATTAATACAAAGCTTGCAGTGAGCACTTACGGAGAAGATGAACTTATTAGCCTCATTCAAACGTAAGTATTGCAGTGGCCATAACTCTCATTTTTAGCTCTATATAAGTCAATTCCAGTTTGCTTTCCCTTTGCATTTTTCATTATTCAGAATCTGTGATGGGTGTGCATTTTCTATTCATGATTCTTAATGCAAGAAAATTCTCTCAAGGGACAGTTTCTTTAAAGTAGAAATCAATCTTTTGTTGCCAAAGGCCATTTTCTGATAAATTATGGATTGGAAGAGGAAAAAGAGAAGATAATTTTAAATTTACAGATTCATTAAACTTACAGTTGTTTCAGTTGAAATTGAAAATCCGATATTATTGAAATATATGCAAATTTGTATGAAGGATTTCCAATATCATTTACCAAATGTGGTGGTTTTTTTGGCACCGTTTTTGAGATTGTTTTGTGCTTTTATTTCTTTGTTTCTTTCGGGTTGTGGCATAACCGGTTGTACTTAAATGTAGGCTTTATATAAAACAACCTGTATCAAGTACTTCAATTTCTGGATTTGAGGAGGAACCTGAATGGGCTGAATACAAAATTAAAGAAACTAACATATTCACTGCAGACAAATATCAACAGGTGAGTTCTTCTAACTCTTGGAAGCTTCACATTTTGTCTTCTGTTGATTGTTCGCATAAATTTAGCTTTCATGATCCTGTTGTTTTCTCACGAACATGCATTATGATTAGTTTGCAGATTGGCTTTTTTCCCAATGAGAGGGCTTTTTCGTTAAGGTATCTGACTGCTGGAATGCTTGAAACTGTATTAAGGCAAGGAGTGCTGGGGGAAGATGACACTGGAGAAGAATCACCCAAGTGAGTCCTGCCCTGCTCATAGTGTGTGTTTGTCTTTCCATTTGCTTGGACATTGGTAAATAGAACGGTAATCGGACTAATGTGTTGAAATATTCTTACTCATCGATGAATAGAAGTAAGGCTGTAAAGATGGAAACTCCTGCCTAGTAATGCATTGTGACTTTGGCCTACCCATATAGCAGAACGAGCTTGCAACTGCATAGTATACAACTGCAATGTGATTTTCTAGCTCATAAAAAGCCATCATGAACTAGGTGGCTGAATTGACTAACTAGCAGACATGCTATTCTCTCTATCTTCTCTCAGCTGTATAATGGTCTCAAATTTCTTCTTTAAGCTGGTTTCTGTTTTGTCTTTGGGCGTCCTCCCATAGTAGTCTCCAAGAGGACAAAAGTAGGAAAAGGGATTATCGACATCATTTTAATAGTAGTAAAAAATGGACATGAGGGTAATCAGATTGTTCAGAAATATATTTGAAAGATGGTGAAAGACAGTGATGAGTAATTTGTGTCCATAAATGCCAGCTTCTAATAATATTTTTAATATTTATGAGATTTTCATGGTATATTACAACTCACTGAAGTTGTAGCAATTATATTTTCAATAGCATATGAGCAGTTTGTGCCCCTTAATATAGAGAAAGAATCCTTGAATTTCATTAGAATCTGACTGGTATTTGATATGAGATCATGAATTTCTACAACTGGCTCTTTCTTTATCTGTACAAATATGTGTACAGAGTCTACAGACCAACATATTTACACTAGTTTAGTACTCGAGTAAATTGCCTGGCTTGCAATTTATCTACAGTTTTGAGACATCTTAATACTATTATTTTAACAAGTTCCTCCAAAATCCCATTACTTGCCTGTCTTTACAATTCTTTGTTTCATTATGCAGAAATCTTAAGCTTCCCTCCCGTCGACCTGCTATTGTATGTGAGAATTGCCTATATTCACAAGACAAAGATAGGCGAGCAAGAGCATTTCATATCATGGACCCAAGAGGCATTTTGGAAATGCTCCTTATCTTTGTTGAGGATAGAGATGGCGGGGAGCTTTTCCCACCTTTTCTTGACAATGACGGGGTAAGTTCTACGACCAATTTAATTGATCATTGCAACTTTGTTGTTGTTTGAAATGATAGTACATTCGACATCCTTGCATGTTCATGATACTATACCAAATTTCTTCTATGGGTTACAGGACAACATGGACAGGTTTGTACCATTTCTTGGTAAGTGGAAAGGTCATTCTATAACTAAGCGGAGTGGAGTTTATGGAGCAACAATTGCTGAAGCTGATACAGTTGCTGTGCTTGAAATGAATGATAATGGTCAGTTAGTCCAGGTATAGCTCTCAATATGCTTAAACTATCAACTTAAATACATCAAAATCCAAGAGTTTTAGAGAACCTATGCACCGAAATTGGATCAATGGAATTAGTTTTAATTGTTATAAAGCATACATGTTTGATTTCTTTAATGTCAAAATTTGAGCTCGTTTTACCTCTTCAACATTTAATCAGGATATTACTTCAACATCTGATGAAAAAGAGGTTACCACTAATGTGCAATGGACGGGTACCATGTCAGACAACGTGGTTACATTCGACAGAGGATACCAATTTATATTTTTGCATGGAGGCATGTATGTCGGATGCCCTTGTGATATTGCGAGGAGTGTTGCGGAATCCAAATCGTTCCATTTGGAGTTTGGTTGGCTTGAAACCCCTGGTAAGAGACAAAGATTGGTTAGAACTTATGATGTCGAAGGCTTAGCTGTTTCATCAACTTACTTTTCCGAGATTAAATTGTGAGTTTTCTCCTGCCTCATTGTACCTGTTCTTATTCATGTGAGTCAAGAACGTCCTTTTCGTCTTTTTCGCTCACACGCAATATTGGAAGAAATCCCAAGTGATTTATTAATTTGTGGTTGAATTAGTTGATTTGAGTTGTGACGTTCCATTTCTAATACCAGATGAAATGTATTGTGAATTGGCAATTTGACAATACAAAAACACTGTTCTAGCTCTCTTCTAGATAAAAGAAAAATGTCAAGTTGCTGATGCTGACTTCTTGTCCTCCATGCCGACATTAACACTGCACAACTTGATTGAAGCCTAGTCTGTTGCTACTGTTATTCATTATCAGGTTCTGTGCATGCAACTATACCGGCTATCTTATTAATTTTTCATTTATATTTTCTAAAATTTTCATTGATTGAATCATAAAATGCTGACATCCGATCACAATGGATGATACTAATCAAACCGTGGATGATTAATAGTAGCCGTAGTTTGGTGGGTCCTGGGGAAAAAAGGGTAGTGTAATAGCAACTGATGGAATCCATTTGAAAGAAAAAGCTGCAATCGATATCATTGCTGCCGTGTACGTACGTTCTCTTTACAAACAATTTTTCAACAGAAGCAAATTGGTCAACTGCCTGCAACTTATGCCTATCTCAATTCTCATCCTACGTTCGTACGGCAGAGTTGCACTGTACATTATGTTCTATCCTATAATTTGAAGTAATGTACAAAATTGTACGCCACCGATGAATGTAATAAAGAAAAGATAAGATGTCTAAGGAGTTGAATGTGTACCTGCCAATGTTCAAGATTTGGCCAATCATGACTCCTGTAGTATTTGAGAAAATATCATTTGGTTGGTGGGTTTGTTGTTTCTCTTTGTTTATGCAGAGACGATTAACTCAAATTGTTGGAAGATTTATATACATAATTTAATATAAAGTCATGTTAACTTCTACAAATTTACAATAAATTCAATTTTATTCATCATTGCCATTAAAAAAATATATTAATGACAAGACTTGTTAAATCTACAATCAACTTGATAATAATTTTGAGAAATACGCGAGGAAACAAAAAGAAAAAAAAAATCCCACTTCAAAAGTACAAGCTTGAATTTCATTTACTATTCAAAGCACTTAAAAAGGAAAAGCACTTTTGGGGGTGGCAGTCCTTCTCATTAATGTCATTATTGCTAGCCGGACTTGAAGGGCAAGAAGTCCATGGGGGATGACTTGATGAAGACACTCACCGTGTTTGGCTCCAGTTTGTCCATTTGGCAATTTGGCCATCGCTTGGGCTGTGTTTAGCAGGAATCTATGTTTATATGTATATTTAATTAAAAAAATTTACTTGCTTGGCAAGAAGGATCAAAATTTAAGAGCCGTACAAGAAATATGACATTTTTCTTTTTTTTAATCTATTAAGAAAAAAGGGTCATCTTCTGTCAGTTATTGCAGCACAGACTTTGCAGTGAGTTTTTGAAGATTAGCACGAAACTACCATCAACTACCCACATATAAATCTTCATAAACTAAACAACCAACACAAATCCAATAACCCATTAACAATTTCGATTTTTTTGGCTGAAGCAAGTGAAAAGGAAGAAGCTTTTTGTGCGGAGAAGCAAAAATAAGCAGAAAGTGTTAACAATGGCTACTGGGAAAGAAGGAGAAGACTCAACAAAGAAGATGCGTCCAACAATCATACTCCCACCTCGACCAGCTATGGAGAGTTTGTACGGGGTGGGTTTCAGTCCGGGACCCATGACTTTGGTGTCCAGCTTCTTTGCTGAGGAGTTAAACAACCAGTCTTTCTCTCAGCTTCTTGCAGGAGCTATGGCTTCACCGTTGGCTGGACAAACGCAGAGCTTTTTGGTTGGTAATACGAAGGAAAGTGGTAAGAGAGATGGGGATGAGAAGAGTTCTGGGTTTAAAGATAGTCGGCCGAGGAATTTGGTGGTTGCAAGATCTCCATTGTTTACTGTTCCTCCTGGATTGAGCCCTTCTGGGTTGCTTAATTCACCTGGGTTCTTCTCTCCTCAGGTAATGATTTGATAAATTTGTGTTAATTTTTAATGGGTTTAATCTGCTTTTGCTAGTTGGTGTGTTTTGTTTGATGTTCTTATGAGCTTGAAATAGAGTTCTATGATTTTCGGGATTTTGGTAATTGATAAAGGGGATAATATTATAAAGAAACATGTTGGCTTAAACTTGTTTGGTTCTTTGGAGTCAGGTAGGTAAACTGGAAGCCTAATTAAACCACAAAATTGTGTACAAATTTTGTTAACAAGATTATGTGTTGCTTGTCAAAAGGAAAACAAGGATATGATCCGAAAATCTGTAGTTACCTCTGGAAAGTTTGTGGCTTTTGTGGAGTACTACTTAGATTTTGTTACGAAGACTCGATGCACAAACAGAAATATGCCCGCAATGGTTCGTGTGTGTGCAATAGGTCTAACAGACCATAATTTGTTTCTGTGTCAATACTGATACACAGCGGCTGCTTTTATTTGTATCAGACATTCATGTATTTGTATCTTCAAATCCGTACAGAGTCCTTTTGGAATGTCACACCAGCAGGCGTTGGCCACGGTTACAGCTCAAGCTTTGTTTGCACAATCTAATATGCACATGCAAGCTGAATATCATCCATCGTCATTATCAGCTCCTGCGGAGTCATTGACACACCAACCATCAGTTTCTGTAGATGAATCTTCGCAACAGCAGCTGCAACCTTCACTGTCAGACCCTCAAAGTCCTGTGATGGAAACATCGCAGGTCTCTCATTCTGATGGGAAGCACCTGCATCATTCTCTTGCTGTGGATAAACCTGCTGATGATGGCTACAACTGGCGTAAATATGGGCAGAAGCCAATTAAGGGCAGTGAATATCCACGAAGTTACTACAAGTGTACACATCTGAATTGTCCTGTTAAAAAGAAAGTTGAGCGTTCTTCAGATGGTCAAATAACTCAGATTATCTACAAAAACGAGCACAATCATGAAAAGGCTCAACGCAGTAGACGTGCTAAAGATGGCAGTGATGCAAATGAAAGTACTAATTATCAGGCTAAGCGTGAACTTATTTTGCAAGGTCAAACTGTACAGGTTCGATCGGTTCCAGAAAGTAATAAGGAATCCTCTCAATCTGCTCCCATACAACTTTCTGAGATGAGTGACAGTGAGGAGCTAGGTGATGCAGATAATAAAAAAGAGGATGATTATGGTGAGCCAAATCCAAAGAAAAGGCAAGTTCAAAACCTCTGTTTCACCTAATTGTACAGATGTTTTCCTTTATTTTTCTAAATTTTGCGTTTGTTTGCCTTGAATACCAGGAACCTTGCTGGAGAAGTAGAGGTAACTGTGTCACATAAGACAGTCACAGAACCAAAGATCATTGTGCAAACAAGAAGTGAAGTTGATCTTTTAGATGATGGCTACCGGTGGCGCAAGTATGGGCAGAAAGTGGTCAAAGGGAATCCCTATCCAAGGTTGTAATTTGTTACTTATCAGTTTGTTCGTGATTTGTTCTAATTTATCACTTCATGCTAGTGGATTCCTGGGAATTTTCTGCTGAATATACTCCGGGCATATAGCTTGTTAAAAAATAACACAATTCAAACCATAGAGGCACTCCAATTAAAATTTTAAAAATAAAGGTTATCGAAATTCTTTTCCGGATCTACAGTCATGACTTCTAGAACCATTAGGAGGTAGACGTTAGTTACACCTAAAACAATTTGAGTGATACAGACTCTCGATGCTGACTGAACAAGGTCTATGACAGAGAACCAAATGATTGTCTGAAACAGTTTACTATCTGTCTTTGGAAGCACTTTTGTATCAGTTGCTACAGGGGCCAGATGTCAGTTTATGAATTGATCAAAGTTTTGTCATGCATTTCACTGGTTCACCATGTGTAATTTTGCCAAGAAACTGCCACTTTTAGCCACTTGCTTCTCTCAGTTTATGAGCCTGTAAGTCAAGGTTTTTTTTTTTTTTTTTTTTTCTGGGATTTGAATTTTTTGTAAAGATAAGGATAAGGGAAAGAAATAGATTTGAGCTAAGTCTATTATTCATTTGCTCAATCTGACAGTAATTAAAAACTTACAAACACCATTTTGCTGGTCCATGGAACTTTCTTTTTCTATTTTACCTTCTACCAGAAATAATTGGGAATTCTTGTATAGTTAAAACATTCTGTGAATAGGTGTGTAAAATTCATATCTTCTAGAATGACATATTTTTAGTTTACCACTCACTTCTATCTCTACTGCAAGTGTCATATACTACATTCAATCTAGATCCTATTTTCTTCTCGTCCATCTGCCTTAATGTAGTCAATTTTTTTTCCAGGTAGTTTAATGCATTTATTTTCCTAATTTATGATTTGTTCTGTATTTCCTTGCAAGCCCGTATGATAAAGCTAGTTTCTCCCCCAAAGCTAGTTTCTCCCCTTACTATCTCTTCATAGCCATGTGTAGTGGTGATACAAGTGATGATCTTAAAGAACTTGCTTTCATATTTCGGCATATCTTTTAATCATAAAGATATTCAAAGCTGTTGCCTGTATATATTGAGTTTATTTTCCGGCAATACATCTCTAGTTTTTCTCCCCGTTTTCACTAAATTTCCATCCTATCGTCTTTCTCTTTTGGTTCTCTACCCTATGCAATCCTTGTATTTTTGTCTTTGGTGTATGCATATTTCATTTCCAATTTTTGCTACCAAGCTACTGGTTTCTTCTATTTAATGTGAATAGGAGACTTTTCTGATGGCCTAAAGTCTATCAACAGAAGCTACTACAAATGCACAAATCCTGGATGCAATGTTCGCAAGCATGTCGAGAGAGCTCCAACCGACCCCAACGCTGTCATAACTACATACGAGGGCAAACATAATCATGAAGTCCCGGCAGCAAAAAACAGCAGCCACAGTGCTGCCAACAATAATGCATCACAGCTAAAACCAAACAAGGTACTGACCAGGAAGGACCCCTTACTTAAAGACATGGGTTTTGGAAATAATGACCAAAGACCAGTGCTTCTGCAGCTAAAAGAAGAGCAAATCATAGTGTAAAATTCTCTACCAAAGTAATCGCAAGATCGGTTCAGAAACTGATACCAGCAAACTAACTGGGTAAAAGCGATAAACTATTTGGAAGAAAGAATCATACGACAGACCATGGCATTGCTTTGATAACAGCTTCTGGTATCTGTTTCTAGTTACCAATGTATCCTTTCAAGATAACCTGCTGTTGTATATTAGAATTCGCAAGTAGTTTCGTGTAGATTCTCCTTGTAAAAGATTGTATGGACTTTACTTACCTGGCTTTTTTTGGCTCGTGTTCATTCCTGTTAGCTTTCATGACTCCCAGATCTTAGTTTTAGCTAAAAGAAACAACCCTGTGCATGTTGTTTCTTGCCTGATAAATCACAGCCCTTTGCATGTTGATGGGCAAAGCAAAATATTGTTGGAAATATTATGAAATGAATCCACTTTACTGTATCTATTTATGTTCATATTTTAAGTGTTTCTTCATTTTGCTATGGTACAATTGCAGATAATTTAGGAATGAATTTTAAGTTTTACATATAATGCAATGTCACGTGACAGTATTGTTCATCAGTCGACATGTAATTAACCATCAGATTGGCATTATCCTATCCATTTTGAAAGCAAAACTAGCCAACTTTATAGGGTTTGGAGTTTTAAAGGTTAGCTGCGGGTTACTTGGTCATCTTGACCAGATACATGTCTTTAAGAAATGTGTCTTTAAGAAGCAACTAACATTATCATATCTCTTCATTTACTATTAAAACCATTCTTCCAAACCACACCATTTCTTTCTAATGGTGTCCAACAGTTAGGCATAACTGAAACTACTCACCCTACAGATAATTGAAACAACTTCTATCCTTAGGTCATTATTTCATTACTGACCCATAAAGAAAACTAAAGTCCCATTTGGATGAACTAAAACAAGCCATAAAAAGATCACCTAATTAATTAGTTCACAAATGATAGTCAGTAAAACTTCAATGTAAGATTTCCTTAAAACGGTGTCGTGTTGCTGTTGGGCTGTTAGTCTGCAACGATCAGAAGGTTTCCCTCTCCAAATTTGGAACCAAAATCTAACTGACAACGGTAGATGAAATAATAAGAAGAACTTGTATAATGCTAACGGTTTCGTTTCACCTTTTGCAAAAACAAGAAAGCCTGAAGACAACAAAAAGATGTGCCAATTAGGACCCACAATTCTCTCTGTTTCTCTTTCTTTATTTCCCTCCTTTTTCGGTCTGTTTTGTTACGAACATTCTCCGCTGATCTCGCAACTTACGGCAAAAACGTAGACGAAACCAGCGAAAAGGAAAAAAAGAAGAATAAAAGCTTAACTTACTCTGTTTTTTTGGTTCCTATAACTCTGTTTCTTCTGGGTTTTTCTGATTTTTTCGGATCTAATGACGACCCAGTTGTCCTGATGTAAGGTGGTGAATCCCCGTATTGGATCCATTTCCCGATCTGGGTCGCTCTCAGTTTCGGGATTTGGCGATTTATGGGTTGCGTTAGCTCCAAAAAAAAGGCACCGGCTTCGGCAGCTGCCTCCCCTGTTTTGGATGTCTCTTGTGCTGCAACAGGGGCTGTTACGGATAATTCACAATCATTGAATTTTGTTTTTTCGTCTAGAGCGT
This sequence comes from Cedrela odorata, assembly GCA_035584115.1. Lineage (NCBI taxonomy): Eukaryota > Viridiplantae > Streptophyta > Magnoliopsida > Sapindales > Meliaceae > Cedrela > Cedrela odorata. The sequence continues at coordinate 1,583,351 of JAXCLQ010000015.1, forward strand.
CATCTGGGGCTCTTGATTTTGGTTCCAAAGAGGGGGAGAAATCGAAGGATCGGCGTCGGGGAAGCCGCGAGTTAAGGAAGCAGAAGAAAAAGAGTTCAAGTAGAAAGAGTAATTCTTTTAGCATTAAATTGGGGTTGTCTCTTAGACATGTTAATGCAGAACAGATTGCTGCCGGTTGGCCGGCTTGGCTCACTGCAGCCGCCGGTGAAGCTGTGTATGGTTTGGTGCCTCTACGTGCTGAATCTTTCGAGAAATTGGAGAAGGTATGAAAGAATGTAAGTTATTGTTTTTGTTTTCTGGTTGTTTGTAGGAACGTTAGCGAGGAAAAATTAAATTTTGAGCTTTTTCGCGAATGCTTTTCCGTTAATTCTTTTGGATTGAATTCGACATATCAATCAAATGTGTACAAAATCTAAATCTGCTTGTTGTGAATTAATGGTGGTTCATTGGTCACATTTGGGCCACAATTGCTGACAAGATTTATTTTCTATCCTTCTTGTGGTCTGTAGATTGGACAAGGTACGTATAGCAGTGTATTCAGAGCACGTGAAGTTTCAACCAGGAAGATGGTTGCCCTGAAGAAGGTGCGGTTTGACAATTTTCAACCTGAGAGCATTAGGTTTATGGCTCGAGAAATAATGATTCTTCGCAGGCTTGACCATCCTAACATCATTAAATTGGAGGGGTTGATTACATCGAGATTATCGAGTACCATATACCTTGTGTTTGAATACATGGAACACGATCTCGCTGGACTATCATCTTCCCCTGGCATCAAGTTCACCGAACCTCAGGTATGTTAATATTTAACAATAAGTTTGTGGGAGAACATGGAACTAAGTGTTGCATTTGATGCTTTGTCCTAAGATGACAAGCAAATGTGGCATTGTTTTCACTATTGTTCTTTTTTTTAGTTTCTGTAGAAGAATTGAAGCTTAAGGCTGAATTTTGTGAGTAGGTAAAGTGTTATATGAGGCAAATACTACTTGGAGTTGAGCATTGCCACTTGCGAGGTCTAATGCATCGCGACATTAAAGCATCTAACATTTTGGTGAACAATGAAGGGATTCTGAAACTGGGAGATTTTGGATTAGCAAATACTCTTACCTCAAAGAACAAGCAAAAACTAACTAGCCGTGTAGTGACTTTATGGTATCGTCCCCCTGAACTTTTGATGGGGTCAAATAGCTATAATGTAACAGTGGATCTGTGGAGTGTTGGCTGTGTATTTGCTGAACTTATCATTGGAAAACCTATCCTTAAAGCGAGGACTGAGGTAATCATACTATTACAGCTCTATTTTCTAACCATTAATTATTCTAGCACGTATCAGTTATTTGATAGGTCATGAGGAGAAGAAATAGGAATTTGATTGAGAATAAAAAGAAAACTAGTTCTCATCACAAAATTAGAGTGGCCATATTAAAAAGGACAAATATCCATGACATTGCATATTTCTTAAGTGTGCATTGGATTACTTAAGAATATTTGCATTATTTGGCGTCTATCGTTTTTTATTCTTTATCCATTTGCAGGTTGAACAATTATACAAAATCTTTAAGCTTTGTGGTTCTCCACCTGAAGAGTACTGGAAAAAAGCTATGCTTCGTCATGGGGATATGTTTGAACCCCAGCATTCTTATGAAGGTTATCTTCGAGAAATATGTAAAGATTTTCCGACGACAGCAGTGGACTTGATAGAAACTTTTCTTTCCATAGAACCCTACAAACGTGGGACTGCCTCTTCTGCCCTCATGTCGGAGGTAACACATTCTGAAAATGTGAATTATACTGAACATTTTGCTGCAGAAGGTCAAACCACTGAAGTAATTGCCATTTTAGAGCAATTCGGATGTCCTAATTCCCTATAAACCGTGTATTCTTTTGCTATATGTCAGATCAAAATTCCCTTGTATCATTATCATGAAGTATGCTTGATCCAGCTTAAAAATCTTCTGTTTCTAATTCACTGTCTAACCTTTCAGTATTTCACTACACAACCTTATGCATGCGAGCCATCAAGCTTGCCAAAGTATCCACCTAGAAAGGAAATTGATGCTAAACGAGATGGAGCACGGAGGAGACACAATTCATTCTTCTTTGTTGAGAAAAATATTTGACCCTCCTAGCAATCTTAGGATTGTTAATTTGCGGATTGAATTGGTTTTGAGTCAAAAGTTTTCAAGTTACCAAGGAATTAACATGATCTATGATATTCAAATAGCACAGAAGTTACGGTGTTTCTGTTCCATTTACTTCTATGATACAACATTTACAGGTACATAATTTGTTATGGTGTAACTTGAATCTACACTTGTGGAACTAAGTGTCTGCCCCTTGATATTGGACCTAAAATGATGATACTTTTTTATCCCTTTTTCTTTGAAGCTGAAATCACTGTGCTTATTAATTTAAGACCAATGATCATTAGTTTGTATGGTGAAGTAATGTTCATTATCCAAAGCTGGTTGGATGAACAGCATTTGCATATGGGTATTATGCAATTATCATTTTCAACTGAAATATCATTGTACCTTCAGGAAAAAGGCCCGTGCTAGAATGCGAGATTCTGTATCATCCAAAAGACCAAGAAGAGCTCGTCCAACATTGCAAGATTCAAACAATTTCAGTAAATTGGCAACAAAAGAGGTCTCCCTCTCTTTCTCTCTGTGTGTATATCTCTATGGTGATAGAAGAAGGGTTAAGCCTAATTTTTGTTTGTTCTTAATGTAGGAACTAGAAAATGACACTCATTTTGCTACTATAAATAATAATAATAGTAATAATAATAACACGAAGATATATAAGGGAAGAGGAAGTGGTGTACGTAGAGAGCCACAAAATGCGAGATCTGATACAATATCAGAAACATCCCGAGCTACATCCACATCCCATGCTACATCTGCATCCCACAGGGGCTCGGTCTTCACTGCCCCAACACAAATCTCAGCATCAAGCGGCTTTGCTTGGGCCAAAATGCCAAAACAGGATTCTGCAGCCCCCTTGTCATCGAGAAGTCGCATGAATTCATTTGAAGCATCAAACCTTGGCTTCATGAACCATAAGTCTAACTTAACAAAAGATGAGACTGGGATCCGTATCAGATCCAAGGAGGAAGACTTGTTCAAAGCTTCCATGCGTCCAATGCAGATGCAGCTAAACAAATTGGATAGGGCAGGTTCTTTCAATGAATCTGAATTGCGTTATTCGCCGGATTATTCAGTGGCAACTTCTGACAAAGAAGAAGGTGTTGGTCGCAAAAATGATCTGGTAAGTGTTCTAGTTGTATTCTCAGGATTAAGATCTTCATGTTCCCCAAAATACTTATCATGATTGTTATTTTACACATTGGTGTTTGTCAGGGCCACAAGTATCATGAAAAAGTTCCATTTTCAGGACCATTGTTAACTGAATCTCGAAAAATTGATGAACTTCTGCAAAGAAATTAAAGTAACATTAGAAAAGCAAACAGAAGATCAAGGTTCTATAGAGGTACCGAAATCCCCATCTTGAATCTCTCTGCATACTGTCAATAAATCAATGCATTTTTAAACAGTGCATACATCTTGATTAGAGCAAGATTCAAACCCCGTGCTCACGTCTCGTTACAAATAAAGCTAAATGTAAGTTCATGACGATTTCATTTTGCTTCTGCAGAAAGATGATGCAGGGTTCTGAGACTGTAGATCTCTTCAATCTTAACACAGCTTTCACCTTCCTCTTTCAAGCTCAAATCCCTGCTGCTCAGCTATCAGTACTCCTCTTTACGATTACTTGATCTTGTTTTAGCTTGAGTTAAATCAGTAACTTAACTCAAGATTATAAGAACATATACAGATATAATATAGAATGAACTCTAAGAAGTTCTAAGTTCTATGTTGACAGAAAGAAAACCCACAAATCATTTTTGTATTTGAAATGTTTAATTAATAGAATAGGAGTAGGCCAAATTTATGCAGCAACAAGATGACGCTTTGCAGTACTTCCAAGTCTTTTTGTGGAAATTTTGTAACAATCAATCAGTGAAATGCTTATTCCTTGTACCACTTTTCATCAATTGATTTGGTACTCTTCTGAAAAACCCTAATATTATTTGGCCATTCCTAGTAAACTATGCTCCTTAACCATTGAACACTCTAACAAATTCGAGGGAAAAATTTAATAATTACCATCTAAAAAATCTGTAATTTTCACACTACAAAACCGGGAACTTTCCGATTTCTCGTCCATGCCGGAGATTACACGGCGCTGACGAGAAACCCATTGCGTTATGCAAAAGTTCTCTCCTTTTTCGTTACGAACGATCAGAAACAAAATAAAAATTAAGAAAAAAAATGTAGGGCAATCCCCTCGCTTTGGCTGCAAGAACTAGAGCAGCAAAGCGGCCATGGAATCCCAATTGCTGATGTGCGCCTATCGCACTTACATGCGCCACGATTCAATACCCTTTCCCGTGGAATACCACGCCACCTCTAGCTGAAGAGGTAAGCGCTCGGCCTTAGGCGCTATTAAGAGTTCCTTTGTCCGATTTTCCTCTTTATTTATACCTGAGAAAGATAACCCTAATCTTTCTCTTTCTTTCTTTTCCCTTTTTGCCACTGTTCTTTTTGCCAGTTAGGGGCAGAGTTTTGAGGGTACTATTGGGATTGAATTAAGACAATGATTTATTGATTTAGAAACAAGATAATAATTAATTAATTAATTAATAAACATATATGATATATCATTTACAAGATGCTGAAGTTGCAGGGATTTGAATTCTTGATTCTCTGTTACAAGAGTGGCTGTATTTTTTACTATCATACCCTGCATCTCAATCATCATCAATGGCCATAAGAGTGGGAATTTGGCCAAGATCAGCAAAATCAATCTTGTTCAATCTTAAACAGCACAGCACTTGCTCTGGCAGTTCTTCCGGCTTCTGCGCCTGTTTAATAACAGTACGAAAAGACGGTTTGTTAAAGCATGAGCTATGAGAAAATGCATGGTCTAAAGCGTAACATCGATAGATGCAGTATAGAGTGATATATATATATATTTACTTGGATGGTTAAACCCAGATCAAGTACTCCATTCTTCAAACGTTCTCGGAATGCTTCAAGTCCTTTTCTTGAAATGTAGCTGAACCGATGAATGTCTAGATCAATCTCGAAGTAATTCGAGCCCTGCACGAGAGAACACTTGAGCTCTAGTTTGTACTGAAAGTGTTGTATGTGTTTAACTTATTGTTTGCTTAATGATGGTAGAATTGAAGAACAGGGAAATTTATATGCTACCTTGTAAAAGTCATGCTGAGGACGCGAAAGGACTGGCTTTTCATTATAAGCATTTACAAGCTTCTTTTCAGTTGAGCTCAAGTTTAGATCCTCGGGATTTACCAATCCGGCCATTATTTTTAACCTTTCCCTGAAAGGAATGAATGAGTCTTTTGTAAATCCTTTAATCTTTTCCATTTCATCCTCGATCAATTTCTGCAGTAAAAACATAAATACCCAACAAAACAAATCATCAGAGAGGAATGAAAGATTTTAGTGAAAGCACATAAATGGTAGATGCAACATTCAAACTGGAGAGAGATGCAAATCCCAAGTAAAAGTTTTCAATCCAATCTGCTGCACTCAAATTCTGAAGTGGCAATAAGGGAAAACAATCATATTGTATCCATCAAGGAGAATTCCCTAGCAGATTTTCTTGTTGCAGACTATCGGAAACCCCCTTTACAGTGCCGGCAACTAGAAGTAACACTAACTAGAAATAGAATTGGCTGCATTGAAAGATAATTTAAAATGAAGTTACCTTGATGCTCTCCTGATAATGGAGAGAGATATCTTTCTCAAAGTTCTCAGAAACTTTGAAATACAGGACAAGACTCATTCCTTCACCGTCACTGTCTCCAAGGAACATTGCGGCAGGATAAGTAGGCAACTGCCGAGGGACAAAAATAAATCATAAGATGTGTGATGTTTGTATCAAGTAACAAAACTGTAGTTCAGCAACGCTGCAAGAAAGCGAAAAAGTTATTTTGGTAATAATCAATAAAATAAGTACCTGAATATTTACAATTAGCAGTGGAGGGACTTTCCCGTTTGATTTTAGATTAGGAAGCTCGAGATGCTGGGCAATGTGATTTATCTTTCTTGGGCAGATAAATAAGTCAACACCTAAGGGGGTATATGGACTGTAATTTGGCGCAGGAGACTTGCATTTATCTCTGCATAGCAGATCATTACATAGTTATATCCTTGCTGAAGCTAATAAATACAAAACAAAATAACTACTCATTGCATATGCCTCAAAATCCATACAAGTCATTAGATTGAGTTGATGGCATACTTGAAATATGTCTCGCTACGGAGTTTAAAAGTTGAGGGTGGAATTTCAGACCAACATCCTGGATTTAGCTTCTCTCCTGTACCGCATGGAATTATGAATCCTGGCTTGGGACGATACACGAATCTTTTAGAAGTACCTGCATGTTATCAATACATTAGACATTGTATAAAATTTAGTTTTTGAACAACAGTTGGTGAAACATTAAAGGATATGAAATTTGATGTTGGAATTCAGTACATAACAAAAGAAAATTCAAACAAACACACAAGCAACTTTAAGAATCTAACTGCTAAGGCATATGCGCCAAGGAATAGGGGAATACAAACATTACTGAAAATAAAAAGTGCAAACCCTGAATACTTACATTGTTCTGTTGTTTCTTCTCCATCACACGATGTCCTCTTAAAAGAAAGCCTAAAAACTGCCGACTTCTTTCTCTGTGTCTGTGGTCCTAGGGTTGTGGAACTCAGAATCTTGTCATTGAAACTTACAGAAGGAACCAACCGAGATAAGCCAGATTTAAAGGGTTTCTCATCAGAGTCACGTTTATCCTCTTTAAAACCTTTAAAGCTTCCATAAGAATTATCTAATAACTTCTTCCTCTTGTTGCATATTCCATCGGCCTTACCCAAGCATGAAAGATCATAACCTTTGGCGCTAATACGTGCAAACCTGTTTGATTCCTTGCAATCATCTTTGCTCAAAAGTTTCTCCGCTTTACCTCCATCTATTTTTAAATAACTCTCATGGTATTCTTCATATTTACCCTTGCCATCCATAAAGCATGAAGAACTTTCATACTGAAGCATTTGGCTACTTGAAAGGTTCCCAATTGCATTTCCCACAACCGGAAAACCATCTACAGAAATGAAAAAAGAGAAAAAAGAAAGACAATTTCAGGCACACTTGAAAGGTTCCCACTTACAAAATAGGCTGATTTTAGTGCTTTTCATTACCTCCATGCACACTAATGAAGTCATCATCTGAGTCGGATTCGAGAATACTGACTGAGTCAAACCAAGCATCCTCTTGGCATGTTACTGCTAGATACAAACTTTGAGGGTCAATTTCAGGTTTTATAATATATGCTTAAGGCATGAAAATGTAAGACAACACTTCAAACTAAAGATCAAACAAATAAATCGTGATCAGTATATGAAAATCGGACAAAGGGAAAGAACATACTGTTTGCATCTACTTGACTAAGGTGCCATTGCATCTGGGTAAGATGGAATGTTGAGTTGGAAACCTCAGATCTCCGGCAGGTAGTAGTTGAACCTTTCTCAAAATCCATATGTACATACTCACTAACAGCAGCAAAATCTGATACACGCGATCCTCTGTCACCATTCTTTATCTTTGTCCCATCGGACACGGAATTGGTAATCTTCTGGTGGCATTTGGAAGACCGGTGCCGGCGCTTTTGCCTTAATTTAACCCTTTTTGCTGGTACTGATACACAACCGCCCATTTTGACTATTTACCTACAGAATCCTGTAAACAAAATGTATTTTCCACATTAGAGATACTAAAAATAATAACATAATTTAAACAAAAATGCAATTTTCATGAACAAAATGAAACAAGAAAACAAAACCAAAATTTTCTTTTTGTTAAAAGGGTTTCAATAATTATCGGCTGCAGAGCTTGCTTAGACAACAGAATATTCCACCAAAATAAATTTCCAGGGAATGAATGGAATGTTCAACACAATTTGTGTTCTCGAATTCTTATACTTGAAGGATCATGTTCATGTACAGAAAACCTTTTGAAATTGCTTCTCAGAGAAATAACTTCACCAAAAATAAAAAATAATAATAATAACAGATGCAAATCAACTGAAATATGGACTTACAAAGTAGGCATTCATTTTTATTTTTATTTTTTGGTTAGATCAAAATAGTTGACTCCTATAAGACAAGGAGAGAAAAAGGAGGAAGGTGCTCTGTTCATTCCTGAGAAGATGCTGTTCTCAGATTAAAATATAAAGCACAAATGGGAAAGTTTGAAGAGAAAATACGGCGAAAGTTTCCATAATGAATAAGGTAAAAGAAGACAAAGAAAGGAACATGAACGAGAACAAACCTACCTATTACCAAACTTCAATTAATAAAAATTTTAGATATCAAAGAAAGTATTCTGCATCATCACAGATGAAACATGCAGGCGCATTTGAAGCCAAACCCAGAAATATGAACTCAACATTGAAAACAAAAACAGAAAGAACAATCAAGAATACAAAGACAGAATCCAAACCTGAGCATTAAAAAAAACTACAACAACAATCACCCTCTCTCTGTCTCCTTCTCCGCCAACAAAAAACCAAGCGAATCCCAACCCAACAGAGAGAGGAACGAGGCAGTCGGGTCAGGTCCGACGACGAACGGCGGATCCGGGGTCAGGAAATGGCCACCACGACAACCTTCTTTAACGATTTGAAGTAAGAGATTTATAAGGCTTCTGTAATTTGTCGTAAAAACTGCTTTATGTCTGTTAATCGTTTGTTATACTAAATACTAAAGAGGGAGATAAAAAGAGTTTTATTTATTTATTTATTTATAACTAAAATAAATTTGAAGGCTTTGGTGTTTTCTTCTTGTTTTGTCTCGGCCTTGAGTTTAGGCTTCGTGTTCTGTCCGAAATGTCGCTGTCAAAACCTCCGTGTTTGTTTCACGGTTGTTTGTTGTAATGCTGACACGTCATCCATCAGACAATCTTATTAACTGATTTCTTTTTTCTTATCTTATTATAGATTTTTTTTTTTGGATAAAAATAATTTTTAAGAAAAAAAATTATATAATTATTATATTTATATTTGTTATATATTATAATAATAATAATAAAAAATAGAGTTTTAAGTATGACAATTTTATCACGTTATTATGTTGATACAGTAAGATAAAAAAAGAGAAAAATTCGTTAATTACGTTGATGTGATAAAATTAAAATAAAAATTTATAATTTTGTGATATATAAAAAAAGTCATAGGAAAAATAAATAAATTATAAAAAAAATTCTTAGCTTGACTTTTTTAATTTTGTCTTACTAATTAAACGGAACTATCACGTTATTATAATAATTTGATGAAATTATCTTATTTAATTTTTTAAAAAATTTTACATTTTAAATAAGATAATTTATTTTTTAAAATAATAAAAGAATATTATTAACACTAATTTTATAATATTTATATAATTATTTTAGTAATTTTAATTAAAAATTTTGAAAAAAAATTCAAATTTTATATTTATATAACACGATATGAATGAAACTTAAGAGACTGTTGACTTAATGATGTTAAAAAGTCAATAAATTCTACGGCTATGAGATCTTCGGATTCGGTCATAGTTTTGAAGGAATTTGAAGATCTCACCGTCTATTTCAGTCTTTTCCAATTCCTTGGGGCTGAAAAAAAAAACATGGGACATGTTTATATAAATTAAGCAATTAACTAATTAATTAAAGCTTTCCTTTAATTATAGTTTAATTATTTTTTTAATAATAAAAATATTATGACTCTAATTAAAATCCAGGATGTATGATCAATTTTAATTCATAATTATT
>JAXCLQ010000015.1:1593347-1614348 GCA_035584115.1 Cedrela odorata
AGGATTCATTTACGTTGGTTCTTCCATCCCTGTCGAGAAAAAGAGTTATGGTTTATTACAACACTTAATAGTTTGGCTTTTAATAGGAAGCACGTGGTAACACATGCAACAACACACACTCACCATATTTCTTCTTCACATTACAGCTTAATACAGCTAGCTTTGTTTGCTCAATTCTTTCTCACTTTATGTACATATATATCTTCAATATTGCTTTCTATTTATTTGCTTCCGGGTCATGCTATCATACATTACATCGACCTGGCTTATATATATCACATGTATCTTATATCATTTAACGTAAAATTTGAAATATGAAACTTGAAATATGAAAGGTCAAGACAAAACAGATTACAGATGGGCAATAGCTATATGATTTGACATGTATATAGTTGGGGTTGGCCAGCCCAGCTGCATGCTGCTAATTTATGTACAAAGTTGTGCATTTCTGTGTCATATATGTGTATATATATCATGCAATTTTAACCCACCAAGATTTTACTAGTCTTGTTAGTTACAACTATTACGTATATCGAATTCTTTTAACCTATAAATGTTCATTCAATGAATGGACAAATGGGTTTGCTTTTAACTGTATGTAGTGGAATCTTATGCCATGTGTATATATAATGTATTTGGCCATGAAAGCACACTAAAATTGTGAGATTGATTGATGATATCAACTACTCAATTTCGACTACTCGTGCTTAAAGTTTGCATCTTTTTTATTTTGTCACTTTCCTAGTTCATAATTCCCTTTTAATCCATGGACCTATATTTGGGTTGCATTCATTAGAATGTTTTTGTCCAATGTATGATGAAAGTCCGTGAGTTCATGCCACGATTAATCACCTTGCTTTTGACATTCACAAAGGTGTTGTAATTTTAGTGAAAAAAGTTTGTCCCTATAATCATTATTGTGGTTATTTTAAACACTTTGATTGTTATAAGAAATCTGATGTTGGATTACGATAGAAAAATTTATCTGTAGAATTATTATAATTATATTAAACTTTTTAATTGTTGTACGAAATTTGACGAACGAGTCTCTCTATGTAATAATTTAACAAATAAAATCAAAACTCACTTGTTTTAAAAAAATAATATTGAACATGAGTTCTTATTCTTAATAAAGAAAACAACTATCGTCTATGACAATTAAATTTGAAATTAAAACTTGGAAAAAGATGGTGGGCAAGAAGGCTTTATAGCATTATTTAATAAAGACAAAAGTTATCTCATCAACAACAAAAGTTGCTCTATGTTCCCTAAGTGGGGAAAGCCATTGAAAACAATATTTGGGATAATGGGCACCATGAATTATTGTTAATCAATGTAAATGTTCAAAAGGGAATATTGCTGAATAGACTAGGCTTTTCACTTTTTGTGTCAAAAAGTGCATGAAATACAAGAGTTTATATATTCTAAATGCGTTCTGCACATGAATGTTGGCAGAAACTGAAGCAAACCTAGATTTCTGAATTTAGTATTAGCTAAAGATTTAAAGGGGTTCTTCCAGGTTCAATGTAGACTGTAGGCTGAGTGCATGTTTTTATATGCAAGGCATTGGCAGATGCCAGTAGTTTTAGTAATATTAATTGATTATCAGTACTGAGTGGGAAGCTTCATGTTGGGTTGAATTAGTGATTTCCAAATGTTTTTGTCTAATTTTTTGCTTTCATTCATTAATTTTCTTTGAGAGTTTCTATGTAAAAAAGAGCAAGTTGAAGTATAATCTAAGTGTTTGACTGGTTGGGAATCAATTAATGTATGCATTTAGCAATTCTTAATCAATTCAGTACTAAGAACTTGATCACCTTCCATTAACAAGAAAATATTAAGCTCGCTTGATCCTACCAATAGATGCTGTTTACTGTCCCAGAATTTCTTGGAGCTCTTCAGTTGGGCCTTGAGTTAAGTGGACACAGGCCTGGGGATGGAGGAGTAATGAACTGAAATAGGACTACTTGGTGAGCCCAACAAAACCAACGAAAGTTTCCAAACATTGCATTTTTAATTTCTAGCTTCCCAATTCAGGACAAGAGACGGAAACAATTTTTTTATGTTGCAGAATCATGAATGAATTCCACAATCTCAATTCCCTGATGTGTGCTGTTAAAATTTCTTTGTTGAACAATGCATTCTATGTACATCTTAAATGATATACATATGCTGATTACTGCATCTTTTGACAAACAATTTTGTGCCTTTTGCCAGTTTTTGCAAGTTACAATTGATTTTACACCAAGGGCAGCAGAACTACTTACTAGAAAAGCTGCTTATGCAGAAAGGTGCTAAATGAAAAGAAACTATACAAAAGTGATTCTGCAGAACTCTGTTTTTCCTTTGTATGTACTGAAAAAGCCATTTCAAGGAAGCACTTCTAGACTCTAACAACCACAACTTCATCACATCTTCGATCACTTCCATTTTCCGAAAAACTTGTGTCACAACTACTCTTATAAAAGAGGCAACAAGCAATTGTGTCAAGGACAACAAGGAGGGAATACAAGTAAGCAATCAACATTCCTTCCAAAGCAATACAAGCAGTAAACCCTCCAAGAAACTGGTAAATTTGTACAACCCGGTAGCGAAACAAAGCTTCAACGGCAGCTATACCGAAATTTGTAGGCAGAGATAGCAGTAGAGCCATTGAATTTTTGCCCTTTCTTAGCACACAGGCTTTGTAAATTGCTGCATAGCCTTTGCACGAATCGTCCATCCCTGCCACAACCAAGGCTAAATTGCTTATAAAAACAATGTTGGCCTGGAAGGAATAGAAAACAAGGCTTGTTAACGGAAGAACAATAGTACTACTGATATATGATAAACCAAATGCTTTGAGATAGTTAAAACCAATGAAAATAACCCCGTTTACAGCAAAGATTAGGACGCAAAGGTAAGTAAAGATCAGAGGTCTGCAATTTGATACGACTGCGGAAAAAGTAGGTGGAACGGATGGTTTGTGGGGATTCAAAGCTTGAACTATAGAAGCTTTACCAATCAGAAACGAAGATAGAGTAAAAGGAAGAATAAAAAAGTTCATACTGAGAAGTGAAATGAATCCTGAAGATCCAGCAACATGGAAAACAGAAGTGAATTGAGGCCAGAAAAGTGCTTCTGAGAAGAGAGCAGAAGCTGAAAATGGAAGCAGAAGCAGAATTGGAATTGTGGAGAAGTAATGAAAATACTTGAGGAATGTGTAGATTGATGTTCTGATGATAATTCCTGTGATTTCCATAGCAGAAGAAGAGGATTCATCCATTTTTGCAATTAACTTGTATCTGCCAAGATACAAAGTCTATGTCCTAATATGAATCATAACCATGTAATTTGTCAAGGTTTAACAAATTTTAGGCGCAGACGTCTGCATTTTTATTTATTATTTATTTTTCTAATTCATTTCCACTAATGAATATTTGTTAATCTAAAAAAGTATCAATCATCACTTAATTTAATTTGGTATGGCAAATTTATTTTTAGGCAAACACAAAAGAAAGAGATTGCATTATTGTTGCAAGAATACATCACATCTTATACTTGCACAAAATAATTAATAACAGCTAAAACTCCTAATGTATTATTTTCACAAATAATCACATATTTTATAAATTTATAATAAATAAGTTACTTATCTTTAAGGATAATACTGTTGTATCGTGTCAAATAGAGGTTAGCTCGAATTTAACATATTTAATAATAGTGTTAAAAATTAAAAATTCTAATTCGACATAATTATTAAATGATTAAACAAGTTATAATCGCATCATTCATTTAACATATTATATATATTATAGTATAATTTTATAACATTGATGATATTTAATATTTAAATATTAATTAATTTTATTTTAAATATAAATAAATTTATTAAATTATAAATAAATTAGTATATTAAAAATAAATTTTCTATCAAAAATTATAAATTCGATAATACAATTATCAAAAACTATAAATTCGATAATACAATTATTAATCGTATCATGTTTATCTATTTAATAATTATATAATTTTATATGAATTTGAAAATGTAAATTTATTTCGGTTCGGCTTCTATTGAAATGACATAATCACCCTTCTAGTATTGAATTTCGTGACTACACAATTAACATTAAAAGCTAAGCTAGGGTTCTATTTATTTCAAATAGGAAAACTATATCCTTTATTTGTATAAATTACTGGACATTGCCACATTGCCACGTCATCTCTCCTCCACTTGTCGTTATCCGAGAGCGAGACCACGAAGTCCGTGTGAAGACGATACGAAAGTCAATCGTTCAGTTCATCTTCTTCAGTGTCAGTGCTACTCATTTCATCTGAGAGAGAGAGAAAGAGAATGGCAGTTTCGCAATTCTCTGCAATGTCGACGACGAGATCGTCGGATGCGTTTGTGCAGTACAGTTCTCTGTCTAGATTCATTGAATTCGGTTCCAGAAACAAAGCCTCGAAGAAGATGTTACTCACCAGGACCTTGAGTTTTCGGCCTATTACTACGACGTCATTTTGCGTGAAGCATGTGTCCAGCGAGCCGAAGCCAAAGGCGAAGGATCCTGTTGTTGAAGAAGGTTTGATTTTTCTTGTTTCTGTGTTCTCTCTGCCGTTTGTGATGTGATCCTGTGTTTTTTATTATGTTAAGGTCGTGCTCATTGTTTCCTTTTGAAATCGTATTTTTGTTTTTTATTTGGATATCGTTTGGATTAATGCCTGAATGGAGTGGACTTTGAAGTTTGGTTTCAATTTTAGCGTTGTTTATTTTAATTATTATGCGGTTGATTGTTTGGACGAAATTAATCAGAAAAAAAAAGTCTTTTTTAAAAAAAAAAAAAAAAAAATCTTATAATGTTTGTTTACCAATTGCTTGATATTGTTACATTATGATAGTAAGGATCGTCATGTTGCCATGTTAGTATTGAAGAAGGATTGGGAACCGTCAGCTGGATTTGTATGTAAAATGTATCAAAATTCATACAATAATAGCTATTTAATTCTCATTCATTAAACCCTCCGGAAAGGGATTTCAAGCGAGTTCCGGGAGATAGGAAAGCTTACTTCTCAAATGGTTAAGATTATTTGCCTGATTAAGCTGGCTTTTGTTATGTTGAGATGCTAAGTGGTGAACATCATTTGTTGGGTCCAGATCCTTTTTTGATGCTGGCACGACAATTGTGATTGGTTGTCTGAATTTGGAAATGTCACTTGTTTCACCAATAGCACCGTGTCTCTACATGTCTTAGCCGAGATACAAAGTGAAGTAGTAAAAAATGAAGTATTTAGTAGTTTTTATAAGGTAAACATGTTAGAAATTTCTTTTTTGTATTAAATTTGAGCGTCACAAGATGCTATTCAATTTTAACAAAACTATAGTTTTCCCGTCCATTTGTTACTCTTATATCAAAGTATGCTCTTAATGTTGATCTCTGTCCTATATTTTGGCAGTTATGGCCTGAGAAATTTCAAAACAAAACAAATGGGGTCACACCAAGAAGGTGGATTTGTTTCTGCAATCCAGACTAAAGTAAAATTATAACTAATTGGATCGGTACTGAAGACTGGGTCACAAATACCAAGAAGCTGGCTGAGTTAAGAAGGGTAATCAACCATATCCACATTTTTATTTATAAAGTTACTTTTGTTGATGGATCACATGTTCCCACTGCTGAAAACAGATCTACAATAAATATCCTTTTGTTGTCACTAGAAGAATTCATTTCTTTCTTTTGAAAATGATTGTTGAATGTGCAAAATCTATCAAGCATAAATTATATTTCAATTATTTTATGAAGTTGCTGCTACATCTCGTATTGAAGCAGTTTGGTTTATTTATTGTTTGCAGATAATGAGGATCTCCAAGCTCAGTTTAGGGTGGCAAAAAGGAGCAACAAGATGAAGGTTGTGTCATTGATCAAAGAAAAAACAGGCTATTCTGTTAGTCCTGATGCAATGTTTGACATCCAGGTTAATTTCTTGCTATCGAAGTCATCTTCTTACAAATGTTTGTGGTATTCTAACAGACAATATATTTTAGCGCCAGTTTAAATTACAAAAATTCTTATAAAAAAAGGTTGGTAATGTTCAGATACCACTATCAGGCTTTTGTGATGAATTAGTGGACTTCCGATCCATTTTCTAATTTACATCATTAGTATACTTTCTTTTTCGATTTCTTATTTAAAATAAAAAAAGGAAAGCTTATAATGCACAGATGGATGCTGATAATTAATAATTGAGAAGAATTTGTCAGATGATGCTTCAACCACTGCACTGAAATATAATGTGCTTACAATGCCCAAGCTTAATAGTTTCAGTTCTTGTGGATTATTGTGATGCTTATACAATATAGAGGCCATAATTGATTTGCTGAAAAAAATAATTCTTATCCTCTTGCCCTTGCTGCTCATCAATCGTGTCACCTTTGTTTTTATATCTGAAAATTTTAGATTGGATGAATTATTTTCAGGTGAAGCGCATTCATAAATACAAGTGACAACTGTTGAATATCTTGGGAATAGTTTACCACTACAAGAAGACGAAAGAAATGAGTGCTGCAGAGAGGAGAGCCAACTATGTACCACGAGTTTTAATATTTGGGGGAAAAGTATTTGCTACATATGTGCAAGCAAAGAGAATTGTGAAATTTATTACAGATGTTGGAGCCACAGTTAATCATGATCCTGACATAGGTGATTTATTGAAGGTATGTCTTTGTCGCTAAATATCATTTGAGGAACCATAAGGAGAGCTGTCTGACACAAAAAAAAAAAAAAAGTCGCATGCCTTATCTGACATGGGAGGGAAAAGGGGCAGGGATTTTGGGCTGCGGAAGAGTTTGTCAATTATCATCGGACCACTGATAGTGCTAGGGTTTCTTTGAGCATTGTTCCTTGTGTCATCACCAGAGTACATATTGCTATTAGTCAAGGCATCTTATAAAGTTGACAGGTTGAGATAAGTCACATGATCCATTTTCTGTTAAACTGTTCACCGAATATGCAAGAGTTTCTTTTGTCGATTTTGATTTTATTTAAATGGTTTTGAAATATTAATAAATTATTTAATGAGAGATATGTATAAGTGTACATAAGATGCTTTCTATTAGTTCACCTCTAATCACAGATATTATATTATCCTCTGTTCTATTTTAGGTTATTTTTGTCCCAGATTACAATGTAAGTGTAGCTGAATTGCTTATCCCTGCTAGTGAGCTCTCACAGCATATCAGGTATCCCAATTTTCTTATTTAATTTGCCACATTTCTTGGGCAGAGAGTTTCCTATTAGTTGATTGTTTTACATTCTTTTTATCCTCTGCTCTCTATAGCACTGCTGGGATGGAAGCTAGTGGTACCAGTAACATGAAGTTTGCAATGAATGGTTGCATTCTCATTGGGACCTTGGATGGAGCCAATGTTTAAATACGGCAAGAGGTTGGAAAGAACAACTTTTTCCTCTTTGGCGCTAGAGCTCACAAGATTGCAGGGTTGAGAAAAGAAAGAACTGAGGGGAAAGTAAGCATTTAACCATTTTTCTTTTATCTTTTAATATGTTGTGAATGGTCCTGTGTAGTTTTAGCCATGGAATGTTATAACAATAAGCTCTGCGGTGGTGGATGTTAAAATTATTTGGGAAAATTTGTCGCTGAAATATGTTAATTTTTGACTGAATAAACTGAAAGAAACAATGAAAATGATTATTGTTTTCTTTATTTGATTTCCATTTAGGCACCCTCATTGCATTTTTAACCCATCTGGCCTCATATGCAGTTTGTTCCAGACCCACGTTTTGAAGAAGTCAAGGAATTTGTCAGAACTGATGAACTATGACGAGCTGATGGGATAACAGGAAGGAAAGGAAGGTTTTGGGCAGGCAGATTATTTCCTGGTGGGCAAAGACTTCCCTATTTACTTACTTGGAATGCCAAGAGGTGGTTGACGAAGCATATCACGAAGAAAAGGTAAGTGATATATGTATGCATCATCATTACCAGACATTCATTCATGGATAGCATACACCATTGAATATGTTTTAACATTCATCTAGTTGGTCACTGCTGTTCAGTAAATTTTCGCTTTGTAGCATCTTCTTTGTTTTCTATATGAGAATGCTTTGTTTTTCAAGAAAGACTCATTCTTCGTTTGCCCATTCATATAGCATGATTTTATTGAATGAGAATACTAAGTCCATCCCACCCTAAACCTTTCCATGCCCAACCTAACATTCTGTAACCGATGTCATGGCAGAAATGGACGAGAATGTTGATCTTGAACACAGCGGGTTCATACAAGTTCAGTAGTGACAGAATGATTCATGAATATGCTCAAGAAATATGGAACATAAAACCCATCGAATTGCCATGATCATCGTGTATGCTTGTAATAATTTTGAAAAGTTGGTTTCTTATACACAAGCTAGAGATCTTTTTGGGATCCTGTTGATATCTTTCTCTATGTAAAGTAAAATGCTAGTGAACCAAGGAAGAAGTCAGGGGAATAAATATATGTTGGATGAATGTTATTATTACATGATAAATAAAAAATAAAAATGAAAATATTGGAGTGTTGTCTTTTAATTTACAGTTGTTGTGAAATAAAATTAACGACTGTCAAGTATAAGCATGTGATTTTCGTGTTTTCAAATTTAATTAGCGGGATAATTACTAATATACCCTCTGTCAGTCCGAATTGCCGGACTGCCTCTCTAACAGCCAAATTCATCACACGCAGCAGAGAGGGGCCAGCTTCTTCAGCACCAATCTACAAACAAGCTTTGCTCGAATTGGTTAGTTTCAGCTTCATGAAAGCTACATCCAGCTGAAAATTGACTGGAAAGTTGAGTTTTTCAAGCTTTTTCCTGTTGAATAGTTTCAAGTTTGGTTTGTGCCAAGTGTCTGTCTGGAATAACAACATATTGTTTACTACAAGTTAAGAGAGTGCGAGAGTGCAGTAAACAGTTTTAAAATATAATAGCTCTTCCCATTTCCAACCACAAAGTAGGAGCAAAGCAATGATCAAATATATGGTAAAATTGGGTATAGTTTGTCTGTTTAGAAGGTAGGTGACTAAACAACCAACTTCAGCTCAGATGATTCACTTTAAGCATATTTTTAATTATTTTGTTTTTTCACCAAACCATAATTTTTCTTTTCCAAATATTAAACTAAACTTCTCTTAGCAAAACTCAAATCCCTTACTTCTTGCATTTTACTAGTTGAATCACTTAGTACCCACTAATCCAGCCCATTCAAACACAATTTCTTATTTCCAGGTAATCTTAAGACCTGAACAACAGCTGAATAGGAAAGCATGAGAAAGTTGAGAAATCAATTTAGACAATGATTGGACAAAAACATATCAATATCAATGAAAATGTTTCTGCTTGTTTGTTCTTCTATTAATAGATGTGTGAGAACAAGGTGAAAGGATAAAGTTTCCTACCACAGCATCTAAATTTCCAATGAAAAATGTATGAATACTGAGTCTCAATTGTACAGCAATGGAGACTTATCAGTCCAAGTGACAAATGAAGACACTAAGCAAAGAAGTCGGGTTAGTATTGATGGAAGTGTTGTCAATTATATGAACTATCCTTGATCAAGTAAGAAAATCTACCAGTATTGTCTTTGCATGCTCGAAACTCTACTGTAGAAGCTGAGAATGGCATTATTCATCTTAGTTGGCCACCAAGCTCACCAGTGGCTCATGCTTGTGGTCTCTTCCAACCCACCATGGCTTGGACCCAACATCAGCATTATTGGTCTGTTTATCGAACATAATCGGAACACTAAGATCTAATTCGTCACGGATATCAGAAGAATACCCTTGCTTTATAGCAATCTGATTTGGTATAGTTTCAGAATTATTACCAATGTGAGCCCTTTTGTGACCACCCAATGCTTGGCCTGTTGCGAAAACCTTCAAGCAGACGTGGCATTTGTGCTCCTTGCTTTCCCTTGATTCATTTACACCAATTTCCAGCTCCATTAAATTCTCAACAAATTCAAGCTTCAGCACCTTGCAATCATCTTCAATTTCAGGAAATATGGTAGTCTGATCCTGTTTCTCACTGTTCTCATTATTCAGTGGCACGAAGCTTTTTTTACTGCTATGCATCCTTTGGTGGCCTCCTAGTGCACGACGAGAGTAGAATATCTTGTTGCAGATCTTACACTTGATTTCGGATGTCTTCTGAGAATCATCCAAGATTTCATAATCTGAAGTATTTCTAATTACCTTGCTACTCGAATCTCCCCCAAATTCAGCATCACAAGCTTGAAAATTGACGTTCTTGCTTGAAGTTGATGTCATGATTCCCAATCCAACTTCTTCCATCAAATGCTCACTTGATTCTACTTCAGTGGACTTGAATTTCATATCACCAAGAATTCCCTTCTCAATTTCAGAATCACTCGATACAGATCCAGGCTTATCATCCAGCTTAGGCATCTCGAATTCACTACCCTTATAAAACGTCTCAATTGAAACTTCCAATTTCGCCTTCTTTCCCTCATCACTCTCAGCTGCAGAATCCACTTTAGCACATTCATCTACCTTTTTCTCTCTTGGTTTCTTCATCTTGGAAGTTTCATTACCATTAGAAACAAAATATCCACCCTCATTTGTCACAGTTCTCTTTTTCTGATTCAATGATTTAACCTCAAAAGTCACAGAATCGTTATCTGAAAACTCACCGAACGAATTAAATTCACCCCAACTTTGCACACCCCTAGATAACATCATCAAACATACAGCTACTTGCTCTACTTCTTGATCTATTTCAGTAACAGATAAAGATTCATTCATGCTAGAAATTGAAGAACTTGCACGAAAGTTATACCTCTTTCTCTCTGATCTCTTTCTCTTCACAACTAAGCTTTTTACTGCCACATCATGACTTGAACTTGTCCCTGATTCATTACATACTCTTAACTTCTGAGAGTGAATCCTCATGTGATTTGCAAGAGACTTGGCTGACAAAAACGCTTTGCCACATTCTTTGCAGTGAATTCTTCTTCTTTCTCTCCCTGAGTGATGCCTCATGTGACCATAAAGTGCTTTCAGCGATTCAAATTGTTTACCGCAAACTTTGCACTGGTTTTCTTGCGTTGAAGCAGTATCATCCTGTTTGAAGCCTGAAAATTTCCAAGATTTCTTGGGATTTTCTCTTAGGTCATAACCAATGAGCCCATCATCTTGAAAACCCATTTTGCTCGTATTGCTCTTCTTCACCTCTTCGTTAGCTGAATCCATAGAAACCCAGCTGGCAGAACCAAGCAGAAAAACCTCAACTTTCTGAAAATGCAAGGAATTCCAGAACACTTTCTCGGGAAAACAAGACAGAATGCCCAAGAAACAGAGGAATCAACAACAACCCAGATAAAAAAAACCCAAAATCTTGGTATTTGAAGTGATCAGAGAAAACCCCACTTTTCGGTTTTGCATTCTTGATGAGCAAGTAAAAACCTTTTTCTCTACAAAAAACAAAGTGTTGTCTATTTCATTCTCTTTGATGCGTACTCTGTTTTCTGGCAGTAGCACCCAGAGCTGCACGGATAGGAACAACGAGAAATGTAAAAAGAAGTGAGATAGAGAGAGAGAAACAGAGAAAGAGAGAAGATTTGTTTGTCTCTCTTACTTTAAGGTGATACAAGAACTAATGAAAATCCTTGCATGGAAAGCAAACCTCTAACGGCAGCAGCAATACTATGTGACTTCCTTTTTGTGTTAAATTTGTATGCCAAAAAATATTCACATTTTGTGTTAAGGAAAAATATTCATTCATATATATATATATATATATATATATTTTAAGTACAGAATTAATATATTTAATACGAGAATCGTTACACAATATTTTTTTTATATAATTATAGCATCATATTCATATTTTAATATTACATTTTGGGACACAAATTTTAGTATGATTTGTGTATTTTACATATTAATTAAATATTTTTATAAAAAAATTATTGATTAAACTAATTAGCAGAACTCTTATTACTTGAAAAAAGCTTTGATTTTGGTACAGTAAAACAGAAAAGAATTGTCCCCAAACTTTTTCTTGCTTTTTCAATTTGGTTGTCTTGCTCAAAAGAAAACTTTTTAATTTGACAGTGAACTAAAGATTTAAATCTATAAGATCAACCATTCTTTAGGATTTACCCAACTTAGAAGGATTAACAATCAATTACTATATAAATTGAGAGGCCACAAGTGGGGTTTATGCAATGGTTTAAAAGTTTATTAAATTTAAGTCAAAATCAACTTGAGTTAGACCTTTAACCAACCTGCCCCTTTAGTGTCATTTCATTTTCTTGGTCAAATACAACCCATTTTGGCCTAAACTTCAAGGGTTTTTTTTTTTTTCCCAATTTGTATTTTAATTTTTGTAACTTAATTAACATAATGATTTACTTAATTTGATCATGAGAATGTTATAAAATGTGAATATTTAAAAAAATATATGTACATTATTAATATTGGACAACCAATATACATACAAATTTGTTAATTAATATATTGTCTTCTTTGGTTGTGATGTCATTATATGGTTGAATTTGTTTTTTCTTGTATATATTTTAAATGAAAAAGGGAAGCTTGGGTGTTAAATGTACAGTGATAAACAGGCTGGCCAAGCCAAGCCAACAGGATGCATAGACCAGATCCAGGACACTGTGCATGCATGGCCTGCTTTCTTCAGATTCATTCTGCGACAGGATCATGCTTGCTTCCTGCTCTTTCCATTTATATTTAGCTTCTTGTAATATGATGATTTATTAAACTAAGTTGACGACTCTACGATTTGCAATTAGGAAAATGTCTGCCAATATTTCTTATTTTCTTCTCTTGTGCTCTTTTACATCATGAACATGAAGATTAAACTTGCCCAACTTTGTATGTATGCTTAGTCATTTGGTCAATCCTATATTCATGAACATCAATAATTTTAACAACTCACAACACTGTTTTCAGCACCAATCAAGGCAGTAATCAGATCATCATCCAGACAATATTTCGATGAAAAATGACATAAGAAAACAACTTTGAGCAAATCATGAAAACTCAAGCTAGAATGTTTTTGAAGTATCTTTTGCAGTGATGACATGCGTTGTTAATTAGCTTTTCAATAGATTTGAGAGTTGTAATTTTGTACTTGGAGAAAGAATGGAGTAGAATTTCATTAGGCTCGGTATAAAACAATTTGCTTGTTAAGTATGGTGCATTTACTGGTGAGATCATGATTTTGTTTCCTTGTAGAGAATGATGATGCATCTATCAGCAAGCAACTTCTCAAAATGCAATGCTTAGTGGATACTCAAATACTAAGAAATCTCTCCAACATGTATGGCCCAATTTTCACTTTGATTTTTCTCTTCACGTGAAGTAGGTTGTGAAAGGACACTTAACACTAGCATCTTATCAGTTTATATGACAGAGAGAGAGAGAGAGAGAGAGAGGAATTGGGCGAAGAAAATTCCAATAATTCATGGAGCAAAATTGCATACAACAAAATTATGTTCACTTCTATCAATATGTCACATTGGTAGCAAGGCCATTCTTGCTAACGAATGCTGATAAAAGAACAAATAAAGGACAATGAAACAGGATTGAAAGTAAAAATAGGAAAAAATGAGAGCCAAAAACAGACAAATTTTCAACTTTGACACTCCCCTCAAAATTCAGAGGACGGAGTCTTCAGTAAGACATACTATTTCCCAGAAGAGACTGATCCTGATAATTAAAAAACCAGGAGTGGTGTCTTGCTGAGAGCAGCAGATTTAAGGAAAAATTCCATTAGCATTTCTTTGACATGTCCATGGATTTCTATCACCTCTGCTAAAACTACTTTCCGGCAAATGAAATGCAATACTTCCCTCTTAACGAATAAAAGAATTTACAAATGAAACCAGATCAACTGTCTTCTTTGATCTGGTTACTTGTCGGATTTGTGAATATTCACTTTATCAGTACCAAAATCAAAATCTTCACCCAAGCATTGTTATTGTCCTATTGGTATCCAAGCTTTCACTATTGCAAGGCTTCTAAACAATCCGCTAATTGTCTCTCTTTGAACCAGAAAATAATATATACTCTTGAAATGCATCACTCTAGACCAGACTGATTCCTTGTGTCATGTGGACCACAACAATCAACCTTGTCTTGTAGATAATCATATGACGTGCATGAATCATCTCGAAAATCATAATCATCTTGCTGACTGCCCTGAGTGTTACCCAAAAGTTGTAAGTCATTACAGCCACCAGAATCACCTAAAACATTCCAAACATGTGGTTCTGACATATCATCAACATCTCCCTCATACTCTCCATCAGTTGCTGGTGTATGAACAACATTAGCACCATCTTTACAATCATTGATCAAATAGTTGCCGTCACCTTCCCCCTGGGAATTCTCCGCATGATTCTCCAGATAATATGCAGGAACATCTTGATCAGTCAAAGATTCCACACCAGAGTCCTCATCTTCCTCTCCTGCTCCAAGGTCACTTCTTTGCCATTCATCATCGTCACTATCAATATTTAGCGGATCAAACCTGTTTTGTTCGGCACGTTTTTTAAGAATAAAGACATTAAAATAATAACTGACAAGGTCCTTTTTTGTTCGGGAGGGAAAAACCACAGAAAGATGGTCCCAGAAGTTCTTTCCCATTGATGCAGGGTTAGAAGAGACAACCTCGTGAAATTTTTTCTCTTCCTCTTCGGTCCATTTCTCTGACACCTCTTCTCCTATGTCACAGAAACCTAATTCCTCAAATATCTTTTGCCCGAGACTCCCCCTGAGTTTCTCTCTCACTTCCATGACATGTTGTCTCACACATCTAATAGAATCAGTATCAAGACATTTGCAATCATTTCTGATCATCCAGCTTTGAGAGCAATAGTTGGCAGATGCTTCGGAATCAGGCATTGAAATGATGCAAGTACCCATAAGCATCTCCTCGTCACAATCATCAGCAAGGCCATTATCCGATGATGGTTTAAGTCCAACTTTGTAA
This sequence comes from Cedrela odorata, assembly GCA_035584115.1. Classification (NCBI taxonomy): domain Eukaryota; kingdom Viridiplantae; phylum Streptophyta; class Magnoliopsida; order Sapindales; family Meliaceae; genus Cedrela; species Cedrela odorata. Next base: position 1,608,356 of record JAXCLQ010000015.1, read on the forward strand.
TCTGACCAACCCGGATGAGCTAAAGAGTTCCATTCAGGAATATCAGCTTGATACTCTGGTCCAACAGAAACTAGCTTCAGAGGAGGATAATCAAGAAGAGAAGAATAAATCTCATCAGATTGAAGTAATGTCCTTAGTTGGTTTTCAGGTGCAAAATATTCAGGGAAAAATGAGAGGTGAATTGCCTCCGCCTTAGCATCTGCTTCAGTAAAGTTACCGTTTGACCAAAAAAATGTGGAAAAGCAATCGGAACCTATTTCAAATTCCTTGTCAGTCCCATTTGATACTTCTGCAACCGGCTCTGACACAAACCTTTCTTTGTCTTGAAATTTGTCGATGTTGAGATCACCATCATCATCTTCATAATGAAACTTGGTCAGTTACAAAAGCTTATCAAGATTTAATATACCCATATCGAATTACATTAGTGAAGCATGCACATATATGTCCTAATCCATTTAACAAAACACATGCACATATAGCAAACCTCAATTTAATTGTTTGACCCAACAAAAGCATATCCATAAAATGAAGTGTATTCATGAATTCTCCATATTAACAGATAAAAATAACTTGCTAGATCCCCTTTGTCTGCCTCTAAGAGAAAAGATACAAGTATGAGTGCATCAAATCAAATCCTTCATGAGGACAGTGTGCATATGGTAAGTTGTAAAAAATGCAAACAAAGATACATCACTTAAGATCACAAAAGTCTCAAGAGATCATGTAGACATTGCATATCATTCTAGAACAAAGCTGCAGCATAGCCAACATATATATAAAAAAAGCAGTTGGGATAAATCACAATGTGTCCCGCCACCTTGACAAGTAATACACCAAAATTATAAAGGCCAGTATTAACAATTTATTACCTGAAGTTTGAGGTTTCTGATGACCATCAGCAGAAGGACTAGTATGCATCATTGGAGCCAGGTGATTGCTGTATTCCCATTGTTTTGGATGCTTACAAGGGAACTCAAAACAATCCTCCTCAACAAAAGGTCTTTTGTGAGTCATTTTTTTTCCCCTGAAAGTGAGCATACTGTCTAGGAGATTTAAAAGCACAAATCTAATGCTTTGAATATCTATACTTTAAGTGAAATGCACAAAAAAGGTCCTTGCGTACTAATGAATAGCTAAATCAACAAAAAATAAATATTTAAAGAAAGGTGCAAAAAACTTAACAGGACTGAAAAGAAATAAGACGACCCAGTATTTTCCAATTGCAGCAGGCAACAAATTTTCAATATAAATTCATATAAAAAGATTAATTTCCCAATGCCTAGAACACTATAAAGCAAAGCAAAGATAGCTTGCCCCTACTACAAGTTCAACCAATATGGACAGAACCTAGTTTCAGCACAAGCATGTTACTCTATATACCTAAATCAAATGTCTAGAGGACCTAATTAAAAGGCTAACAGATGCTCCATTTTAAGCTGGTAACCACTCGTTTCATAATTCATTCCCTAATTTTCTTTTTAACAAAAAGGAAATAAAAAGAAAACCTTTCCTATAAGTTCTATAGATTCAGTGTAATTGACCTTGTTGCACTTTTACTCCTTGTTGAAAGAAAATAGTTTTTTAGTGCATACAAAAAGCGCCAAATCATTTGGTAAACTATTCTTATAGCAATGCAAGGTCCAGATCCAAATAAATGCAAAGTGGATTACGCATAACTGTACATTAAAACATCCATACACACAATTCAATGATCCTTAAACTAGAAGCAACAACATATCAAGAAAAATCACCATATATATAAATTCATTAAAAAATAAATAAATAACCATCATATATCTGAGGCACAAGAGCTAGTTCTTACCAACAAAAGCTTCTTCTTAGGCTCTGAAGAAGAATAGAATAACGAGAACGAATTTAATTTAAAAAAAAAAAATCGATGTGAAAGAACCCTAATTTACAAAAACCAAGAAATTTAGATCCCTGTTTATTAAAAAAATAAAAAAAAATTAACGGAAATAAAGTACAGGAACAGCGGATAGCTAACACTCCCAAAATTTGGAACAAAATTAATCGAAAACTTGAAAGATCAAATAATCGCAATAAAGTTTCAAATTTTTTAAGAAATCAAAGAATTTGACGCTACCCAGAAAAATTAGAAGAAATAAAAGCTAGAGTACGCGCTTAGATTTATAGATCGAACAAAACCCTTTATAAATCAAAGACTTTACGAGAATTTCAAAACCCTAACCCTAGAATAAAAAATAAGGGACGGAAAATAACGAAATCAGGATCAATCGATAGAGAAACGATCGAATTATACGAAACGCGATCGAATCGAAGAATAAGAAGAAAAAAAGCTGACGAATTTAGATTCAAAATTAGAGTGATTGTGATTTACGTAGCAAAATTGGTTGAAGTTAGGGCAGGGTTTATAGGACGCGATCGGTGATCCTCGAGAATTGGAAGTGAAATGACAGAAACAGGCAAGCATCTTTTGAGAATTTTACATGATGTGCCACTTATTGATTCCTTGGATCAGAAAAATGATTCTGTCTGGTGAATTTGATGTAAGAAGCTCAGTTGAGCTGTTCTTTTTTGCCACGTGGAAAAACGGCTAAGTGCCACGTGGGAAGAAGTCAGAGAATTACTTTTTATTATTCTGTTAGTGTTTTAGCTTATTTCAGTTAATTTTATTAATATCTAAAAATTATTATTCTTAAATTTTGTTCCAAATGATGTGAGAATTACAATTTTATCTCCAATACATTAAAGTTAAAATACTCTTACGCTAATCGTTTTAAATTTTATTATTATTATCTGTTTAAATTTAACGTTAAGTATTTTAAATTTTACATTAAAAAATATAAAATATATGAAGTATATATTTCCAACTCCAAATTTAGAGGCATATTTTTTGTAGCCACTGCCTTTGCTATAATTATAGCTTGTAAGTCAACAATCCCAACTCAATTCCATCACAAATCATGGAAATTGGAAGTCCTGCTGGTTATTTTATGTTGGAGGAAAATTATGTCTCGTATCACCAACCAAAAATGGTTTTCAATTTCAATTGTTTACTAATATGAACATGAAGCTTTAAGCTTCATCATCAGAGCCTGCAACTCTAAATATAATATCGGCAACTACAGCTTGCAGCTTGAGTATAAGAACATGAGATAAATGGGTTATAATTGTAATATAGCTAACACATTAAATCAAATAAAAGTTTTTCTAACAAACAAGTCAGAAAGACAAACAGTAATATTATCAAATACAATGCAAGGCACAACAAAAACCCATCAAAATATAGTAAAGAATCAAATTGACTGCTTCGAACTATAATCCGTTGCCCCACGACATGATCATGCTCATCCGCGTTAAACCATTGCGGGCATGTCCTTCAACCATGGATCGAGTGGCTTACCAATCGAGTACACGATGAAACCAATCTCTCTCAGCTTGTCAGCATCCACGACGTTCCTGCCATCAAACACGAAAGCTGGTTTCTGCATGTTGTCGTATATCTTCTGGTAATCGAGAGTCTTGAACTCATCCCACTCGGTCAAGATGCAGATACCATGGGCATCTTTTGTTGCTTCATAAGCATCCCAAACCACGCTCACTTGCTTCACAGTGGTGGGACTCATTGGTTGGAGGTGAAGAGGATGGTCCCAATCAAACTTGTTCATTGTAAGGTCTCTCTGGATCTGGTCCCCAGTGACCTGTGGGTCGTATATGCTCAACCTAGCTTTGTCTCCCAGCAGTCCCTTGCACACGTCAATGGCTGGGGTCTCCCTAGTGTCACCAGTGTCCTTCTTGAAGGCAAATCCGAGAATGGCAATCTTCTTGCTTGAAACAGTGTTGAACATAGAGGAAACAACTCGGTTAACAAACCGGCTTTTCTGATAATCATTGATCTTGATGACTTGTTTCCAGTACTCAGCCACCTCCGGAAGGCCATTGCACTCGCAGATGTAAACCAGATTCAAAATATCCTTCTGGAAGCAGGATCCGCCGAACCCAACACTAGCGTTCAAGAACTTGGGCCCAATCCTTGAGTCAGTACCGACAGCAAATGACACCTGACTAACATTAGCTCCAGTTGCCTCACAGAGTGCTGACATGGCATTAACGGATGAGATCCTCTGAGCCAAGAAAGCATTGGCTGCAAGCTTCGAGAGCTCTGCAGACCAAAGGTTGGTGGTCAAAATTCGGTCTTCAGGAACCCAGTGTGCATACACATCTTTCAATGCTTTGATTGCCTTCTGGCCATCTGGGGTCTCCCGGCCTCCAATGAGAACCCGATCCGGGTTAAAAAGATCTTTGATTGCAGTTCCCTCTGCAAGGAACTCTGGGTTTGAAAGGATTTGGAATTTGATTCCTTTGCTGTTGTGGGTCAGAATTTTTTCAATTGCCTCAGCTGTTTTCACTGGGACTGTTGATTTCTCAACAACAATTTTGTCAGATTTGGATACATCAGCAATCACACGAGCAGCACTCTCCCAGTATGTCAGATCTGCTGCTTTGCCAGCACCAAGACCTTGCGTTTTGGTTGGGGTATTGACAGAAACAAAGACAATATCAGCCTCAGATACATGCTTCTCCACATCTGTGCTGAAGAACAGGTTCTTGCCTCGGCACTGCTTCACCACATTATCAAGTCCCGGCTCATAGATGGGGAGCTGGTCACTGTTCCAGGCATTGATTCGAGAAACAGAGATATCGACAACGGCCACTTCAATGGACGGGCACTTAAGTGCAATGACTGCCATTGTAGGACCCCCAACATATCCAGCACCGATGCAGCAGATCTTCACCATTTTTCTTTACAAATTGATATAACCTGAAAACAAATATAATTTGTATACATGAGAAAATAAGCAACAGGGGAAATAAAGTCATTTCTGGTATTTTCAAAACACATAATTTGCTTTCACAGACAAAATAGTAAATCCAGAAAATGGATCTAGAATTTGCAAACTAGTCCAATTGAACTACTAGGTCAAACATAACTTCATTCATTATAAAATCATCAAAATGATAATTTTTTTTCTTTTCTATCAGAAGCAGCAGTTTTCTAATACTTTGTCCTGGCAAGCAAGTCTGACATATTACAAGCCATACAGTCATTACTATCTATGCTTTGGTCTATCATGCAAACTTCAATCAACAAGGGCGATGTATACACCGATCAAATTAATTTCTATACAACTATTTTCCAAGATCTAAAGTGATTAACGCCATTTGAGTCTCGTAAAATACAATAGAAACGAAACAAAATTTGCTTATAATTCAAGTCAATCGAAGACTCCAAAGTAGGCTCACAACAACAAAACCAAATGAAAAATCCAATTTCTTTTAACAAAATGCACCAGCTAAAGCTACAAAGAAACTTGATTCAGTTCAAACAAAAAATGCAAACAATTAGCATCAAAACTCAACCAAACGCAATAAGATCTGAAACCCAATTACGAAATCACAACAATACTCCAATACGAATCACAGATCTGCACGTAATTCCTCTAGATCCATCACTAGTTCAATCGATTCATACATAAAAACGCTAGCATCAAACGCAACAAATCAAATAAACAGATCTAAACAACGCAACGACATCACATTCAAATCAGAAAAACGTAAAACCAATCAGAACACACGAAATTTTACCACTCCAAACTTCGATTCCTGCTTCCTGCGGGAGAAATCAAGGAAGAAGAAAACTGTTAATAACTATATGAATGAAAGCAGAGCGGGGTGGATATATATACTCAACGCAAGTCCACGATCTGCCTCTAACTTTTAAAAAATGACCACAGTGACCTTTATCGTTATTATTATTTTAACTGTTGAAGTGGAGCTGTCAAAGAAGGGTAGAAATGTAAATTGACGGGTCGGTCTGTTAGTCGAATTTACTGAAATGCCCCTCGAATTTTAAGGCAGAAATGATTTTTCTACGCGGTTCTATACAAGTGGAACCGTCAGCAAGTCACTAATTTGCAACCTTCCCGGATGTCGCAATGGTTTAGTTG
>JAXCLQ010000015.1:1620331-1636523 GCA_035584115.1 Cedrela odorata
GAGAGTGAGAGTGAGAGTGAGAGTGAAGAGCTTCCAACAATTTTACTTCAGAAATTTGTGACAATTTTGCAGAGATTAGTATAGTTAAAAACGAAGAAGACGGGTAGGTCATCTCTGCTAATCATTTAGTGCGCCTGGACAATAGGACTACTGGTATTACAAAGAAGCATTAAACATATTTAATATTATATTCATATTTGACCAAACTTGTATGGAGAGCTGTAAAAGTACACAGTTGAAATCTCTGATAGTCAAAAACTTAAAATATGATCTGTATATCATTGAATGTTACCTGGTGCCTGGTATTAACTTATCCAACAGAAGGGTGGATTGGGAAGGATTGAACTAATTGAAAGACTGAATTAGGATGCAAGAATGCAATTACTTGACAAGCAGAGGAAAATCGAATAACAAGAAATCGACAAAACTTCTCATTTGTTATAATTGGCATTGAGGAAGTTCTGAGCCTCTTGGACTACATATTTGCCACCCAGTGAAGCCTGAAGATCACAGGATTTTCATGTCGTATTGAGGCTTCTGGGTTTGTGGGATGTTTTCTTGGAAGTGATTTGATTGAGAGGTTTTGACATTTTTGCAAAGACTATTGTTAAAAATGGAAAATACAGGCAGGCCAAGCAGTTCGTTTTCTTGTTGAGCAATATTCACCTAGCTTTCAGTACATAGCAGCTGTATTTAACAGAAATATTCTTATTTCTTTATAAGAGAGCAGTCATTACTGTTTCATTGAAATCTTCTCCGTTACAAATTTCAACTCAAGCAACCAGCAAGGTCAGTTCTGCTGAATATTTCTTTCTCTGGAAATAGTGCTGGTATAATATTTTTTTAAAAAAATCATTTACAAAATCACCAAACCTAATTTAATAATGTCATCCCCAACAGAAAATTATGGGAACAGGATGTATTGTTTGAACTACAAAATCAACTTGGGATGCAAAGATATAATTACTTGGGCAGAAGCAGATGCAAAGCTACAACAACAAATCAACAGAATTTCTCATTTATTATAATTGTCAGAGATCTGCGATAAAATTCAAATTTCTGTGTTTCCTGGAAATGGAAACTATACTAGTTAAGCAGGAAGTGAACTCTTAGAGATAACATCAAACGACATTCCATTCTCTTGCAGTCGTTGTTGAAGATCTGTCGCGCCAAAGACAACTCCAGGCGGGAAAACTCCTCCCTTAGGTAGATTTTCACGTTCACTCAAGACAATAAGAGCACACTGAATTAGTATTATTGGAGTGGTTATATAGCCAATCTCAGGTCCCATTACTCTTGTTATTATTTCCATGTCAGGTTTTGAGTTTCCTTGTGAAACAAGACTGCTGTCGCTAAAGCCATGTCCGACAAACCACATCTTAAATGAAGCATTTTTTACCTCATCTTCAGAGGGACCCTTCTTTCTGAACCATCCAACACTGAAAAATGAAGGGAATTTTAAGAGAAGCCACCTTCCAAAAGCACTTCCACTTAAGAATCCAATGAACATCCCAACTGTGATGAAGCGAAATATGCCAAACAAAGATTTAGATCCTAATTTTACACCAAAATGAGCAGGCTTCACCGTGGACCAGTAAGCTTCCCTCTTTTCTATCTGTTCAGGACTCTCGTTAACCCCAGGAAGACCATGAGGGTTTTCTGTTAAAATTGAAAGAGTTCTTCGGACAACAGTTGAATCTGCCGAAGGTAGCTTCACAGCCCAAAGGCCAACCCTCTTCTGGTTTTCTATCGCTGGCCCTTTTGAAGAAGCTGGACCAGGAATCTGCAATCACACAAGTATATTTAAAATCAATGTACAGCTTCTGAAGAGGAATGAATTCATAATAATTCAGAAGTTTAAAACTTGATTTACAAATAAAAACAGAAAATTTTTATGATATCTTTTTCAACCTGTGTTACACTCTTATTACAGATGTAACTGAAGAACCAAAATGCCATATCCAAGCAAAGAGTTGTTGGAAAATCATTCTATCATTCCTAAATAACACATGGGGATTTTTTCAGATTCTCTAGGAATCCTCACTGATAATGGAACGAAACATAGAAAATGATTTCAATGTACAATCAATTCCAATTTAATTGAGAAAATCCTAATTCAGTTTATGAGACTGTTAATCTTGACTTTATAGCATGACATCAACTTTGCTGAGCAGAAAAGATAGCTAGATCTCTAAAATAGACAGAAGCATATGATCAGAGCCAATATCACACAAACCTAATTCGTGTACCAAGAATATAATGGTACACACTCATAAAATTAAACAGTCAGAAGGAAAATTACAACTTCCAATAACAACAACATCCTCATTGCTATCATCGCCCCACTACAGCCTTGGCACCATACCAACCAATCCTGCCAAACTTAGGTCACTCTCGACATCACTACCTAACACTGTCACTTTCAGCAGCAGCATCATCTGCATTGCTGCTACCAGAATTCTGTTGTGATGGTCATTGGTAACTGCTATTGCTGAAATCATAAACTATGAAACACACTCTGCCCCACTACTACTATTGTGATTCCCTTCGTCATCACCAGCAGTACCCTCTCCTCATTGGCCCAATTTTTGAAAACCCTTTACATTATTAGATCAAAAGAGTGAACTTTTATACAAATACACAAGACATGACCTCCAAACCATGCAGAACTGACTATCAAAATTTTATATTAAATCCTAAGAAAAAATAAACCAGAATAAGTTCTCACCACTGGCCTCGCTCTCTTGGGTCTTGACCGCCTCAGCTCCTGCAACTCATGTGCATTAGCCACACCCAAAACCGCTGACGCATAGGTTCCGAGATTTCCTATAATTCTTTTATCAGACTCCAAGCTCAAATAGGCCTCGACTCGGTTTGGCACTGCTGGGGCTATCCACTGCCTGGAATTGAACATTATCCCTAACTCAGCTGGAACTGAGTCAAACCCACATGCAGAAACCAACAATGAACCAGTCTCCACCGACTTCTCATGGTACTTTGCCTCCACTCTCTCCATGAACTCAGGCTCCCCACATATATCCAAGTAATCACACCTATTGACATAAAGAAAAATCACAAGACTACACATATAAAAGTAAAATGTAATCCATAATAGTAATTTATGATTACAGCGAATGGAGAAATAAAATACATTCATACTCAACTCGATTCTACTGAAGCTTACATTCATAATCAAAAATAAAAATAAAAAAGTGTCTGTTATTACTTAACTGAACTTGGCTTTATTAAATAAGTTAATTATCATAACATAGAAATGATCTACTGGGCAACGTTGCTCACATCGCAGTGTATTCAGGTGTGCTCCATAAGGCAGGCGACACTGCTAATAAGAACATTTCTATATCACAACATATGATGAAAAATAAAACACAAGACCAACTTTTTTCTCGGACTTTGTCTATTTCAATTCAAACAATCTTAGTCCCAAAAACACAATTCTTATGGAACAAATAAGCACAACAAACCGTAATTAACAATACAATTAACATTAAATGCTACCATAACCCTCAATTATTAAAACAAAACATCAACAAAAACACAATAAAAATTGGGCACAATCAATAACGAAACAGTGAATTCGAACCCGGAATCAGTGCAGGCGGCAACAACAGGCTCGCCGAAGAGGCGATAGGGACCAACACAGTTGAGAACGAGCTTGGTTTGTGAGCAGAGGCGGCTGAGCGACGGTGGGTCAGTAGTATCGGCTTTGAGAATAGGAATTTGAGGCGGCGGGTTGGGATGCGCCGCCCATTCGAGGGTTTGAGCAAGCTTGGAGGGGTTCCGGCCGGCCAAAGCTAGGGTTTTGAGCGGGGATGAAGGAGCGTTGACGAACTTTAAGGCTTCTCTGACTACATACTTACCCGTAAATCCCGAGGCTCCGAGGATGATTACATCGTAGTGAGGATTCTGGGTATTTTCTTGCATGCTTTCTTGGATTTGGATGTGAAAGTGAAGTGCTTGGAACTGGTTTTGAAGAGGGTTTTGTCGTGTTAGCTGTTCAGTTACAGTTAGTTGATGGGTTTTGGAAGTCTAGAGATGCGTGCCATTCGCCATTTTCGATTGAGTTGAACAAGACAGGTAGATCATGGATGCCACGCCGAATAATTTGATGTGAAATTTTATTCTAGAGTAATTAATTGATGGATAATTACATCTGAATCCCTCAGTTTTTTTATTTTCACACAGGGAATAATTTTTTGAAATTTTATTCGGTGTTGAAATTTTGGTTCATCGCTTGTTTAATTTTGAGTCTTATTTGAACTTTGTTAGAAACTTTTAGTTGGTTCACTACTAAATCCAATCAAAAAATGAATTTTTGTAGAGTTAAAGTAGCAAGGACTAAGTGTCCCACAGAAGTGTTTTGCTTTTTCTTAAGGAAAAGCAGATAAGAACATGAGATGTTTGTCAACTTTGTCAAGGTACCCACTGGACATCAAAATTCATGATTCAAGCAAATCATGTTTCTATGAGCAGAAGATATACACAATTCCAGAATCTGAAACTTGATATCTAGCAATACTTTCAGATAATTCGCAATAATGCATATTACACTGTGTTAAAAGTTTCAGTTTCACCTCAGGAATGAACAATGAAACTTATTTATGATGATGAAACACACACACCTCACTCAAGATACTCAGAAAAGAAAGTATGTGCAATGTCATGAATTTCCCAGGCAAGGAAAACTTGGCAGCCATGGCAATGATAACTGTAATCCACGGAGGAAATCGAGCTTCTCTTTCCAGTTACTTTATAGCAAGCAGAGGATTAGTAATCAGGCATCTCTGCCTCGGTGGACGTCTTGTTCTCTTTCCCCATCCGGTTAGGTTTCCATCCTCAAGTGCCACTTCTTTGCATTCGGGCGGCTGCGTCTTGGGTGGGCAAACTTCAGAAGTTGCCAAACGTCTCTTTCTCCTTCCTGGGCCATTTCTAGTAGTACTTTTCAATGCCAAACTTGACTTCCAGGTGCCACCGGTTGCTTGAATCAGCCCTTCGATTGTTTGAAGATCTTCGGTCACCTCATTTTTCAAAAGTGAAGTTAGAGAGGGAAGCACATCCCTTTGAAAATCCTTTCGCTGCCTCCCTCTCCTTGCGTGACCTCTGCGAGATTGTTTTGGCAATATGTTTTCACTTTTTGTGTTTTCAAAAACCTGAGGCTTATAACAGCATTCTTCTACCTTAATTTCTGTCAAATTTAATGTCATATACTCAAAGTAATCCATCCCGTCGGATATAATATCATCACGATGAGCGTTATCCTGCCCCATCGTCACTGAACCAACCTCATTCCCAATATCACTCTCGTAAGAAGAAATTATTTCTACGAACCGATGTAGGGGATCCCGGGGATCCCTTGCAAAAGCTGCTGATCGGTGACAACAGGTATCGACCTGAAGAGGTATAAAAGATGATGAAATAGCAACTAAAGCCTCAGCTGCATCCGTGATCAGTCCTTCATGGAGCTTTCCAGATTCATCTTGTAGCAAGTCAACAGGTTCTTTAACTTCGCTTTGAAAAGATTCAAAACCAGGAGGGACATCAGGGTACTTTGAATTGCTTTGAACAGATTCATAACCAGGAGGGACATCAGGGTATTTTGAATTGCTTCGAACAGATTCATAACCAGGAGGTACATCAGGGTATTTTGAATTGTTTCGAAAAGATTCAAAACCAGGAGGGACAGGAGGGTATTTTGATTTGTTTTGAAAAGATTCAGGAGGACAATCCAATTTGCTTCGAGAAGTTTCACAACCAGGAGGGAGATCCAATTCTGCTTCAACTTTAGCTGGTGCCTCCAAATCTATCTCAACAGAATTCTTCAGATTGGTTCTCGAGGAAGAGAATGTTGGTTGCACCTCTTCTTCAACCCCTTCATCAACGAAACTCAAGTTCAAATCTATGCAATGTCTTGAAAGAGCACTGTGATTAATTAATCCCTTATCATTCCGACTCTCAACTTTCTGTTGCTTTCCGAATCTAGGCGACATTGCATCATGGACATTGGTATTAGGTAACCCAACTTTAAGAGAGTCGGTATTATCAACTGCCAGAGCAATGTAGCTTTGCTTTGAGGGGATGCTAGATGAGGGGAGCTCCTTGGACATACAAAGCTTTTCAGAAATGAAAAACCCGAGAATCTTCTTATTGCTTGAACACTCACCAGTTTCATTTATCCGGTGCTCAGCATCAAGAGCACATGTAGCCGACAAAGAATCCTGAACATAGCTCTGAATGGAGCTCTTTCTCATCATTTCAGTTTTGTTGACAAATTGCTTAAAACTATTTTGCAAGGAATGCAGATTCATCTGAGAAGAACCTTGACTTTCTTCGGAAGAATCACCATTACACGAAGGCACTACTTTAAGCCAAGACAATCCTCCATGAGGGCCCTGCTTTCTTGTCCCGTCAGCAGAAACATTAGCATCTGCTTTCTTTTGTTCGGTAGACTTTCCATCCATCATGGAGCCTACATCCCTACAGTTCTGCTTAGGACCATCTTGAGCAAATTGTTCAGAAGCAGAACAACCATCACTGATGCCATTCAGGTGACCAAAGCCATCTGATGAGTAGCAAACTCTAGATTCTTTGGACTTCAATTGAGAACTACTGCATAGGTGATTTCGGGAGGACGCTTTGACATTAATACTTGGAATGGATCGGGAATTGCCACTAACACGCAATTTGTCCGCAATAACTTCAGGGCTCTCAATCAATGTCACTGAACTCTTATTTGATTGAGTAAAGCTGCTTTGAACCATTGTCATATCCTGGCTGAAGCCAGAATAAAGTTTCCTCAGAGAAGAAATGGATGATGACTCAGATTGGGCCACATTAGATAGAGGAACAAATGGCTGCTGCGTCGGCATATGAGAGTCCTCAACAGATGCACCACGGTTTCTTTCACATATTTCTATACCAAAAATTTTCTTCTTCACATGCTGTGACCTTGAAGTTGTAGGAAAATCTTCACAAGGAAAACTTGCTGAAAGGGAACATCCATTGACAACAGATTGGCCTAAATTGGGAGCAATATCAAACTATCAATTTACATTGTGTAACCCTACAGTACTCCATGACTGCATTAATATATCTTATTTTATTGTCTTTCATAACAGAAAATAAAAAGCAAAATGAAAAAAATAATACAATCACATAATGGCAGCTTCTAACACAGAACAAATAGAGCTATATTTTGGAACATACTTTTTCATTCAAAAAACAAGTCCAGTCAAATTGAAAACAGATTATTCAATGAGGTAACAAACTCAAACATAAGATTCCTTTTATTTTTCTCCAAAAGAAGAAAGAAAATGATTTCGCTTGAAATGGACAGACACTCAGTAGAAAGAGGACTCTCAGTACATTTTTCATTAATTTCACACAATAAACCTCTACAATCAATTAACATTTCCATATTAGTTTGGAATAGATCGCCTTTCCAGGGGAATGCCTGTTATAGACATGATATCAGAAAATCCTGTTATAGACATGATATCAAAAATCATTCTTTCCAACTTCTTTGGAATATATAAAACATTTTCAGATTTTAGTTTTCTACACCTTATTCTTCAGATTCACCTTTGTTTCTGCTCCTCTGTCAAAACCCAATACCTTTGAAATTTATATGCAGATAGAAACCAATTGGTTCCTCTAAAGTAACAGCCATTTTATAATTTGAAAAGATTCAGGCACTTTTAGTTTAAGCAAAACTGACTGATAAAAGAACGAGACACTTCCGTAACAGACTAAAGTAAACTTAAAACACCTCAAAAAAAATTAAACTAACATTGCAAAGTATGAACTTACCAGCTTCGATATTATAAGCTAACCACCCTTTCTGACGTCTTTCATTCTCTAAATGCATATTGCTAAGGCTAACTCCTGCTTCTCTTCCTTTCCCAGGGTCTTGAGAAAATTTCACCAAACCTTGAAAGCCTGAATGTGAATTCAATGATAGAAACTGTCTTTCCATCTCCTCTTTGGAGCATATAATATTTCCCAAAACATCAGTGGAAGGTGAAGGATATGCTTCTGTAACCTTGATGGGTTCATTCAAATTACTCAACCCGTGGGGATTCCTGATATGCAGATTAGCACTCAGCACATCATCATTACAACCAGAGTTGACGCCAGCTTGAATAGATAAATTTCCATCTCTATCACGAGTCACCTCATGGTTTCTGCTACGAAGATAACTTTCCACCATTGACACTTCGGAAACTCCTCGATCTTCCTCTTCATCGTCCATGTATGCATCAGCAGGAAGTTCAAGATCGAATAACCTTCTTCGCAGCTTCTTGCATCCAGATTCTAAAGTCTCACAGTCCTTCAATCTGAACCCATTTTGGGGAGGAGCATAACTGGATTGCAGGATATTCTCCTTCATAGATCCAAATCGACATTGGATGTTATCAGCACCAGACATGGACAGTCTACCATGATTTACAGACAGGTTGGAAGAATACTGCCTCCCATTGTCATCTGCAACCGGAATTCCAGACGAATAAAGACTAAATTGTGATGTTCCAGCTGGTATCATATGTCCGTTCAATTCTTTGCTTCTCATTTCATTCATCATGTCCCCCTGTATTTTGTAAAGTCGATGGAGTTCATAAAGCTGAAAAACAAAACCACATACAGTAAGTTCAGAAATCAGTTAACTGTCGATATTACTCATCTTCTTGACGAATTCACAAACTTAGAAGCGTTGTACCAATCTAACTTTATAGTTCGACAGAAAAATCTGCAAAAATCATACCTGATGCCGGAACAAGGAATCATGCTTCAACATAGTTTGCCTCAGTTGTTCCTTGTCATATTCCTCATTAATATCTATCACCGGTCTTGTCAAGAAAAGATCACGGTGCTCGCCAAATATATTGTTTTGCTGATGTAAAGACCAGCTACCATTACTAGTATTCTCATTTAGATCTCTCAATGAATAATAACCTGGCTGATACATCTTTTTATATACTTCAGTTCCCTTTCCTGCAAAATGAATGGAGAGAGATATGTTACATGCCTTTTATAAGAATTAAACTTATTTAAATTTCAAATGGCGATCCCCGGATCTTGTAGTGGATGCTGCAAGACAGCATGTGATTAATTAAGGGTGTGGATCTATATCCCCTAACTTGAATGATCCGGGGCCTCGAGTAAAGCCAAAAAAAAAAATCACTGAAAAATTATGACACTCAATTAGCTATCTGAAACAGTCCAAATCATAATTGAAATCAACTCCCAAACTACATCAACATGTTCATATAAGGAATGAAAAATCTAGCTAATACGTAGAAATCCACACAAAGCATTTACAAAAAGGAGAAACATCACAATCTCCTGTTAACAGAAATACATTAATAAATTAACAATAACAATTACTAGTCCAGATAAAGAAAGAATAAAATGCACCAATCAAACACTAATATTGAACCAAAAACCAGAATTTAGAGTGAGATAACCCACAAATCAACCATCAAACACAATCATACTCGAGGAAACCCAGAATCAAAGGGAAAATAACAGACAACACAAATTCTCTAGGCAAAGAGATCAAAAGGCAAAAAAAATTATAATAATACCTCATAACTATATATCCTCCACCACCCCTTATCAAAGCTTTATAAATTCACCAAATTCTCCGGAAACCAAACAATACACAAATGCAACAGTCAACAGAGAACAAAAGTACAGAAAAACCCATGAACCAAATCACCTGCTCTCTATCTGCCACTAAAGAAGCAGCTTAGCTTAGATCATCAGCAGACCAAAAAACATATATTTATATATATTATATAAGAAAACAATTCAGATCTTCTTCTGGGCCAGAACCTGATAAGAAGATATAGAGATCCCACATCCCAAATAAAAGATCTTCTGAATAAAAGCCATTCCTACTCCAACAACAACAATAACAATGACTTCAAAGACTTAAATTTTGTCAACTTCTGTTCTGTCTCTCATTATTCTATATGCTTTGCTTCAGCTTTGGCTTTGTTTCAATGATTTCTTTTCTAATATTTTTTTTTTATTGATGGGATTATCGAGGATGTGAAAGATATACGCAAATTTTTTATTTTTTTGTTCACATTTTCTAGATTCTCTCTACCTTCCAGGCTTTTTGGGTACACATATATTTTATTTATTAATGGCTAATAATATTCAGTACCCTTCTTTTATCATGTTTTTGGATAAATAAATAATATGTCTATTTATATCAAATAAATCCCTAAATAACTCCTTAAAATGACAATCTATAACATTATCATTCGTTTCAACACAAAAATTAAAGAGTTTAAGTTGATATAAGAATAAAATAATACAGCTATTAATTATGTTATATAATATTATTCATTTAATAATTATGTCGATTTCAAATTTTAAACATATAAATTCAGATACAATTAAATATTTAAAATTTATTTTGTGTTAACTTATTTATGATCTAATAAATTTAAATTATAGTTTTTTATATTTTAAAAATATTTATTTATATTTTAAAAAGAACATGTATTTAAATTTTCATATTTAAAAAAAATAATTATATTTGAACTAAAATTTATTAAAATTTAAGCTAATAATGTTATAACTATTTCACAAACTATTAAAATACACTAAAAACAAAATAAAATTATATTGTATTAGTAATTTTAATTCTCGACATAATTAATAAATATGCCGAATTGCCGGGCCTACTAAACTACAATATCTTTTAAAGTCATGGGTAATATGATTATTTCACCAAAGGTTAGGTTACCTAGTTGGGGGCCTAATTGATAAAAAATAAATAAAATATTTTTATTTGAAAAGATTAAAAGAATACAAGGTTCAGATATTATTATTTTATTAATTAATTAAAAATAAGATAGTATAAAAATAAAATAGAAGAGGGGGTGGGGCCAGGGAGTATTCAGACAACAAGCAAACAGTTTCCGAAAAGTAGCCGACCCGTCGTCAATGAGATATTCAGATAATGTTTGAACCACGCGCACAAACAGCGCGTGAAATATAACGAATTACAGAATCTTTACACGTGTTGATGTTTACTGACACCCACTGCTTCTGCTTTCCCCTATGCTTAGATTGACAGAAACATCTCGCAGTCAATTATAGTTCCTCACTCGCCCTTTTTTTTTTTTCTTTTTTTTTTTTAATTTACAATAATTTGTTTATATAAAAAATAAAATTTATCTAACATTATAATGTTTTAATTTGTTTTATTATTCTTAAATAATTTATAAAAATTATTTTTCTACTCTTATTTACTCGATAAATTAAAGAAAAAAATATTCATGAAAAAAATTATTTTGTTTTGAATATTTTTAAAATTTATTATCTTAAATTACGTTTTATTCATAAATCGTACGATAAAATAAAATTATAATAAATTATTTTTAAAAATTATAAGAATTTATTTAATATTTAAAAAGTAATGAATTAAACACTATCTTGTCCTTTCTTCGCTAATTTTTATTTTTTAAATTTATTTTAATTATTTGAAAGAATTTTTATGAATATTCCCAATACTTTTAATTTATTAAAAAATATTTTTTATATATTTATAAAACATTAAAAACAATATTAAAATATAATTTAATTTTCTCATGTGGGTGTTATTGCACATATGAATATGATGAAGATAATTTATGAATTCTATAAATTAAAGTCATAATTTTAATAATTACAAATAGAAAATGGATTGATGTAGTAGTAATGGAAATATATGCAAATGGAATAAATACTTGGATTATTACCTTTATTTGTTTTTTGCTTTGCTTTATTTGTTTGTTTGTGTGTGTTTTATTGGTTTATTTATTCCTTAATATTCTCTATACTATAACCTTTCTTTCTTTCTTTCTTTTTGAATTTTAGTTTGTACCCAATTATTTACATGTCATGTTCTTTATTTATCATGTTGTGGGGATGATAAATATCATACTATAATTAAAATAATAATGCGCATACAAACATCCATGTCTATTAAAGTATAAATTTGGTGTAATTTATTATCGATATAACACTAAATCGGTGCTAAAATGTTTTAAATATTTTATATATTTTGTATTTTAATTAATAAAGATATTATATACACGAAGTATGATCAATAATTCTTATTTCTTACATATTTTTCATACAATTTATATACCATTGAATTAATCGTAATTAAATAGTTGAGTTTACATTTTATATATATATTAATTATAATATATTAATTACATATATTAAATTTAATTTCAACCATTAAAAGTGCGTTGATCGTGGAAAATACTACAAGAGTAATGGGACATGAACAATATATATTTTGCACTAAGGTTGCCCATAAGCACAGAAAACTGCTTTCACTTATGGAGAAATTATGAAGATTTTGAAATAATGGGAAGAAAAGAAAAGCTGCTTTTTTTAAAAGCACTGTCAATTGAAGCAGATTGATCTGAAAGAATAGATGACCCAAAAGCAGAAAGAATAAAGGGTTAGAAATAATAATAAAAAAGGGTGTGATTGATATGATTACCAAACAATGATATAATCTTAGACTTCTTCAACCTCAAATTAGCCCTAACTTTTCAACTTAATCTTCTTCTTGTGGACTCAAAAATTAAATTTCATAATTATCTTATAAGGTTTTCTGATGTGGGATCATGGGCTTTTTTGAAAAATAAATACTAAATTTTGTTCCCTTTATTAAAATTAAATACTAGCTTTAAATAAGATAATAATATTTGGATCCCCTGAATTATTATATTTTTATAATTATGGACATAATTTTGTTATTTGTAACAAATAGGTCCTTAACTTCCATAATAACAATTGAAATGTCCTTTGGAGATGGTCGTCTTAACATGAGTGAAATATAAAATTATTTATTGACCTAAATGTTATTACCCTAGCTGTAAATACAATCATATATCGCAAAGAGTTTTAAATAGAACGATTTTAATATGCTCATCGAATAAAATTGTATCATGTGTTTTAATTTTTTTAATTAATTAATTAATTTAAAATATATATATATGTGTGTGTTATAATTTTATTAAACAACATGTATATGTTACAATAAATGAGTCACATATGAGATTAAAAAAGGAAAATTGAATTGGGTTGTGAAAATTCTTAAAAATTCAAATTGGAGATCAAAAGTTTCAAATATTCTCTTTTATCTTTCCCTTTTCCTTTTGGAATAAACAATGAGAGAATTCAAATGTTGTTCTTGTAAAATTGTAATGAGTTTGCTAATGAAACTAATTGTTTGGGGAGCCTAATCATGAAAGGACTTTATTTTGAGGGCCATTTAAACTTTTTTTCTTTCTCTATTTTAGAATTTGCTTTACATTTAGGTTAATTAATGTTCAAAATTTGAATATAGGAACTTACAATATTGTCACATATGCCCTACATTCAAGGGTATTGCCTCTTTATGTCCACTAAACCATAACATAATTTTAGCAAGTACATTGGTCATCGCATCTAAATTAATATTAGGTACAAAAAAAAATTGTATTATTAATATTTTTGACATGTAAAGATAAGAACGAATTAGGTATATTTGAATTATGCACATTGTGTTTATTCGACTTGACCCATTTGACATTTTTGTCGTTAAGTCGATAATTATTATCTTATTATTCATTCGTAATGATAATGATTTGAAGGAATTTGGTACAAAATTTATAATTTATTATTGACGTAACATTAAATGCATCCAAATATGTCAATAGATAAATAAGTTCAATTGCATACGAGGAAATATGGAACAATAAAGATTTGGAAAAAGAAATGAAAAACATAATAACTATTAAAGATCATAATATACATATATAACATATCCTTGAGTTTAGCAATTAGCAAGGCACCTTTGCATATGAGCCCAAATTATTTGCCCTACAATTAAGGGCAATCCCATTACTTTCACTTTCTAAAAGAGTCCCTAAAGTTAAAGGCTCACCAAACTTTTTTTGGGCCCATGAGCCAATGAATCTCTTCCCAAAGCCCAACACTTCCTACACTATCAAGCCCAATTACACTTGGGCTACAAGCTGCTACAGTCCAATATCCAGCCCTTATTTCTTCACCCAATTGCTCTTTCTCCCACCCAGAATACCCATCAAAGAATCTGAAATCGTCAGGCCCAACTATATTTCTCTTCACCATTTCAGCTGCACATCCAACACTCTCTTTTGTGCCATAGTACAATCCTTTCATTACATCCTCAAAAACTCCACTCTTCCCTACTCCATCTTCCCCTTTTGGGCTCACCAAAAACAACCCTTCTTCTAAGGGTCCTCCAAAGAACAACGGCTGGTCGGAGAACACTCCGGCTACATCTAGGGCCGTTGATCTCATCTCCTTGATCGACATTAGAGATGGCCGGTTGAGGATGATCCCGGACAGGCCCATAGGCCCAGTTGATAAGAGTAGGATGACCGTCCGTTCAAAGATATGAACCCCATCAAGCTTTTCAGTTGCAACGAGTAAGCAACCCTTTTCGGGCTCATGGATTGTATGGGCCCATTTGTCCCCAATTGTGATTTGTGGTGGATGATTGACTACAGTTTCTGGATCAACCACCGTTGAAGGCTCTTGGATTTGGGGCCTTAATCCTTGCTCTGCTGCAACTAATCTTGCTCTAAATGATCTCCAATCAGCATCAATCAATGGTTTGCTGCCATTATCAGACGGCTGAGATGACTCCAAGCGGCAACCTGATAGTTGCAGTCAATTGGAATTCCCGAGTTAAGCATGATAGCAAGAAAGCTTTTGAAGTGTATAGATGTTTCTTGTAAAAGCATTTATATTTGAAGCACTTGCTTGCAAGCACTTCCAGATGCATGTTTATGAGCAGATTGAGCAAAAACAAAACCAAACCCAGATCAAGGAGAAAGCACTTACATGTTATGGAAGATTGCAAAGCAACTTTTTTGCAATGAAACTGATTAAAACTCTGATTTCTCTCGGGGTAAGGCAGGATTCTTGCTTTTGCAGAAGGGACAACAAGTTCAATGGTTTTGGTGAAGGAATTTAATGTTAGGCAACAAGTTTCCATGCTTTCTTTCTTCTCTCTTCTTACTTTCTTCCTGACTGTAAGATCAATGAAAATGTTGAAGGATTTGAGAATTAATACAAAAAGACAGCAAATGTGGAAGGATAAGCACCACAAGCTGATGATTCAGTCCCATCTCATCATCATCCAAGTTGGATTTTTGTAGCTTTTTTTTCAAGTATGGGCCAATGGATATGACTTACACTTGGCAAAAAAGTTGAACATCTATGTCTATGTGTACACAAAACTTGAAACTATTTGTGGGTATTGGATAAAATGAACTTTTGCAACTCTTTTTTTGGGTGAGATGGCACAATCCTGGGCCTGGCCAGCTATTTGTTGTGCTGTTGCTTTCAGACACTCAACCACCAACTTTGTGAATGGAACTGGAAGCTCCATTTACAGCACTATGCTTATTCAATGTCTTAAGTTTACCTTAATGGATACAATATATGAGTTATGTGGGAGCTAATTTGATTTGTGTTGATAGTTGAAAGAACGTTTAAGTGACTATTATAATATGCTAGTGTTAAAAAGACAAATTTGCTCACAAACTTAAAAAGTTAATTATACTACACTTAATAGATTAAAGAAACTAAAAATGCTTCAATCAATATTAATATTATAATTTTCAAAGATAAATTAATTAAAAAAAATTATGTTATTTTATATGCTTTTATAGGTTACAATCAATTTCTACAACAATAAAATATATACACAAATCGATAAAGAAAAAATATAATCACATTAAAGTGGAGGATAATAATAATTACCAACTGTTATTGATTTGTAAATCACTTTCATTTTGGTTGAATCAATAAACAAAATTCAACTTCCCACTATCATTTTTTTTCTGCATTCTTCTGGGCGTTTGATTCTGTTAGCTAGTGAATTCAATAAAACCTACTTTTTCTTTCCCTATTCTAGAGCATGCTCTTGTAAAAATGATTGGTACATGAAAAGAAATTCCATCAACAAACAGATTACATGAACTTTATAAAGAAGAAATCTTGCATTATGGTAACAAGTTCCATGGTTATTTGGATATGATATGCCAGTGTGTGTGTGTGTGTGTGTGTGTGTGTGTGTGTGTGACAGGCCTTGACAATTGCCTGATGCTTAAGTATACACATA
>JAXCLQ010000015.1:1647471-1664532 GCA_035584115.1 Cedrela odorata
TCTGGCAATCAATAATCTTATAGGCACGGTTGATTTCAAGTCTATATAAGCCAAGTTCTTGGTTCATTCTACTTTAACTCAGCCAAACTCGTGTCCACAGATGTGTAATCAATCTAGCCTGCATACTATTCACATGGCCAGTGCAGATTCAATTTTTTCGAATCGGGATGAGTCACCGATTAACCGGGCCTAATAACTATCATTAGTTTTAAGTAGTACGACAACTTATTCATTTTACATTTGTCTTTGTTCATTAAATGACAAGTTTTTAACGATAAAATTGTCTTTACACACTTATTGTAATGCAATTAGGAATATTAACGTAATTTTTGTGATTATTAGGAGGTCGTATAAATATTTTCCAAATAATGAGGTGGGCTGATAAATATCAAAAGAATGGGGGATATTAAAAATTGAACCCTGAAAATATTAGTAGATGATTAAGGATCAAAGTTTACAAGGAATGGCCAAATAATATTAGGGCTATTGGGAAGAGTACAAAATCAATTGATGAAAAATGGTACAAGGAATAAGCATTATTATATTGATTGATTGTTACAAATTTTCCACAGAAAGATTTTGAGTACTGCAAAGGGTCATCTTGTTGCTGCACGAATTTGGCCTACTCCTATTCTATTAATTAAGAATTTCAAATAATAAAAGAAAAAACTTATGGGTTTTCTTTTTGTCAACATAGAACTTAGAACTTCTTAGAAATCATTCTATATTATATCTGTATATGTTCTTAACATTTTGATCTTGATACCATAGTTAATGGCAATTAATCCTGGCTAAAACAAAATCAAGCAAACGTAAAGCCGAGTAAGGATAGCTGAGCAGAAGGAATTTGATCTTGGAAGAAGAAGAAAGCTTTGTTAAGATTGTAAGAGTTCTCCAATCTCAGAACCCTGCATCATCTTTCTGCAGAAGAAAAATGAAATCATCATGAACTTGTACATTTAGCCTTATCTATAACAAGATGTGAAGTTTGGAGTTTGAATCGAGCTCACATTAAGATATTTGTACTGTTTAAAAAAGCATGTTGACTAGTTTGATTTATTGACAACATTCAGTGAGATTCAAGATGGGGATTTCAGTACCTCTATAGAACCTTGATCTTCTGTTTGCCTTTCGAATGTTACTTTCATTTCTTTGTAGAAGTTCATCAATTTTCTGAGATTCAGATAACAATGGTCCTGAAAATGGAACTTTTTCATGATCCTTGTGGCCCTGACAAACACCAATGTGTAAAATAACAATCATTATCAGTATTTTGAGGAAACAGAATATTTTAATCCAGAGAATAGTGGTTGAACACTTACCAGATCATTTGCCATTGAATAATCCTGAGAATAACGCATGTCAGATACATTGAAAGAACCTACCCTATCAAATTTGTTTAGCTGCATCTGCATTGGACGCATGGAAGTTTCAAACAAATCATGCTCCTTGGATCTGATACGGATCCCAGTCTCATCTTTTGTTAAGTTAGACATATGGTTCGCGAAGCCCAGGTTTGATGCATCAAATGAATTCATACGACTTCTCAATGACAAGGTGGCTGCAGCATCCTCTTTTGGCTTTTTGGCCCAAGCAAAGCCACTTGATGCTGAGATTTGTGTTGGGGCAGTGAAGACTGAGTCCCCGTGGGATGCAGATGTAGCATGGGATGTGGATGTATTTCGGGATGTCTCTGATATTGTATCAAATGTCGCATTCTGTGGCTCTCTATGTACACCACTTCCTCTTCCCTTATATATATGCGTGTTATTACTATTACTGTTATTATTATTATTATTTCTAGTAGCAAAATGAGTGTCGTCTTCCAGTTCCTACATTAAGAACAAACAAAAATTAGGCTTAACCATTCTTCTATCACCAGATAAAAATATACACAAAAAGAAAGAGAGAGGGAGACCTCTTTTGTTGCCAATTTACTGAAATTGCTAGATCCTTGCAAGGTTGGACGAGCTTTTCTCGGTCTTTTGGATGACACAGGCTCTCGCATTCTAGCACGAGCTTTTTTCCTGAAGGTACAATGATAATTCAGTGAAAAATGATATTTACATAATACCCGTTTGCCGATGCTATTCATTTAACCAGCTTCAGATGATGGACCTTATTTCACCATACCAACTAATGACCCATTGATCTTAAAACTAACAAGCCAAGGTGAGTTCAGCGACAAAGAAAAGGAGGGAAAAAGTATCATCATTTTAGGTCCAATATCAAGGAGCAGATGGTTGGTTCAACAAGCGTAATTTCAAGTTCACCATAACAAATTACGTACCTGTAAATGTTGTATCACAGAAGCAAATGGATTAGAAACACCATAACCCCTTTGCTATTTGAATATTATAGGTAACTTGAAAACTTTTGAATCAAAACCAATTCAATCCCCAAATTTAACACTCCTAAGATTGCTAGCAGGGTTAACTATTTTTCTCAACAAAGAAGCATGAATTGTGTCACCTTCGAGCTTCATCTCGTTGTTTAGCATCAATTTCCTTTGTAGGTGGATACTTTGGCAAGCTTGATGGATTGCATGCATAAGGTTGCGTAGTGAAATACTGAAAGGTTAGACAGAGAAATAGAAATATAAGATTTTTAAGCTGGATTAAGCATGCTTCATGATATGATATAAGGGAATTTTCACAATCGTATGATCTGATATGTAGCAAAAGAATACACAGTTCATAGGGAATTAGGACATTCAAATTGCTCTAAAACTGCAATTACTTTAGTGGATTAAACTTTTGAAGCAAAAAGTTTAGAATAATTCAAATTTTCAGTATGTGTTACCTCGGACATAAGGGCAGAGGAGGCAGTCCCACGTTTGTAGGGTTCTATGGAAAGAAAAGTTTCTATCAAGTCCACTGCTGTTGTCGGAAATTCTTTACACCTCTCTCGAAGATAACCTTCGTAAGGATGCTGGGGTTTAAACATATCCCCATGAGGAAGGTTAGCTTTTTTCCAATACTCTTCAGGTGGAGAACCACAAAGCTTAAAGATTTTGTGTAATTGTTCAACCTGCAAATGGATAAAGAATAATTCATGACAAATGACAAATACTGTAATTTTTTAAGTAATCCAACGAACACTTAAGAAATATGCTATATGAACATAGATATTTGTCCTTTTTAATATGGTCACTCTATTTTTGTTATGAGAAGTGCTTTTGTTTTTATTCTCAATCAAATTCCCATTTCCTCTCCTCATGATCTATTAAATAACTGATACAAGCTAGAATAATGTAATTGTTAGAAAATAGAGAGCTATAAGAGTATGATCACCTCGGTCCTCCCTTTAAGAATAGGCTTTCCGATGAGCAGTTCTGCAAATACACAACCAACACTCCATAGATCCACTGTTACATTATAGCTATTTGACCCCATCAAAAGCTCAGGCGGACGATACCATAAAGTCACTACACGGCTAGTTAGTTTTTGCTTGTTCTTTGAGGTAAGAGTATTTGCTAATCCAAAATCTCCCAGTTTCAAAATCCCTTCATTGTTCACCAAAATGTTAGATGCTTTAATGTCGCGATGCATTATACCTCTCAAGTGGCAATGCTCAACTCCATGTAGTATTTGCCTCATATAACACTTTACCTACACACAAAATTCAGCCTTAAAACTTCTACTCTTCTACAGAAGCTGAAAAAAAGAATGAACGAGCTAGAGAAAACAATGCCACATTTGCAAGTCATCTTAGGACAAAGCTTCAAATGCAACACTTTGTTCCACATTCTCCCACAAACTTTGTTTCACATTCTCCCACAAACTTATTGTCAAATACTAACGTACCTGAGGTTCGGTGAACTTGACATCGGGGGAAGATGATAGTCCAGCTAGATCATGTTCCATGTATTCAAACACGAGATATATGGTACTAGACAATCTTGATGTGATCAACCCCTCCAGTTTAATGATGTTAGGATGGTCAAGCCTCCGAAGAATCATTATTTCTCGTGCCATAAACCTAATGCTCTGGGGCTGAAAATTGTCAAACCGCACCTTCTTCAGGGCAACCATCTTCCCCGTTGCAACTTCACGTGCTCGGAATACACTGCTGTATGTACCTTGTCCAATCTACAATGCACAAGAAGGATAGAAAATAAGTACAATCCAAAATTGTGAGGCAAATGTGACCAACAAATCACCGATTTTTGCATTAATTCACAACATGCAAATTTAGGTTTTGTGCACATTTGATTGATATGTCGAATTCAAACCGAAACAATTAACTCAAAAACATTCACGGAATGGCTCAAATTTTAATTTTTTTTCTCAATCACATTTCTACAAACAACTACAAAACAAAAACAATATCCTAATTCTTTCATACCTTCTCCAATTTCTCGAAAGATTCAGCATGTAAAGGCACCAAACCATACACAGCTTCACCAGCGGCTGCGGTGAGCCAGGCGGGCCAACCGGCAGCAATCTGTTCTGCATTAACATGTCTAAGAGACAACCCCAATTTAATGCTAAAAGCATTACTCTTTTTAGTAGAACTCGTTTTCTTCGGCTTCCTTAACTCGTGGCTTCCCCTATGCTGATCCTCCGATCCCTCCCCCTCTGAACCAAAATCAAGAGCCACAGATGACTTTCTCGACGAAAAAACGTAATTCAATGATTGTGCATTATCAGTAACAGCCCCTGTTGCAGCACAAGAGACATCCAAAACAGGGGAGGCAGCCGCTGACGCCGCAGCCGCATCCGCCGCCGCCGCCTTCTTTTTGGAGCTAACGCAACCCATAAATCTCCAAATCCCGAAACTGAAAGCCACCCAGATCGGGAAATGGATCCAATACGAGGATTCACCCCTTACATCAGGACACTTGGGTCGCCATTAGATCCGAAAAAAACAGAAAAACCCAGAAGAAACACAGTTATAGGAACCAAAAAAACAGAGTAAGCTAATTTTTTTTCCTTTCCTCTGGTTTCGTCTTAAGTTTTTGCTGTAAGTTGCGCGATCTGCGGAGGATGTTCGTAACAAAACAGACCGAAAAAGGAGGGAAATAAAGTAAGAGAAACAGAGAGAATTGTGGGTCCTAATTGAAACATCTTTAGTTTAGTTTGTTGTTGTCTTTCAGGCTTTCTTGGTTTTGCAAAAGACGAAATGTAACCGTTAGCATTATAGATAGACAAGTTCTTGTTATTACCTCATCTACCATTGTTATGTTAGTTAGATTTTCAGTTCCAAATTCTGAGAGGGAAAGTTTTCAGTGGACCTTTCGATTGTTACATTCTAACAGAACAACATCAACACGACACCGTTTCAGTGAAATCTTATGTTAATTCTTAATTTAAATCTTTTTGAAAATAAATAATTGGAACCCACAAATTAGATATGACCCCTTTGAACAAATTAGAACCCACTAAATCTTGAATTCGGTGATAAGTGATTAGATTGTTAGTAATCTTAATTACTACTAATCTAATCATCATTGTGAACTAATAAATTAGGTGATCTCTTTTATGGCTTTATTTTTAGTTTATCCAAGTGGGATTTTAATCATTTCGATGGTTTAGTAATGAAATAATAACCTATTGATATCATTGTGTCAATGTATGTCCAATTTGTGAATAATTATAGAATTTTATAATCGTTCGGTATTATTTTTACACTTGTGTTTTTACAAAATTAAAATGAAAATAAAAATGATATATTTCAATTATTATATTTTAAATACAAGAACGCGTTTGATATCATATTCTGAAAATTGTACTATAAAAATAAGAGAATTTGATTTAAATAAGAGTACTTTATGATTTATTTTATAAAATAGATAAAACCGTTTTATAATTTTATGTTATAAATGTATAATTTATAGATTTAATTTTAACAAAATGATAAATAATATATTTTATATCTGAATTTATAAAATAAAAATAAAAATAATGTACAAAAATAATACGAACAAAGCCCTTAAAATCTATCTACATTTTATAAAAAGTAAGGTTGAAAGAGGCAGAGGTTACTAAAACTAACCACCTAACAAACAGTTAAGAGAGAGAAATGGGTGGTTTGGAAGAATGGTTTCCATAGTAAATGAAAAGAGAATGCTTTAATTTTCAGATAAATTAATGTTTGTTAAACATATGATAATGTTAGTTGCTTCTCAAAGACGTACATTTTTTAAAGACATGTCTCTGGTCAAGATGACAAAGTAACCAGCAGCTTACCTATAAAGCTAGCTAGTTTGCTTTCACTATATGGGTAGGATAATACCAATGTAATGGTTAATCAGTCAGCACGACTGGTGAACGATAGTATCACAGGACGTTATCTTGATTCATTGCTAAATGATATGTAATTGTACCATATGTACAAGTGTGTTTCATAAAGTAGGTGACAGCAAAAAAAGAAACATTTAAAAGATGAACATAAATAAATACAATAAAGTGGATTCATTCCATAATATTTCCAACAACATTTTGCCCATCAGCATACAAAGGGCAGGGATTTATCAGGCATAAAATAACATACACAGGGTTTGTCCTGCTTCTTTTAGCTCAAACAGGGAGTCATGAAAGCTAGCAGGAATGAACAAGAGGCAAAGAAAGGATACCAAATTACTTGTGAATTCAAGTGTACAACAGCAGGTTGTCTAGAAAGGATACCTTCGTAACTAGAAAAACATATCAGAAGATGTTACCAATGCAGGGCTATGTACGAGTCTTTATTCCAAATAGTTTATCAGTTGTACCCTGTTAGTTTGCTGGCATCAACTTCTGCAATTACTTTGGCAGATTTTGGAGGATTTTACACTATGATTTGCTCTTCTTTAAGCCGCAGAAGCACTGGTCTTTGGTCATTATTTCCGAAATTCATGTCTTTAAGTAAGGGGTGCTTCCCGGTCACTACCTTGTTTGCTTTTAGCTGTGATGCACTATTGTTGGCTGCACTGTGGTCGCTATTTTTGGCTGCTGGGACATCATGATTATGTTTGCCCTCGTATGTAGTTATGACAGCTTTGGGGTCAGTTGGAGCTCTCTCGACATGCTTGCGAACATTGCATCTGGGATTTGTGCATTTGTAGTAGCTCCTGTTGATAGATTTTAGCACATCAGAAAAGTCTCCTACTCACATTAAATAGAAGAAACCTGTAGCTTGGTAGCAAAAATTGGAAATGAAGTATGCAATCACCAAAGTAGAAAATGCAGCGATTGCATAGGCTGGAGAACCAAAAGATAAAGTAAATGGGATGAAAATTTAGCGAAAATAGTGAGAAAAACCAGAGACGTATCACGGTAAAATAAACTCCATATACACAGGCAACAGCTTTGAGCATCTTTATGATAAAAAAATATGCCAAAAGATGAAAACAAGTTCTTTTAAGTTCATCACTTGTTTCACCACTACACATGGCTATGAAGAGATAGTAAGGGGAGTGCCTTATCACACGAACATAGTAAGGAAATAGAGAACAAATCAAAGATTCAGAAATAAATGCATTAAACAAACATTTAGAACCTTAAAAGGCAGATCGACGAGAAGAAAAATCAAATGCACTATATTACACATGCAGTAGTGATAGAAGTGAGATTTAAACTAAAAATACGTTATTCATCTAGAAGAAATTAATTTTGCATACCAATTCATAGAATGTTTTAAATATTTTAGAATTCCCAACTATTTCTGGTAGAAGGTAAAATAGAAAAGAAAGTTCCATGGACCAGCAAAACAGTGTTTGTCAGTTTTTAATTACAGTCAGATTGTCAATAGTAGACTTAGTGCTCAATATATTTCTTTCCCATATCCTGATCTTTAAACAAAATTCAAATCCCACAAAAGAATGACTAGAGTTACACACTCATAAACTGAGAAATGCAATGGGCTGAAACTGTCAGTTTCTTGGCAAATTACAGCATGGTGAACCAGTGAAATGCACGACAAAACTTTGATCAATTCATAAACTGACATCTGGCCCCTGTAGCAAACAATACAAAAGTGCTTCTAAAGACAGATAGTAAACTGTTTCAGACAATCATTTTGTTCTCTATCATTGACCTTGTTCAGTCAGCACCTGGAGTCTATATCACTCAAATTGTTTTAGGTGTTACTAACGTCTACCTTCTAATGGTTCTAGAAGTCATGACTGTAGAACTGGAAAAGAATTCCTATAACCTTTATTTTTAAAATTTTAATTGGAGTGCCTCTATTGTTTGAATTGTGCCGTTTTTTACCAAGAAATAGGCTCAGAATATATTCAGCAGAAAATTCCCAAGAATTCACTAGCATGAAGTGACTCATTAGAACAAATCATGAACAAACTCATAAGTAAAAAATTACAACCTTGGATGGGGATTCCCCTTGACCACTTTCTGCCCATACTTGCGCCACCTGTAGCCATCATCTAAAAGATCAACTTCACTTCTTGTTTGCACAATGATCTTCGGTTCTGTGACTGTCTTATGTGACACAGTTACCTCTACATCTCCAGCAAGGTTCCTGGTATCCAAGGCAAATAAACTCAAAATTTGGAAAAATAAAGGAAAACATCCGTATGATAAGGTTAAACACAGGTTTTGAACTTGCCTTCTCTTTGGATTTGGCTCATGATCATCCTCCTCCTCTTTTCTATTATCTGCATCACCTAGCTCTTCACTGTCACTCATCTCGGAAAGTTGTATGGGAGCTGCTTGAGAGGATTCCTTATTACTTTCTGGAACCGACTGAACCTGTACAGTTTGACCTTGCAATATAAGTTCAGGCTTAGCCAGAGAATCAGTATTTTCATTTGCACCACTGCCATCTTTAGCACGTCTACTGTGTTGAGGCTTTTCATGATTGTGCTCATTTTTGTAGATAATCTGAGTTATTTGACCATCTGAAGAACGCTCAACTTTCTTTTTTACTGGGCAATTCAAATGTGTACACTTGTAGTAACTTCGTGGATATTCACTGCCCTTAATTGGCTTCTGTCCATATTTACGCCAGTTATAGCCATCATCTGCAGGTTTATCCACAGCAAGAGAATGATGCAGGTGTTTCTCATCAGAATGAAAGACCTGTGATGTTTCCATCACATAATTTTGAGGATCTGACAGTGAAGGGAGGATCTGCTGTTGCGAAGCTTCTTCTACAGAAACTGATGGTTGACATGTCAATGACTCTGCAGGAGCTGTTAATGACGAAGGTTGATATTCAGCTTGCATGTGCATATTAGATTGTACAAACAAAGCTTGAGCCGTAACCGTTGCCAACGCCTGCTGGTGGGACATTCCAAAGGGACTCTGTATGGATTTGAAGATATAAATACATGAATGTCTGATACAAACACAAGCAGCTGCTGGGTATCAGTATTGACGCAGAAACAAATTATGTTCTGTTAGCACCATTGCAGACACACAAGCCATTGTGGGCATATTTCTTTTTGTGCATCTAATCTTGTTGACATAATCTAAATAGTACTCTACAAAAATCTCAAACTTTCCAGACAATAACTACGAATTTACGGATCAAATTCTTAATTTTCCTTTAGACAACCGACACATAATATTGTTAACAAAATTTTTACACGAGTTAATTAGGCTTCCGATTTACCTACCAGGCTCCAGAGAACCAAACAAGTTTCAAGCCAACATGTTTGTTCATAATATTATTATCCCCTTTATTAATTACCAAAATCCCCCAAATCATAGAACACCATTTCGAGATCAGAAAACAGCAAACAAAAACACCCATCAAAATTATCACAAATTTATCCAATAAGTACCTGAGGAGAAAAGAATCCGGGTGAATTAAGCAACCCAGAAGGGCTTAACCCAGGAGGAACAGTAAACAATGGCGACCTTGCAACCACCAAATTCCTCGGCCGACTTTCTTTAAACCCAGAACTCTTCTCATTCCCATCTCTATTACCACTTTCTTTCATATTATCAACTAAAAAGCTCTGCGTCTGTCTAGCCAACGGTGAAGCCATAGCTCCCGCAAGAAGCTGAGAGAAAGACTGGCTGTTTAACTCCTCAGCGAAGAAGCTGGACACCAAAGTCATGGGTCCCGGGCTGAAACACGACCCGTAAAAACTCTCCGCGGTTGGACGAGGTGGGAGTATGATTGTTGGACGCATCTTCTTCGTTGAGTCTTCTTCTTCTTTCCCAGTAGCCATTGTTAACACTTTCTGCTTCTTTTTGCTTCTGCGTTCGAAAAGCTTCTTCCTTTTCACTTGCTTCGGCAATTAAATTCGAAATTGTTAATGGGTTCTAGGATTTGCTTCGGTTGTTTAATTTATGAAGATTTATCTGTGGGTAGTTGATGGTAGTTTCACGCACATCTTCATAAACTCGTGGCTTGGAAAGTGAGTACATTGAGCAGTAACTGAAAATGACCCCTTTTTTATCCTTAATAAATTAAAAAATTAAAATAAATAAATTAAAATGTTAGATTTCTTGTACGGCTCTTGAATTTTTATCCAATTTGTTAAGCAAAGTCAAAATTTAACAATTAATATAAGATAATAAAATTAACATTTTTCTTTTTCTTTTAACCTTTTAATAAAATAATTATAGTAAAATTAAATTAAAATAAATTCATTATTTAAAAAATATATAAATCAAACCCATTTCGACATTCTTCTAAAAAAAATTATTTACGAAAATAAATCATACCTCTGTCTCTACTTTAAATATATGAGCGATATTTAAAATTATAACATCAATTTTTGTAAATTTTTTTAAAAATTTATAATAATTAAGTTTTATATTAATTATATATATATAAGTATTATTACCAATTTTATTTTGATTAATTTTCTTATTAATTTAATTTATATAAATAAATTATTAATTTATTTATCAAAAATCAATAAAACAATACTTAAATTAAAACAAACAATCAACCACCTAAATTGAAAAGATGTAAACATAAATTCCCACCTAAGTGAGCCCAAATGACAAGCCAAATTTCCAAATGGACAAAAGTGGAGCCAAGGACTGTGTAGGACGGTGTATGTCTTTGTCACCTTCGCCGTTATAGACTTCTTGCCCTTCAAGACCGGCAAGCAAATAAGATTACGAGGACTGCAATCTCACAAAAGTGCTTTTCCTTTTAAAGTGCTTTCCCTTTTAAAGTGCTTTCAATAGGAAATGAAATTTAAGCTTGTACTTTTGAAATGGGATTTTTTTTTTCTTTTTGTTTCTTCACGTTTATCTCAAAATTATGATCACATTCATTGTAGATTTAACAAGCCTTGTGCTAATTCTTGTTAATTTAATTTATATAAATAAAAAAAATGCTACTAGTAATGTAATTTCAAAATATAAATTTTATTATTTAAAAACTTGTATATATTAGAATAATGTCTTGCACGACCCAAAAAAAAAAATTATTTTTCTATTTTAATCATTTTGTTCTATTTTGAGAAAATTATTTATAGAATAAATTTTAAATATGTTCTCGAATGCATCAATTTGGACTATACTTACAAATTCAAATTTAATAGTACTACATATATTTAGAATGAAATACAAAATTTGTTAATTATGGCGGAGTTCACGCAAACTTAAATGAGAAATATAAAGTTATCAAACTATATTATAAAAAATATATATAAATTGGTAAGTTTCCTACAAAAAAAAGTAAATTGAAAAAAGTTTCAACTAAGAGTAAGGAAGAAGGAGAAAGTTAGTTGATTGAAAATTAGCGATGTCTTTGAAAAAATATAGATCCATGACAAATATGTCTTCAGAAGAAAAACATTAAAGGTAAAAAAAAATTCATGATTCTCGCCGTCTAACACGCAGTCATTACTTAATTTCTTACGAAAACACATTTAGTGTTTAAAACTTTCGATTATAGAGACTTAATTAGTGATTTTACCGATAAAAAATTGAAAAAATTAATTTTTTTAATAATACTTAATTTTTATAATTGAATTTTGATAAATAATTAAATTAATTAATATAAAACACATATTTAATTATATAAAATTAAATAAATAAATTTAAAATTATATATATATATATATGTACAAAATTGTAGACAGCCGACGATTGTAATAAAGAAACATGTCTAAAGAGTAAATGCATTACCTAAACATTTGGCCCAACATGTATCCTAAAGAGTTGAGATATGCATGAATTGCTGGCAGTGGACCAATTTTTACGCTCAGATTCATCCGAATCATCCCATACAGAGTAATATCATCACCAATGGAAAAAGTTAATAGATAGTGACAAACAGAAAAAGCTGCAATCAGTAACATTGCTGCCATGTACGTTCTCTTACAAACAATATTTATTACCCATTTTATGATTCAATCATCAGTGATGAAGTGGGTAGCAATAGACCACGTTTCAATCAACATAGAAAGACTACAGGTCAGCTTCAGCAACAGAACATTTTGCTTCTGTCAAGTTGGGGGTTGGAACAGTGTATCTGCAATGTCAAATTGCCAACTTGCAGCACTTTCCATTACTACAAATCAAATCAGCTAATGCATCACAATTTTTAATATCCGAAAAGTATGTTGATGATGAAACAGCTAAGCCTTCGACATCATAAGTTCGAACGAGTCTTTGTCTCTTACTAGAAGTCTCCAGCCAACCGAACTCTGAATGGAACGATTTGTATTTAGTAGCGTCGATGGGGTTGGCCGTGAAACGACCCAATTCAGCTTGTTAAAATTTGAGTTCGGATCAGTTCAAGATATTGTTTATCTTGTTCAGATTGATTCCAAATCTAAAATTCAAACCGTACCGTTTCATTTGTTTAGAATTAAAAGCTTACAGGTAACGAGCCAGTCATCTTGTTAAACCGGCGGATTGAATATCGGGCTGATTCAACTCGTTGATTAAAAAAAAAACATAATCTCCATAAAATGCAGTGGCTTGGTCCTATTGTGACTTGATTCTCTTCACGAGTTAGGCCGATTTTATATTTTTTGACTCACAACCTGACCTGGCCAGATTCTTTACGGGCATTATCAATTCCATATTTTTTTATCCATAGCTTAGTCCGGCTCGAACCCGCCTAGTTAGGCTTGTTAGCCACCACTATTTGTATTCTGTAAAACTATTTGCAATATCACAATGGCCTCCACAAAAATGTAAATGGGTACCGTCCAATGCACATTACTGATAAGTGATAACCTCTTTGATTAAATTTTGTCAAAGAGGAGAGAGGAGCTCTCATTACTTATATGAAGTATTTTAAAAATATTTTTTAAAGGAATTATAGTATAAACATTCTTAAATACAATAATATTTTTTATTTTTTTGGATATGGGTTTTTATTTTGTGATAGTATTACCTAATTTTTATAGTTAAATTTTAGATAAATTTAGAAATTATTTTATATTTAATTTTTTGAAAAATAATGAAATGAGAAAAAAAAATTGTTATTTTTATTTTTGTTGTTGTTATTCAAGGTAAACAATAATTAGTTGAGGAAAGAAAACTTCAGTAATTCCGTGAGTGAGAATATTTTAAAGCATTTGGTCGGTGAGAATATTTTAAAGTAGTTGCGTAGGCGTGCTAACGGAAAAAAAAAATGTTAATAGTTTAATATTAAATTCAAGCTAACAAATTTTATAAATATATTTAATATAAAAAATTACATAATATAAAAATTATTTACGTACGTGATTATTTTATTTTAAACTCATAATTATATATATACAAACTTTTACAAAGTCAAATCTAGTAGACTAATCTAAACAGTCTATGAATCATGGATCACAATGATAGTTGAGGATGTTATACTCTTAATCGATTGCCACCATCAATTATTGATCTTAACTACACTTATTTTCCTAAAACTAAAATGTGATGGGGTGAATATACAGGGATATACTCTATAAGTAGATAAAAATATATTTTAAGAAAATTATTTATAATGCACATAAATCAATTTATTTCAATAAAACCATAGTTTGTTATTTAAAATTAACGGGTTGACTCCCTTTTCTCTGTGGTTACCTTGGTTGTGATAACTTCGAAACTGTCAGTAGGCTTTATACACAAAAAACAATGCTCATTTAAATAAAACAATTATTTTTAAGATAAATAATGCAAAATACTTTCTAAAACTGGCCTATCACTGACGTTGGCCTTAAATAGTCATGTAGTGATACTTATTACTGTCCTCGACAATCCTGCAGGTGAGCAATTTATAACATCAACATTCCTTATACTTGTCCCATCTGTAGCGCACTCACCTAGGCGACCTCTTAATAAGTCCGTCCCTAGGCTACTTCCATGTAACTGCAGTCATATACAATCCTGGCTCTTCCAGCCATATCACCAATACAATCTTGGCTCTTCCAGCCATATCACCAATACAATCCACATATATAACCAAAGATAAGATCATTTATAAGCATTTTATTTTCAACAACATTATAAAACATGCATTTTCAATATCAACTTGGCCTCATGGCCGATCTCATATTTATATTTCTTGGCCTACCATTCATATATATTTTAAATCAACAATAAATGACTATTTCTTTATTCATAAAACAATAAATTTTATAAAACACTTTAGAGAGTAAAATATTTAAATATCCACTCACAATAAGGGGAGAGTATTTACTCCCACTACTCTACTGGTCATTGCGCCTAATATGTTCTTTTCTTAGGTACTCGGCGCCTAATATTACACATATATATTATAATAAGTTCTGAGATTCCAAATAATTAATATTTATGCATTAAATGCAATATTTGCAATCTTCGTGTCTAAAATTTTTTTGTTTAGTACATATCACTATACGAGGCATTCTAACGAGTGTTATTTAGATGATTTCCAACAATAGAATCTCATGACTGTAATTATTCAAAATTTCACATTTTTATCTAAAATGGTTATACACGTTCCAAGTTATATTCGACACTTTTTTAACTTTATATACTTTCTAATATTGCCAATTTATACAAAACTGCGTTTCTTATACAAATTAATGTTAAGTTCAGGAGAACAGTAACCCTAAGATTCCAACTTGTTATCAAATCTTAAAATCAAGCCTAAAATGAGTTAATAGGCTTACCTTTAGCTTACAGAAGTCCGTATAATCCTCACATTGTCTTTTGAACGCAAAACCCCAAATTCTTTTGAAACCATAGTTTTCCTTTCTTACTTCCTCTTACTGGTTTCAGTCCAAAATGGTATCAAATTGATAAGGGGAGGATGGGTTATCACTTGACAACATATATTTGCAAGAAAATGTAGAGGTTTTGAAGAGATTCGGCCAAAACCAAGAGAGAGAACGAGAGAGAAGTGTGTTTGTAAAAAGAGAGAGAGAAAAGAACGAATGAGGAGTCACAAAGGGTCGAATCTCCCTCTTGGGTATTTATAAAATGGGCAAAAAGATCAACTTGTCCATCAAAATTTACCATAATTTGCATCATATATCGATACCCTTGGACTAGGTATCGATACTTTTGAGCTTAGTATTAATACCTTTAATCTAGATATCGATCCGTTCCTTAAAAATTCAATTATGAAAATTTTATCGACTTCGAGTATCGATACATTTGCCTTGATGTATCGAGATCATTCTCTTTTCAACGTATCGATATCTTTGTTGAAGGTATTGATTTGGTTCAGTACGTAATTATTTTTTAACTCTCTGTTTCAGCATGTATCGATACCTTTGATGAAGGTATCGATCTGGTTCATTTTGTAATTATTTTCGAACTCTCTGTTTTACTTGTATCGATACCTTTCTCTATAGGTATCGATCTGGTTAATTTGTAATTTCTTCCCAAGTCACTAACTTGCAAAGTATCGATCTTTTTTTTATAGGTATCGATCCGTTTAATAACTATTGACATGCATTCTTAATGTATCGATACATTTGAACAATGTATCGATACTTCCATTCTAAATATCGTTCTCTTTATGCTCATAATAGATTTTTGACTATTTTCTTTTCATTCCTTAGCACCAATTCTGTTTACTTTCAGGGGTTCCGCCCCCGATCCACTTGAAGGGCACTGCTCCTTGACCCCGCTTGCTAACCAGCTAGCGAGATTGTCAAGTGCATCAGCGTAGGGCAACATATTAAAATCTAACTTATACTAAAGTTCCATACCATAACATCAATTTCATGATATTTATATCATTAGACTTAATTCAAATTCACCTAAACTTCGATAATGTGTTCATTAATCTTAAGTCATGTACGTGTGATAATGAATGTCATTAAATACTTATTTTACCAATTTATTCAAAGAATAAGGTTTATATTAAACTAGTACTCGATCTTAATATGATGAATTTAGTATGTTTTGGGTTTAAAAAAAAAACCATAGAGAGTTTGGTAGAAGAAAGTTAGAAGTATCTTTTTATAAAATTTACTACGAAATAAAATTACTAAACTTTACAGGAATTATATGATAATAGCCGTAACTTTATTTTCAAAATTTGGTATCATTACTCTTGACACAATTTTTCAGAACACGTACAAAAAGACACTTTAATATCCACTAATTATTGACAAATTTTCAAAAATAAACCATCATCAAATTAATTTCTAAATATTTGTTTATAATTTATATTAAATTCATTCTCCAATTCAATTATTAAAATTAAAAATCAACATATTTATATATTTTATTTAAATAAATAAATAAATATTATGCTTTAATACTATAATAAAATAATATCTCAAAATTTAAATTAATTATAAAAAATAAATAAATGAAGAGCATTATAAAATAGACTAATTATTTTTCTTGCTCATTAGTAAGAACAAAATTGAGAGTGTTTTTTGACTTGTATAGCCTAAAAATACTATATATTTACGTTTATAGTTAAGTTCTCAAATTTGTTATATTTGAGGTCAATTATCTACTTTAATACCATTCTTTATTAGTATTCAAAATTTGAAAGTTGAAATTTTCACGTTTGTTGTAATTTTTTATTTGAATTTTGAAAAATAGTTAGTAAATCTTTGAAAAAATTGTTAAAAACTAGAGTCGGTGCTAATTTATTTATTTTGATTATGATTTTTTGTTTAAATTTAAGAATTTAGAGAATAAATCAACAAAAAAAGATGAAATTTACTGTTCCCTCAATAAAAATTCATTTTCCCTCAACAAAAGATGG
>JAXCLQ010000015.1:1664632-1714415 GCA_035584115.1 Cedrela odorata
TATTGGGATTGAATTAAAATATGATTTGTTGAATTATAAACCAAATTAAAAATAATTAATTGTGAATTAATACTATTTGAAAATAATTTATTTTGAAATTTTTGAAAGAAAATTTATTTAAAAATATTAATATTAACATTATTTCTATTTTTTT
This sequence comes from Cedrela odorata, assembly GCA_035584115.1. Taxonomy (NCBI): domain Eukaryota; kingdom Viridiplantae; phylum Streptophyta; class Magnoliopsida; order Sapindales; family Meliaceae; genus Cedrela; species Cedrela odorata. The sequence goes on from JAXCLQ010000015.1 coordinate 1,664,787, forward strand.
CATTTAAAAATATTAATATTAACATTATTTCTATTTTTTCATTTAAAAATATTATTATATTTATTATTTGTAAAGTGAATATTTTCAATTTGGATTAATTTTAGTCTAAATTTTAAACCGATATAAAATTATCGGTTTTAATTTAGATCAAATCAATTTGAACCGATTCGATAATAATAATAAATTAAATAAAATTCCACGTGTATCAGTTCGATTCAATTAGATTCAATGACTTAAATTCAAAAATAAAAATTATTTTTAATAAAGTTAAAAGAAAATTTTATTCTAACTTATTAGGAAAAAAGATTTGCTTTTCCCCTCTCATATACAAGATGTTGATTAGAACATCTTGATTCTCTGTTACATGAGTGTACGTATTTTTGAATGTCATACTCTGCATCTCAATCATCATCATCAATGGCCATTAATGTGGGAATCTGGCCATGATCAGCAAAATCAATCTTGTTCAATCTCAAACAACACAGCACTTGCTCCGGCAGTTCTTCCTGCTTCTGTGCCTGTTTTCGCAGCAGGGAAAGAGGTTCGTTAAAGCATGGGCTTGGACAAAATGCATGGTCTAAAGCATAGCAGCAACATCGGTATATGCAGTAAAGAGTGATGTATATTTACCTGGATGGTTAAACCCAGATCAAGTATTCCATTCTTCAAACGTTCTCGGAAAGCTTCAAGTCCTTTTCTTGATATGTAGCTGAACCGATGAATGTCTAGATCAATCTCCAAGTAATTCGAGCCCTGCACCAGATAAGCAACGAGGTTCTTAAGTACTAGCTTGTAGTAAAATTGTTGTATGTGTTTAACTTCTTGTTTGCTTAATGATGGTAGAATTGAAGAACAGGGAAATTTATGAGCTACCTTGTAAAAATCGTGCTGAGGACGGGAAAGGACTGGTTTTTCATTATAAGCATTAACAAGCTTCTTTTCAGTTGAGCTCAGGTTTAGATCCTCGGGATTAACCACTCCAGCCATTATCTTTAACCTTTCTCTGAAAGGAATGAATGAATCTTTGGTAAATCCTTTAATCTTTTCCATTTCATCCTCAACCAATTTCTGCAGTAAAAACATAAAAACCAGAACAGCAAATCATCAGAGAGGAATGAAAGATTACATTGAAAGCACATAAATGGTAATGCAATATTCAAACTTGGAAAGAAAAGAAAATCCCAAGTAAAAGTTTTCAATCCAATCTGCTACACTCAAATTCTGAAGTGGGAATGAGGGACAACAAGCATATTGCATCCATCGAGGGGAATTCCTTAACAGTGGCGGCAACTAGAAATAACACTAACTGGGGAAGAGAATTGGCTGCATTAAAAGACAATTTGAAGTGAAGTTACCTTGATGCTTTCCTGATACTGGAGAGAGATATCTTTCTCAAAGTTATCGGAAACTTTGAAATACAGGACGAGACTCATACCTTCACCATCACTGTCTCCAAGGAACATTGCGGCAGGATAAGTAGGCAACTGCCAAGGGACAAAAAGAAATGATAAGATGTATGATGTTTGTATCAATTGACAAACTTCAGTTCAGCAATGCAGCAAGACAATAACATTGATCAAACAAAAAATACCAAATAAGTACCTGAATATTTACAATTAAAAGTGGAGGGACTTTCCCATCTGATTTTAGATTAGGAAGCTCGAGATGCCGGGCAATGTGATTTATCTTTCTTGGGCAGATAAATAAGTCAACACCTATGGGGGTATATGGACTATAATTTGAACCAGGAGACTTGCGTTTATCCCTGCATAGTAGATCATTTACATAGTTATATCCTTGCCAAAGCTCAGAAATACAAAACAAAATGACTACTCATTGCACATGCCTCAAAATCCATTATAAAGTCGTTAGATTGAGTTGATGGCATACTTGAAATACGTCTCGCTGCGAAGTTTAAAAGTTGAGGGAGGAATTTCAGACCAACATCCTGGATTTAGCTTCTCTCCTGTACCACGTGGAATTACGAATCCTGCCTTGGGTCGATACAAGAATCTCTTAGAAGTACCTGCATGTTTATCAATACATTAGACATTGTATATAAAACTTATTTTTTGGACAACAGTTACCGAACATTAAAAGATATAGCATTTAATTTTGGAGTTCTGTACTTAACAAGAGAAAGTTCAAACAAAGAACACCCAATCCACTTACATTGTTCTGTTGTTTCTTCTCCATCAAATGATCTCCTCTTAAAAGAAAGCCTGAAAACTGCCGACTTTTTTCTTTGTGTCTGAATCTTGTCATTGAAACTTACAGAAGGAACCAACAGAGATATGCCAGATTTCAAGGGTTTCGCTTCAGAGTCACGTTTATCCTCTTTTAAACCTTTAAAGCTTCCATAAGAATGATCTAATAATTTCTTCCTCTTGTTGCAAATTTCATCGGCCTTACCCAAGCGTGAAAGATCATAACCTTGGGCGCTCATATATGCAAGCCTGTTTGATTCCCTGCTGTCATCTTTGCCAAAAAATTTCTCAGGTTTACCTCCATCTATTTTTAAATAACTTTCATGGTATTCTTCATATTTACCCTTGCCATCCATAAAGCATGAAGAACTTTCATACTGAAGCATTTGGCTACTTGAAAGGTTCCCAATTGCATTGCCCGCGACTGGAAAACCATCTACAGAAACGAAAAATAGAAAAAAAGAGAGATAATTCAGGAATTTGTAGTACTTGGTAGATTACAAAACAGACTGATTTTAGTGCTTTTCATTACCTCCATGCACACTAATGAAGTCATCATCCGAGTCGGATTCTAGAATACTTACCGAGTCAAACCAAGCATCCTCTTGGCACGTTACTGCTAGATACAAACTTTTAGAGTCAATTTCAGGTTTTATAATGTATGCTCAAGGCATGAAACTATAAGACAGCATTTCAAACTAAAGATCAAACAAATAAATCGTGATCGGTATGTGAAAATCTTACAGAAGGAAGGAACATACCGTTTGAATCTACTTGACTAAGGTGCCATTGCATCTGGGTAAGATGGAATGTTGAGTTGGAAACCTCAGATCTCCTGCAAGTAGTAGTTGAACCTTTCTCAAAATCCATATGTACATACTCACTAACAGCAGAAAAATCTGTTACACGCGATCCTCTGTCACTTTTCTTTATCTTTGTCCCATCGGGCACAAAATTAGTAATCTTCCGGTGGTATTTGGAAGACCGGTGTCGGCCCTTTCGCCTTAATTTAACCCTTTTTGCTGGTACTGATGCACAACCGCCCATTATGACTATTTACCTACAGAATCAGATGCTAAAAGTAATTTCGTAATTAATAATTAAAACAAAATTGCAGTTATCATGAACATGAAAACACAACCAAATTTTTAGATTTTTTAAAAAGGGTTTCCATAATTATCAGCTGCAGAGCTTGCTTAGACAACATAATATTCCACCAAAAATAATTTCCTGGAAATGAATGGGATGTTCAACATAATTTGTGTTCATGTACAGCAAATCTTTAGAAATTGCTTCACAGAGAAATACTAGTGTCCTATAAGTCAAGGACCGAAAAAGGAGGAAGGTGCCTGTTCATTTCAGAGAAACTGCTCTTGTCAAAGTTAAATATAAAGCAGAAATGGGAAAGTTAGAAGAGAAAATACGGCGAAAAGGTCCACCATGAAAGAAATAAAGATTAGAAATCAAAGAAAATAATATGGGTTATGAATATCATTACAGATGGAACACGCATGCGCATTTGAAGCCAACCCGGAAACATAGAACACCATAAACGTATAAAAAACATTGAAAACACAAAACAGAACCAAGAAAACAAAGACAGAAACCAAACCTGAGTATCAAAAACACAATAACAACAGCAACAAACAATCACCCTCTCTCTGCGTCCTTCTCCGCCAACAGCAGCAAGCACAACAAACCCAACAGAGAGAGAAACGAGGCAGTCGGGTCTGGTCCGAAGACGGACGGCGGATCCGGGGTCACGAAATGGCCACCACCACCACGACGACAACCTTCTTCTGTAACTATTTGAAGTAAGGGATTTATAAGGCTTTTGTGATTTGTCGTAAAAACTGTTTTATGTCTGTTAATCGTCTGTTGTACTGAATACTAAAGACGGAGATAAAGAGTTTCTGTTTTGTCTCGGCCTTGAGTTTAGGCTTCGTGTTCTGTCCGAAATTTCGCAGTCAAGAGTTTCACGTGTGTTTCATGGTTGTTCGTTGTAACGGTGACACGTCATCTGTCAGTCAATCCTTTTCACTGATTTCTTTTCAGTCGTTGGATCCGCGTTTTTTTGTTTCCCTCCTATTTTATATATATATATATATATATATATATTTAAAATTAAGAAATATTACCAATAATTATATAACATTATATAATAATTTAATTATTTTTATTTATATTTTTTAAAAAAAATTAAAAATTTAAGCTAGACTAATTTTTTTAAAATTAAATATAATATAAAGTATAAGTAAAATTAATTTTTTTAATCGATCCGACTTAATTCATATTTTTATGAAATTATTTTATTATAATGATATATTTAAAATAAATATTTAAAAATTTAATTTATAAAAATAAAATATTAATTATAATACGAGTTATATTATTAACAAATTTCCTTGGGGCATTACAAAGTCAAAATACATGTGACATCTTTTGATCTAATTAATTAAAGCTTTGCATTGACAATCATTTAATTAATTTTTTAAATATCACATAATTGATAGTAAGGATAATAATTTGAATTATCATTTTTTTATTTATGTCGTATGTTAATTTTAACTTGTTTAATAATTATTTTAAAAATTAAAAATTTTAATATGATTCAATACACTTATTAAATAGTTAAATGAGTTATAATTGTGTCATTTATTTAACATATTTTTTTATATATATTATAATATATTTTTATAATATTTATGGTACTATATATTCAAATATTTATTATAAATGTAATTGAATATTTTTAAAAATATTAAATATAACTAAATTTTTTAAAAATATATAAAATAAATTTATTAAATCTTAGACGAGTTAGTATATTCTAAATATTTAAATAATTAATGATGTCATACACTGATTTACCGTCAAGAACTCCAAATCAAAACTCGACACAATTATTAATTGTGTCATATTATTCATTTAATCATCATATCATCTTATATTAATTCAACTATGTAAATTCATGTCAGATTCTTGTGAGTCAAAAATTGACACTCCTATTTAATATTCTAAGAGATCAAAATTAAGAAAATTTAATAATGTAAATTGATGAAATTGAGAGTTGTAAAGTCTTTCACGACATCAGATTCATGAACATAGTTTCCTTTTATCTTCCTCGTGAAAAAGAGAGTCGTCCAAAATGGTTGGGTTGACAAAAGAATGAAGTGAAGCACGTGGTAACACATGTGATAACTACACAAATTAAACTTATTAATTATCTCCTAATTACAGCTTAATACACACTCACCTAATGTAAGTAACCTGAATTTGAATTAAAGGGTGAAAGAACTTATGGGCAATACCTATACATTTATCTCTCTCTCTCTCTCTCTATATATATAAATATACCTTTAAATCGCTATAAAATTTCTTACATCACTAAATATTTTGAATATATTTGCGTGTTTAGGTATTCTTATTTTTGTGTTGCGATCTTGTAAGTGTTTATATACAAAAATAGAATACCGATAATTTTTTATTATATATTTATCTAGACTTTATTAGTCTTATTAGTTTATAATTATTACATATATCGATATATTTAGTCTATAAATGTTCATTTAATTAAGCTATTTATTTATTTATTTTGTCGATGAGATGATAATAGGTTTGGTTTTGATGTATAGATAATGTTTTTCGGTGACAAAAACATATTAGAAAAGTGAGATTGATTGATATCAACTACTCAATTTAGGTTATTTTTTCAATTTCCTAATTCATAATTCTCTTTTAGTCCACGCCCTTCATGTGGGTTGCATTCATTATAATGTTTTGTCCAATATATGGTAAAAGTCCACATGCTCATGCTAAGAAATAATCACTTTGCTTTTGACATTTACAAAAGTGTTGTAATTTTAGGAAAAAAAATAAAAATAAAAATAAAAATTCATGCCTATAATCATTATTGTAGTTATTTTAAAATTTTTAATTGTTGTAAGAAATTGAAGATTATAATTTTATTCATATCAAAATTATTCGACTGATAAAATATTTTGAGATGACGGAAAAAATTTAATGTTCAAATCTCGTTCATATTAAAAAAATATATATAATATTGAAAATTACTTTAAAAAGTGAAAATAATTACGATAAAAAAACTTATCACTAGAATTATTATGATTCTTTTAAGCTTTTTAATTGTTATAGGAGATTTGGCAATCGAATTTATTCACATAAAAGGTAATTTTATTGATAAAATCTTTCGATATAGCACATAAAATTTATAGTTCAAATTTTGTTAATATTAAACACGATTTAAAAAAGAAAAAAACTATAATAAAAAATGCATCATTAGAATTATTAATTATGATTATTTTTAACTTATTAATTATTATATGAGGTTTGGCATTGACTTTAAGATTACATTCGCATCAAAATAATTCAACTGATTAAATCTTTTGAGACGGTACAAAAAAAATTAAAATTAAAATCTCGTTCACATTAAAAAATAATTCTTAAAAAAAATAATTATGACAATTAAATTTAAAATTATAACTTGAAAAAGGACGAGGTCTCTCATTAATTTTGAAATAGGCCAAAAAAGTGAATAATGTTCATACTTTTCTTTTATGAAAGATTTTAAGGTAAAAAAAGTATGATGAATAGACTATGCTTTTCACTTTTGTATAAAGAGAAGTGCATTAATATTCATTTCTTGTTTTTTTATATTTAGAAATATTGAATTTCATTTTCAAAATACAATTTTAGTATAAATCAATACTAATTTGTACTAAAACAACACTAATTGAGTGTAAAAAACATCGTATAACTTTAAATAGAGTTAATTTACACTAAATTTGCATTTTATTAAAACGCGAGGGATAAGATAATGACATGCTTAAATTATGAACATTCTATTATATAAAGAAAATTCTAATTAATTAACAGTAATATTGAAATATACAAATAATATTAATATGTTCAATATGCAACAATTCTGAAAATTAACTTCTTGTGTTAGATATTCTGGTAAATTCAAAAGACTTTTAATATATCAACAATTAGTGATAAAGACGGTCTTGAGTTTTCTCGAATTTTTGAAAGTTTTAAGTGAATTCTTGTAGTGTAGCCCCTTCAGGGCCATCTATGATTTGTGATCATCAAATGGAAATTGCAAGATCAAACATGCATGCATTAAAAAGAAAAAATGGTGGAGAAGAAAGTGGAAGCAGAAGCACTATCAGATAGCCATTGTTAAATAAAAACCAGCAACTAGGAATTCCATGAATGAATATAAAATTTAAGGACAGAATTATTAGAATACTGCACATGTATGTTTCTTGATTCTTCTATTATACAATTACCATCAGCTTTTTGAGCTTGCTGGTTTTGAGATATATATGGCAGAAACAGAAGCAAACCCAGATTTGTGAATTTAATTAGTATTAAGGAAAGATTTAAAGTGATTCTGCCAGGTTCAATGAAGAGTAGTGCATTTTTTTATATGGTGTTTGAGAAAAGTAAGGCATTGGCACATGCCACTAGTTTCAATTCAGTGATAGATGTTGCTGGATTTTGTATAGAAGTATTTATCTTTTGTTTAATTTAAGTGGGTGATTAGTTGATTATCAGTACTGGGGGGAACCTTCATGTTGGAATAAATTAGTGATTAATAATTGATTTAGTGTTGTGGGAAATGATTTCCAAATGATTTTGTCTAGTTTTTTGCTTTCATTCATTGATTTTCTTTTAGAGTTTCTATGTTGAAAAGAGCCAGTTGAAGTATAATCTAAGTGTTTGACTAGTTGGGAATTGATTAATGTATGCATTTAGCATTCCTTAATCAATTCGGTACTAAGAACATGATCACCTGAATGGTATCATCTTATATTATATCTCATATTACAAGTAGGTGAGTTTGTGTTATATATTATATAGTTTGAGTTCTTTTAATCCAATAAATATGTTTTGAGTTAAAAAATTTAAGAGTAAGTTTATGACGGACTCTGTGTCCAAAACGAATAATATCTATTGTCCAAAATGATAATATATACTCGATTGTTGGATTCGAGTTATTATAATTGATATCAAAGTTAACCTGCGACTCGATATGTGGACATTTAGTGACATGTTTTTTGTTCTGTAAAATATCTGTTATGACTCTCTTACAAAGACGTGAGATTTAAAGAGAGGAGAATGTTACATCTCATATCGCTAACGGGTGTGAAAAATTTGTTATGACTCTCTTACGAAGACGTAAGGTTCAAAGGGAGGAGAATGTCACATCCTATATCGCTAGCGGGTGAATCTGGATTATAGCTTATATAATTTAGGTTCTCTTAACTCACATTTTAGGTTACAAAATTTAAGAACAAATCTTTGATGGATTGTGTGTTCAAAATAGATAATATTTACTTAATTATTAGGACAATATTTACTTAATTGTTGGACTTCAACTGTTATAATTTTCACTTGCTACAACAAAATTAAGCTCACTTGGGCCTTGAGTGAACACCGGCCTGGGGCTGGAGGAGTAACAGACTACTTGGTGAGCCCAACAAAACCAATACAAATTAAAGAAAATTTCAAAATTTCCAGGTTTTCGGCTTCTCAATACATGACAAGAAACAGAAACAAATTTTTATGTTGCAGAATCATGAATGAATTCCACAAATCTCAATTCACTGATGTATGCTGTTAAAATTTCTTTGTTGATGAATGCATTTTATATACATCTTACATGATATATATGCTGATTGCTGCATCTTTTGATAAACAATTTTGTGCCTTTTGCCAGTTTGTGCAAGTTACAATTGCTTTTACACCAATGGTAGCCGAACTACTCACTAGAAAAAGCTGCTTATATACAAAAGTGATAAATGAAAAGGGAGCTACACAAAAGTGCTTCTGCAGAACTCTGTTTTTCCTTTGTTATGTGCTGAAAATGCCATTTCAAGGAAGCACTTCTAGACTCAGACAGCCAGAACTTCATCACATCTTCGATCAATTCCATTTTCCGAAAAACTTGATTCACAACTACTCTTATAAAAGAGGCAACAAGCAATTGTGTCAAGGACAACAAGGAGGGAATACAAGTAAGCAATCAACATTCCTTCCAAAGCAATACAAGCAGTGAACCCTCCAAGAAAATGGTAAATTCTTACAACCCGGTAGCGAAACAAAGCTTCAATGGCTGCTAGACCTAAATTTGTAGGCAGAGATAGCAGTAAAGCCATTGAATTTTTGCCCTTTCTTAGCAAACAAGCTTTGTAAATTGCTGCATACCCTTTGCACGAATCGTCCATCCCTGCCACAACCAAGGCTAAGTTGCTTATAAAAACAGCGTTGGCCTGGAAGGAAAAGAAAACAAGCCTTGCTAATGGAAGAACAATAGTACTATTCACATATGTTAAACCAAATGCTTTGAGATAGTTTAAAGCAATTAAAAAAACAGCAAAAATAATTGCGTTAATGGCGAAGGTTAGGACTAAATTGCAGAAGCAGGTAAAGATCAGAGATCTGTAATTTGATACAACTGTGAAAAAAGATGGTAGAACAGGTGGTTTATGGTGATTCAAAGCTTGAATTATGGAAGCTTTAGCAATCAGAAATGAAGATAGAGTAAAAGGAAGAATAAAAAAGTTCATACTGAGAAGTGATATGAATCCTGATGAAGATCCTGCAACATGGAAAACAGAAGTGAAGTGAGGGTGGAAAAGTGCTTCTGAGATGAGAGCAGAAGCTGAAAATGGAAGCAGAATCAGAAGTGGGATTGTGGAGAAGTAATGAAAATACTTGAGGAAAGTGTAGATTGATGTTCTGATGATATTTCCTGTGATTTCCATAGGAGAAGATGAGGAGGATTCATCCATTTCTGTAGATGGGTTTAATCAATCTGTCACATAAATGAATGTTTGTAATAGTATTTAGAGAGAGTCATTGATAGTTTCTTATACTTTTCCAAGATTAATTTCTTTAATTGTGTTAGGTTCTCCTTGTCCTCTCTTTTTCAACCACTAGAAACTAACTTATATCTGCCAAGCTACAAGTCTTTTTCTTAATGGGAATCATAATCATGTAATTGTCAAGCTAAAACAATTTTTAGGTTTACCTCAAGCATTAAATGAATTGATTATATATACTTATCTAGTTGAGACAATATTATAAAATTTTCAAAATATCACGATCGATTAATACTTTTTAAACGTGGGTTGTACAAAAAATTAGCGGTCTGAATTTTAACAAAATACAAACGTCACATCACGACCACGACCGTGACAATGTATTTAAAATTTTTTAAAAAATATTAATGTGAAATTATTATTATTTTTTTTTTGAAAGAAGCAAATATGGATAGGAATAAAATATGATGTAATTCAACAAATTTTTTGTGTTAGTGCTAAATTTGGTGGAAATTGTGTAGCATGGAGAAAAGTAAAATTGTGATTAAAACATTTTTGAAGATAGACTTTTCCACTAAAGAAGAATTAATAAACCACAAAAGTTACAATCATCACCTAAAGAATGGTTAATTTGGTAGGCCAAAATTATTTTAAGGCAAACACAAAAGCAAAAGATAGCATTATTGTTGTAAAATTATATCACATGTTGTGCTAAGACAAATTAATGGTTTCATATTATATCTTTACATCAAATCAATTCAAATCAAATAATTAATCATTCTTGAAGGAAAGTAATTTATTGAAAAAAAAAATTAAATATTATAAAAAAAATTAAATTTCTTCTCAATCGAATCAAGTGTAACGAAGATTTGAATCCTAAATCTCTTGTATCACTACGAGAGATTTAGACTATTTTAATATTGTTATGTTTTTATTTAACTTTAAAAACACAATTAAAGAGTTGGGTAATATTAACTTTTAGTGATTAAATTTAATAACAATTATAAATTAAAAATCTTGATCTGAAATAAATTTTTTACCAATTGAATCAACTAACGCTCGTAAATATATTTTTAAAATTTTAATATAATTGAATATTTGATTTCTCGTAGCATAATCTTTAGAATTTATTTCTTTTCCTAATTTTCGACTAAATTTTCTTTTCTCCATTTGTAAATTGTGATTAATACGAAAAATTAACTGAATTAAAGTTATATTATTTAAAACTTTAATTATAATTTTTAATATGTAAATACAAATGACATAACGTTAATATTTAAATAAAAAAATTAAACCTGCTAGATCTCTGATGTATTATTTTAACAAAAAATGACATACTTTATAAATTTATAACAAATAGGTCCCTTTATCACTATTGAAACGACGACATAATAACCTTTTAACATTGAATTTTTAGTAAATGACGGCTATGAATTCACACTAAAAGGGTATTTAAGTAATTTTTACATAAATTGGGGACTTATTTATCACAAATAAAAATATTACATCTTTATTTGTCTAAATATAATAAAATAGGGATCCAGATGTAATTAATACATTTTGGAATTTTACAACAGTACAGATATAAATCTGGTTGCAGCAGAATATAACCCATCATCGAATCACACGCTTAAAAATGGACGGTTTAAAGACTGGACATTGGCAAGTCGCCACGTCATCTATCCCCACTTGTACTTTTCTGAGAAAAAAATCCAATTTTTGACTTGCTCAGATCCACTCTAGACTACCCAAAATCACTGCACTCCACCATTGTTGACCATTCACAAACTGACGCATCATAGCAACATCACCCTGCGTTGACGTGTCATAATCACATGAGAGGAAACAATGAGCCACATGAGTCTTGCTTGTAGGGAATCAAAACCTCAAACATATAAATAATAACCATAATGATTTTTTGAAAACGAGCGAGATCACGGAAGTCCGTGAGAGAGAAGAAGATAAAAGTCCATCGTTCAGTTCGCTTGCTTCAGTGTCCGCGCTACTCATTTCACTCACTGTAATCTGAGAGAGAAAGAGAATGGCAGTTTCGCAATTTTCTGCAATGTCGACGACGAGATCGTCGGAAGCGTTTGTGCAGTACAGTTCTCTGTCTAGATTCATTGGATTCGGTTCCAGAAACAGAAGGTCGAAGAAGATGTTACTCTCCAGGACTTTGAGTTTTCGGCCTGTTAGTACCACGTCATTTTGCGTGAAGAATGTGTCCAGTGAGCCGAAGCCGAAGGTGAACGATCCTGTTGTTGAAGAAGGTTATATTTCGTCTGTGTTCTTTTCTCTCTGCTGTTTGTGATCTATTCTGCGTTTTGATTATGTTGATGCCGTGCTCATTGTTTTCTTTTGGATACTGTTTGACTGAATGCCTGAATGGAGTGGACTTTGAAGTTGGGTTTTAATTTTAACGTTGTTTATTTTAATTATTGTGTGGTTGATTGTATGGACGAAGTTAATCAGAAAAAAGTGTTTTTTTTTTTAAGAAAAAAAAAATTATAGTCTTTGTTGAGCAATGCTTGATATTGTTACGTTATGATAGTAATGATCGTCATGTTGCCATGTTCGCATTGAAGAAGGATTGGGACCCATCAGCTGGATTAGTATATTAAATGTATCAAAAGTCATGTTATTTGGTGATAATAGCTATTTTAATTCCGATTCATTAAACTCTCTGGAAAGGGATTTCAAGAGAGTTTCGGGAAAAAGGAAAGCTTGCTTCTCAAATATTCACCTGACTGAGCTGGATTTTTGTTATATTGAGATGCTAAGTGGTGAACATCAGTTGTTGGGTCCAGATCCTTTTTTGATGCTGACATGACACTTGTGTGATCGGTTGTCAGAATTTGGAAATTTAGCTTGTTTCACCAATAGCATTGTGTCACTACATGTCTTAGGAGTTGGTGTGGCGAGATGAAGTAATATAGAACTATGGATCTGATCTTCACCGTTGGAAGAAAAATTATTCTCTTAAATTGGTACATCTAGCCATATTCAAAGACACTTGGATCTAAAACACTTGCATATGGAACATAAGAACATCCCAAGAGAAGTTAAACAGGGAGTTGCATGGGATTACCAAATCAAAGGACAACTCACCATATGAATATTCATTTTGCCATGTGATCTAATTTCAAAATTTTCTATGAATTCTGTATCCATTGCCTTCTTTTTAATAATTTACATTCCTTAACTTCTCAAAACTATTTAGACATTTCATATTCTTTACGATTAAAGACGTTACAAAAATATTTTGCAATTTGATACATATTATGCTGATCTAGTTGTTGTTGTCTTTTTCTTTTGAAGAAGGTGAAATTTTTATTTAATGTTATAGTGGTCATTATATTCAATACTTATGTTCTTTATCATTGTTTTTTTTTTTTTTTTTTTAATTTGGAAGCTTCAGGCTCTCTGAATCCATGTGCTCCAGATGCTGCATCTATTGTCTCGAGTATCAAATATCATGCAGAGTTCACTCCTTTGTTTTCTCCAGAGAAATTTGAGCTTCCAAAGGCTTTCTTTGCGACTGCTCAAAGTGTTCGTGATACTCTCATTATAAACTGGAATTCAACATACGAGTACTATGAAAGGTTGAATGTGAAGCAGGCATATTATTTGTCAATGGAGTTTTTACAGGTCTGTCATGCACAAGTAATACTTTAATTTTTGCAACCAAAAGCTTTCAGGATGTTATGTTTCATCATCTCCTATTTTTGTAGGGTAGAGCGCTGTTGAATGCAATCGGAAATTTGGGGCTTACTGGTGCTTATGCAGAGGCTCTGAGCAAGCTTGGACACAGTCTAGAAAATGTGGCTTCTAAGGTGAGGGTATTTTATGCATTTTTCCTTCAATATAAACTTGGAAACAATTTGATTTTGGTAAAAAAAATTCTTCTAATTTTCAATAATTTTTTTTTCAAACACCCAAATTATTTGAAAAGTTTAATCAAGATGAATATCAAATACGTGGTGCACAAGAGCTGGTATCAACCATTCTTTTTTGTTGACTTACTGAGAACTTGATACTGTCCATTTTGAAGTCTCTACCTGTAGCTATGAGATCCAGAATATTTTACTCTTTCTTTTTTAGAAAATGGTGAATCTGTGTGTTTGAGCACATGCATGCTCGGGCTTGTTCTGGTGACTAATTTCTTTGGTCAATTAATGATAGGAGCCGGATGCTGCACTCGGTAATGGAGGACTTGGGCGTCTTGCCTCTTGTTTTTTGGACTCTTTGGCTACACTAAATTACCCAGCGTGGGGTTATGGACTTAGATACAAGTACGGGTTATTTAAACAGAGGATTACAAAAGATGGTCAAGAGGAATGTGCTGAAGATTGGCTTGAGGTATCCTTTGCTTTTTGTTCGACTTCAACTGATTCATTGTATATTGGTCTATATAAAGGCATTTTTATATTATTGAAATTCTTGTAGTGTTGTCTCTTTCTATAGTGGTTGATTTCATTTTTTATTTGAACTTGGTTTCTCCTTGTAGTTGGGCAATCCCTGGGAAATAGTGAGAAACGATGTGTCATATCCCATCAAATTTTTCGGCAAGGTTGTTTCAGGATCAGATGGAAAAAACCACTGGATTGGAGGAGAAGATATAAAGGCTGTTGCATATGATATCCCAATACCAGGGTATAAAACTAAAACCACGATTAATCTGCGACTTTGGTCTACTAAGGTTCCTTCAGAAGATTTTGATCTATCTGCTTTTAATGAAGGAGACCATACCAAAGCAGCTGAAGCCCTAACTAATGCTGAAAAGGTTATAATACAGTTTTGATTATTTTTATTTTCTTATTATGATCTTGACTATTATCTGCTTGTTTTAAAATTTAATTAGCTATTTGTCTCCATATATCCTAAGACGAAATCACAAATATATTGTTTGGGGCCCTATCATACCAGTGATTCTGAACTACTAAAGTTATAGATGAGAAAAACAAAAAATGAAAAAGGGAAGTAAAGAAGTTGGGTGGTGTTACTTGAAAAACAGAATTCATGCAGAAATGCTGGGGTTTTATTTTGTTTTCCTTCCATCTGGAATTGATATGGGCACACGTTGCTTCATTATTTTGATCTTCAATTCAATCTTGGTGCAAATGTAAAAGGAATGTGTTTACAATGTCTTATCCGGTATCAGATTTGCTTTGTACTCTACCCTGGGGATGAATCAGTTGAGGGCAAGGTCCTACGATTAAAGCAACAATACACCTTATGCTCTGCTTCTCTCCAAGATATCATAGCACATTTTGAGAGAAGATCTGGAGCAAATGTGAACTGGGAAGAATTCCCTGAGAAGGTTGCAGTTCAAATGAATGATACTCACCCTACTCTCTGCATCCCGGAGCTGATGAGAATTTTGGTAGATTTGAAAGGTTTAAGCTGGAAGGAGGCCTGGAATATCACGCAGAGGTACTTCCTATAATTATTATTCTATGCTTATGCGGCAATGATTCATTTTACTGTCTTTTTGTTTTTAATTATTTTTGAAGCAGTCAAAACTCTGTGAACGTTTAGATTGTAAAAGTGACTCAGAGACACCAACTTGTCACTAGTGGATCTTTTTGCCTGTTTTATTCCTACTGGTCCAGAGTTATCAGTAGTTTATATCAGACTCTTGTTTAGGATCGTTGAAACTAATAAGATCATGATGAGTTTAGTGAATGTGGTCCTATTTGATATATCTCATTTCTCTATAGTGTGCTTTACTCTATTTATTTAGGAATTACTGAAATTCACTGTTTTTTTATTTTTTTCTTTTCCAATGGTTTGTGCCTCATCTTGCATTAGCCATTTGCGCTTTGCTTTCTATTATTTCTTTCATGTGGCATTCGTTTTACATATATGATTTATAGTTAGCCTAACCCATAATCTAACCATTTATTTTGTCTCAAACATGAAAAGAACGAAATTGCATGGATAACTAGTGCAGACCTGTTCAAGTTATATGTTTCTTTAGTAACTTGTCTCCCTCACATTCTGAAGGACTGTAGCATACACAAACCATACTGTTCTACCTGAGGCGTTGGAGAAATGGAGTTTTGAACTTATGCAAAAACTGCTACCTCGACATGTGGAGATCATAGAAATGATTGATGAGGAGGTATTGCTGTAATATATAAATAAACAAAAACCTTCTCTTTTTTGGCATCCTTATCTTGATTCTAATTTCTACCATTTCATATTTTACAGCTGATTAACACCATAGTTACGGAGTATGGTACTGCAGATCCTGATTTACTGGAGAAAAAACTGAAGGAAATGAGAATTCTAGAAAATGTTGATTTGCCTACCACCATTGCAGATTTATTTGTTAAACCCAAGGAAAGTACTGTTGTTGTTCCTAATGATAAACTTGAAAGTTCTGAAGAAGAAGTTGAACCTGTTGATGAAGAACCACAGGCTGAAGAAGTTGAACCTGTTGATGAAGAACCACAGGCTGAAGAAGACACTCTAGAAGAGGAAAAAGTTGTAGAAGAAGTACCAGAACCACCAAAGCTAGTCCGTATGGCTAATCTCTGTGTTGTGGGTGGTCATGCAGTAAATGGAGTAGCTGAGATACATAGTGAAATAGTAAAAAATGAAGTATTTAATAATTTTTATAAGGTAAACATGTTAGAAATCTCTTTTGGTATTAGATTTGAACGCAACATGATGCTATTCAATTTTAACAAAACTACAGTTTTTCAGTCCATTTGTTACTGTTATCTCCGAGCTTGCTCTTAAAGTTGATGTCTGTGCTATATGTTTGGCAGTTATGGCCTGAGAAATTTCAAAACAAAACAAATGGGGTCACACCAAGAAGGTGGATTCGTTTCTGCAATCCAGATTTAAGTAAAATTATAACTAATTGGATCGGTATGGAAGACTGGGTCACAAATACCGAGAAGCTGGCTGAGTTAAGAAAGGTAATCAACCATATAAAGTTACAATAGATATCCTTTTGTTGTTACTGTTAAGATCTGTCTTTAAATACTACTGTTAGACCCTTACATAATGGCTTAAACTTTTGGGTCTAGCGGTAATCTAACATGGTGTCAGAGCCAATGACTCAAGTTCAAACCCTCACTTTATTTATTGGTTAATCTCTGTTTTCAATCCTGGGCCTTCGAGCTTCTCTTGGTCTCTTGTATCCACATGACCGTATAATTGGAACACGTTTCATGTTGAGGAGGCCTGTTAAGACTTATCTTTAAATACTACTATTGGACCCTTACATAATAGCTTAAGCTTTTGGGTCTAGCGGATTCTAACAGTCACTAGAGGAATTCATTTATTTATTTTAACTGTTTAATAGAACCTTAAACAGTAACTTTAAAATGTTTTTGGATCCTAATGTTGGACATGAGTGGAAATGGGTGTATTAACATAATATTGTGTCACTTAAAATATTAGTGTTAAAAATATGTCTGCCTTACCCATTATTGGGTGATTGCAAATCGAGAGGGAAACTTGGCAAGGACACTGATTTCCTTGGTTTTCTTGATCTGATTTTGTCTAAGATATAAGTTTCAGAATGAGTGAAGTATCTGTGTTGTGTGGATTTTTACACGATTTCTTTATTGTGATGGATAGCAGTGAAGGATAAATATTGTCTTTTGCAAAATATTTATGGAGTCCATGTTGCCTTCAATTTAGAATCAGAGGGATCTGCATTTTGGCATCACCCATTCACAGAATATATTGTCCAGCCCTTGTTTTTATGTAGTTTACAAGACTGCATCCATTCTTTTCTTTTCTTCAATAAGTTTTTACTACATTATGAAATCTGAATTGTATTCTTTTTGAATTTGGAGTTGTTACTCAGAACTATATTATAGCTCATAGTTTGAGATTTTCTAAGATCAATGGCCTAAATGATTGCTGAATGTACAGAATCAATTAAGTATAAATTATATTTCAATTCTCTTATGAAGTTACTGCTATATCTCCTATTGAAGCAGTTTGGTTTATTTATAGTTTGCTGATAATGAGGATCTCCAAGCTCAGTTTAGGGCGGCCAAAAGGAGCAACAAGATGAAGGTTGTACCATTGATCAAAGAAAAAACAGGCTATTCCGTTAGTCCTGATGCCATGTTTGACATCCAGGTTAATTTCTTGCTATTAAAGTCATCTTCTTACAGATGTTCATGGTATTCTAACAGACTTTGTATTTTAGCACCAGTTCAAATTACAAAAATTCCTGTTAAAAAAATAAAAAGTTGGTCATGTTCAGATACTCCTATCAGGCTTTTGGGATGGATTAATGGACTTCTGGTCCATTTTGTACTCTACACCATTAGTATACTTTCTTTTCTGTTTCTTATTTAGATAAAAAAAAAAAAGCTTATAATGCACAGATGGATGCTGATAATGAATAATTGAGAAAATTTTGTCGGATGATGCTTCGACCAGGGCACTGAAATACTATTGGCTAACAATGTGCAAGCTTAATAGTTCCGTTGATGTGGATTATTGTGATGCTTATGCAACGTAGAGGCCAGAATTGACTTGCTTAACAAAATAATTCTTATCCTCTTGCCCTTGCCCCTCATCTATTGTGTGACCTTTGTTTTTAAATTTGACAAATTTAGATTGGACAAATTATTTTCAGGTGAAGCGCATTCATGAATACAAGCGACAACTATTGAATATCTTGGGAATAGTTTATCGCTACAAGAAGATGAAAGAATTGAGTGCTGCAGAAAGGATAGCCAAGTATGTACCACGAGTTTGTATATTTGGGGGAAAAGCATTTGCTACATACATGCAAGCCAAGAGAATTGTGAAATTTATTACAGATGTTGGGGCCACAGTTAATCATGATCCTGACATAGGTGATTTATTGAAGGTATGTCTTTGTCACTAAATATCATTGATGAACCGTAAGGAGAGTTGTCTGACAAAAAAAAAATTCATGCCTTAGCTTTTGGTAATGATAAATATTCTGGCATGGTAGAGAAAGGGGCAGGGATTTTGGGCTGTGGAGAGTTTGTCAATTATCATGGAACTATTGATAGTGCTAGGGTTTCTTTGAGCATTGTTCCTTGTGTCATCACCAGAGTACGTATTGATATAAGTCAAGGCATCTTATAAAGTTGACAGGGTGAGATAAGTCACATGATGCATTTTCTGTAAAGCTGTTCACCGAATTTGCTAGAGTTTCTTGTCGATTTTGATTTTATTTAACTGGTTTTGAAATATTAATAAACTATTTAACGAGAGATATGTATAAGTGTACATGAGATGCTTGCTATTAGTTCACTGTATCTCTAATCGCAGATGTTGTATTATCCTCTGTTCTATTTTAGGTTATTTTTGTCCCAGATTACAATGTAAGCGTAGCTGAATTGCTCATCCCTGCAAGTGAGCTCTCACAGCATATCAGGTATCACAATTTTCTTATTTAATTTGCTACAGTTTCTTGGGCAGAGAGTTTTCTATTAGTTGATTGCCTTACATTCTTTTTATCCTCCTGCTCGAAGTACTGCTGGGATGGAAGCTAGTGGTACCAGTAACATGAAGTTTGCGATGAATGGTTGCATTCTGATTGGGACCTTGGATGGTGCTAATGTTGAAATACGGCAAGAGGTTGGAGGGGACAACTTTTTCCTCTTTGGTGCTAGAGCTCCCGAGATTTTAGGGTTGAGAAAAGAGAGAACAGAGGGGAAAGTAAGCATTTTACCATTTTTTATTTTTTTTGATACGTTGTTAATGAACTTGTACTGTTTTTTCTGTGGAATGTTATACAATGAGCTCTGGGGTGATGGAAATTAAAAATTATTTTAAAAAACCATGGCTGAAATATATTATTTTTTCACTTAATAAACTGAAAGAAACAATGAAAACAACTATTAATTTCATTATTTGATTTCCTTTCAGGAACCCTCATTGAATTTTTAACCCATCTGGCCTTGTGCAGTTTGTTCCGGACCCGCGTTTTGAAGAAGTCAAGGAATTTGTCAAAACTGGTGTTTTCGGTTCTTACAACTATGATGAACTGTTGGGATCACTAGAAGGAAATGAAGGTTTCGGGCGTGCAGATTATTTCCTGGTGGGCAAAGACTTCCCTAGTTACTTGGAATGCCAAGAGATGGTTGATGAAGCATATCGCGACCAAAAGGTAAGTGATATATATATATATATATATGCATCATCATTATCAGACATTCATTCATGGATAGCGCACACCATTGCATAACATTCAACTAGTTGGTCACTACTATTCAGTAAATTTTTGCATTGTAGCATTTTCTTTGTTTTCTCTATGAGATGCTTTGTTTTTCGAGAAAGACTTATTTTCCGTTTTCTCACCCATTCATATGGCATGATTTTATTGAATGAGAATACTAAGTCCATCCCACCCTAAACTTTATGTACCCAATTCGTGGCAGAAATGGACGAGAATGTCGATCTTGAACACAGCAGGTTCATACAAGTTCAGTAGTGACAGAACAATTCATGAATATGCTCGAGAAATATGGAACATAAAACCAGTTGAATTGCCATGATCATCGATGTATGCTCAATTTTGGAAAGTTGGTTTCTTACACACAAGCTAGTGAACTTTTATGGCATCTGGTTGTTTGTTACTGTTTATATTGTTGATATCTTTCTCCATGTAAACCAAAATACTAGTGAAATAAGGGAAGAAAGTCAGGTGAATAAATGTATCTTGGATTAATGTTATTATTGTGCGATAAATAACATATAAAAATGAAAATAAGACTTCTAAATGGAATGTTTGGAATTAAAGCGCTGTCTTCTAATTTCCAGTTGTTGGAAAATAAAATTAATGACCATCATGTATAAGTGGGTGATTATTGTGTTTTCAAAATAATGAGTATGACAATTGCTAGTATACCCTCTGTCGGTCCCCAAACTGCTGAGCTGCCTCTTTTTAACAGCCGAATTCATCATACAGAGCACAGAGGGGCTAGCCTCTTCAGCACCAATCTACAAACAAGGTTGCTTGAATTGTTTAGTTTAAGCTTCATGAAAGCTACATCCAGCCGAAAATTGACCGAAAAGTTATGTGTTTTTCAAGCTTTTTCCTGTTGAATTATTTCGAGTTTGGTTTGTGCCAAGTGTCTGTCTAGAGTTTACTAGAAGTTTAAGAGTAGGAGAGAGTAGTCAACAATATAAAAATGTAATAGTTCTTCCCATTCCCAACCACAAAGTAGGAGCAAAGCAATGATAAAATATATGGTAAAATGGATATTATTTGTGTGTTTATATGGTAGGTGACTAAACAACCAACTTCAGCCAAAGATGATTCACTTTAAGCATATTTTAATTATTTTGATTTGTCACTAAATTATAGTCTTTCTTATTCAAATAAATACATTAAACTAAACTCCTCTTAGCCGAAATTGAATCCCAAATTTCTTATATTTTAACAGTTGAATCGATTATTATTACCCACTAACCCAACCCAGGCTAGACCCATAATTTCTCATTTCCAAGTAATCTTAAGATCTGCACAACAGCTGAACAGAAAAACTAGAGAGGTTTTGTACCCTTTTGCGAACATGAAACAACCAGAAGAAAACCCATAAAAAAAAAAAAAAAACTCCATTTTTTTTGTTGTTCTGTTGTTAAAGCATTGGAAGAAAAGAATGAGAGAGAGTTGAGAAATCAATCAGATCAGTGATTGGATAAAAACATATCAATATCAATGAAAGTGTTTCTGCTTGTCTGTGCTTCTATTAATAGATGTGTAAGAACAAGGTAAAAGGATAAAGTTTTCTATTACAGTATCAAAATTTCCAATGAAAAATGTACGAAAAATGAGCCTCACTTGTCCAGCAATGGAAACTTATCAGTCCAAGTGACAAATGAAGAAACTACGTGAAGAAAGAAGTAGGGTTAGTATTGACGGAAGTATTGCCAATTGTATGAACTATCCTTGAACAAGAAGAAGAAAATATACCAGTATTGTCTTTACATGCTTGAAACTCTGTACTGTAGAAGCTAAGAATGGCATCATTTTTCTCAGTTGGCCACCAAGCTCACCAGTGGTTCATGCTTGTGGTCTCTTCCAACCCACCATGGCTTGGAACCAACATCGGCTTTATTGGCATCTTTATCGAGCATAATCGGGACATTAAGTTCTAATTTGTCGCAGATATCAGAAGAATACTCTTGCTTTATGGCAATCTGATTTGGTATAGTTTCAGAAATCTTACCAATGTGGGCCCTTTTGTGACCACCCAATGCTTGGCCTGTTGCGAAAACCTTCAAGCAGACGAGGCATTTGTGTTCTTTGCTTTCCCTTGATTCATTTCCACCAATTTCCTGCCCCATTAAATTCTCAACTAATTCAAGCTTCACAACCTTGCAGCCCTCTTCAATTTCAGGAAATATGGTAGTCTGCTCTTGTTTCTCACTGTTTTCAGTCCTCGGGGGCATGAAGCTTTTTTTACTGCTATGCATCCTTTGATGGCCTCCAAGTGCACGGCGAGAGTAGAATATTTTTTCGCAGAGCTTACACTTGATTTCGGATGTCTTCTGAGAATCATCCAAGATTTCGTAATCTGAAGTATTACTTATTACCTTGCTACTTGAATCTCCCCCAAATTCAGCATCACAATCTTGAAAATTGACTTTCTTGCTTGAACTTGATGTCATGATTCCCAATCCAGCTTCTTCCATCAAATCCTCACTTGATCCTACTCCAGTGGGCTTGAATTTCACATCACCAAGAATGCCCTTCTCAATTTCAGAATCACTCGGTACAGATCCCAGCTTATCATCCAGCTTAGGCATCTCGAATTCACTACCCTTATAAAACCTCTCAATTGAAACATCCAATTTCACCTTCTTTCCCTCGTCGCTCTCAGCTCCATAATCCACGTCAGTACATTCATCTTCTTCCTTCTCATACAAAACAATCAAAGATTCTGAAACACAAGTATCTACCTTTTCCTCTCTTGGTTTCTTCATCCTAAAAGTCTCATTACCATCAGAAACAAAATATCCACCCTCATTTGTCACAGTTCTCTTTTTCTGATTCAATGATTTAACCTCAAAAGCCACAGAATCATTATCTGAAAACTCACGGAATGAATAAAATTCACCCCAATTTTGCACACCCCTAGATAACATCATCAAACATACAGCTACCTGCTCTACTTCTTGATCAATTTCAGTAACGGATAAAGATTCATTCAAGCTAGAAATTGAAGAACTTGCAGGAAAGTTGTACCTCTTTCTCTCTGATCTCTTTCTCTTCACAACTAAGCTTTTTACGGCTACATCATGACTTGAACTTGTCCCTGATTCATTACAGACCCTTAACTTCTGAGAGTGAATCCTCGTGTGATTTGCAAGAGACTTAGCTGACAAAAACGCTCTGCCACATTCTTTGCAGTGAATTCTTTTTCTTTCTCTCCCCGAGTGATGCCTCGTGTGACCATAAAGTGCTTTCAGCGATTCAAATTGTTTACCGCAAACTTTGCACTGGTTTTCTTGCATTGAAGCAGTATCATCCTGTTTGAAGCCTGAAAATTTCCAAGATTTCTTGGGATTTTCTCTTAGGTCATAACCAATGAGCCCATCATCTTGAATACCCATATTGCTTGTATTGCTCTTCTTCACCTCTTCGTTAGCTGAATCCATAGAAACCCAGCTGACAAAACCAAGCAGAAAAACCTCAACTTTCACTAAATGCAATGAATTCTCTCACTTTCTGGGGAAAACGAGACAGAATGCTCAAGAAACAGAGGAATCAACAATAACACAGATAAAAAAAACCCAAAATCTTGGCTTTTGAAGTGATCAAAGAAGAACCCATATTCAGTTTTGCATTCTTGATGAACATTAAAAAACTTTTTGCCTCTACAAAGAACGTAGTGTTGTCTGTGATGAGTATTCTGTTTTCTGGCAGTAGTACCCAGAGCTGCACGAATAGGAACAAAGAGAAGTGTAAAAAGGAGTGAGATAGAGAGAGAAAGAAATGTAGAAAGAGAGAAGATTTGTTTGTCTTTCTAAGATTTATCTATCAGTTTCTCTCTTACTTTAAGGTTGATACTATCTATCTGTACAAGGAGAAATGAATATCCTTGCATGGAAAGCAAACCTCAAACAGCAACACCACTACTGTGTGACTTCCATTATGTGTTAAATTTGTATGCCAAACATTATTCCCATTTTGTTTCTTTATATCTATATAAAACCTAATTCTTAAAGTATAAAATTAATATACTTTTAACACTTAAATTACATTTTAATACGAATATTGTAACATAATTTTTTTAAAAAAATTTATTATAAATCAATAATTTTAATTAAAGTTTTATATAAAAAATTTATCAGTTAAACTAATTAACGGGATTCTTATTACTCTATAAAAACTTTATTTTGGAACGAATAATACACTAAAAAGTATTGTCCCCAAACCTTTTTTTGTTGGTTTTTTGGTTTGCTTGTTTTGCTCTAAAAGAACACTTTTTTTTTAATTTGACAGTGAGCTAAAGGCTTAAGTCTCTAAGATCAACCTTTCTTTAGGACTTACCCAACTTAGAAAGATTAACAATCAATTACTATTTAAATTAAGAGGCCACAAGTGAGGTTAATACATTGGTTTAAAAGTTTATTAAACTTCTATCAAACTTGAGTTAGACCTTTAACCAACCTGCCCCTTTAGTTTCATGTCATTTCCTTGGTCAATACAACCCATTTTGGCCTAACCTTCAATATTTTTTTTTTCTCTTTTCTCTTTGAGATTGTTCTCTTTTTATGATAATAAAAAGAAGAAAAAAAAGTTATTACTGCCCTTCTCAATTTGTATATTTATTTTTGTAACTTAATTAATATAATAATTCTCTTAATTAGATCATGAATATGATATAAAATGTGAATAGTTAAAGAAATTTATATACATTATTATTTTAGGACAAACAAAATAACATTATGTGGTTTAATTTGTATTATCAAATTAATTAATTATTTTATTAGGTATAGGAGTTGTCTAAGCTTTTTCTCATATATTTTTTCATTGAAAAGGGGGAGTTTGGTTGTTATTTCCTAATGTTTGCTATATGTAAATAAAAGTATTGTGATAACAGGTTGGCCAAGCCAAGCCAACAATATGCATGGATCAGATACAGGACACTGTGCATGCATGGCCTGCTGCTTTCTTCAGATTCATTCTGCAGCAGGATCATGCTTGCTTACTGCCCTTTTCAATTATTATTTAACTTTTATAAAACTTTTATTATAATTTTCATGATGCCAAACCACTCATGGATATATATAACAAAGGACCCTTTAAAATTCAGATAAGTTCATACTTGAGACTATAAAAGATAATTCAAAACTCAAATTAGCTAATATTAGAAGAGAATTCTAATTCTTTACGAATCTTGTAATGTTGAAATATGCATGCTGCATGAAGTGATATTTAGCTTCTTATAATATGATGATTAATTAAACAAAGTTGACAACACTACACCTTACAATTAGGAAAATGTCAGCAAGTATTTCTTATTGTCTTCCCTTGTACCGTTTTACATCATTAACAAGAAGATTAAATTTGCCCAACTTATGTATGTATGAATGTATCCTTGGTCATTTTGGTCAATCCTATATTCAAGAACATCTATAAATTAATAACCCACAACAACCAGTGATGGCATGCATTGTTAATTAGCTTTTCAAAAGATTTGAGAGTTGTAATTTTATACTTGGAAAAAGAATGGAGTAGAATTTCATTAGGCTCAGTCTAAGACAATTTGCTTGTTAAGTATGGTGCATTTCCAGGTGAGGTTAAGATTTTATTTACTTCGGAGATAATGATGATGCATGTATCAGCAAGCAACTTCTCAAAAATGCAATGCCTAGTGGATACCCAAAGACTAAGAAATCTCTCTATCACGTGTATTGCCCAATTTTCACCTTGATTTTTTTTATTAACATGAAGTGTGTTATGAAAGGACACTTAGCACTAGCATCTTATCAGTATATATGACAGCGAGAAATTGGGAGAAGAAAATTCCAACAATTCATGGAGCAAATTTGCATACAACAAAATTTTATTGTCACTTCTATCAAGATATTATACATTGGTAGCAAGGCCATTCTTGCTAATGAATGCAAATAAAAGGCAATGAAACAGGATTGAAAGTGAGAAAAAAAAAATGAGTGGGAAAAACTGACAAATTTTCAACTTTGAGACTCACTTCCATCAAAATTCTGAAGGTGGAGTCTTCAGTAAGATATACTATTTCCCAGAAGAGACTGATCCTGATAATTAAAAAACCAGGACTGGTGTCTTGCTGAGAGCAGCTGACAGATTTAAGGCAAAATTTCATGAACATTCCTTTGACGTGTCCATGGATTTGTACGACCTCTGCAAAAACAACCTTCCGACAAATGAAATGCAATGCTTCCCCCTTAACAAATAAAAGAATTTACAAACGAAACCAGATCAACTGTCTTCTTCAATCTGATTACTTGTCTGATTTGTGAACATTCACTTCATCAGTACCATAATCAAAATCTTCAACCTAGCATTGTTATTCTCGTATTGCTATCTGAGCTTCACTATTGCAAGGCTTCTAAACAAACCCGTCAATTGTCTCTCTCTTTGAACCAGAAAATAATATATACTCTTCGAAAAGAGTCACTCTTGACCAGACTGCTTCCCTATATCATGTGGACCACAACAATCAACCTTGTCTTGTAGATAATCATACAATGTGCACGAACCATCTCGAAAATCATAATCATCTTGCTTACTGCCCTGAATGTTACCCAAAAACTGTAAGTCATTATGGCCAGCAGAGTCATCTAAAGCATTCCAAACATGTGGTTCTGACATATCATCAACATCTCCCTCGTAATCTCCATCAGTTGCCGGTGTATGAACAACATTAGCACCATCTTTACAATCATCAATCAAATAGTCGCCATCACTGTCATCCTGGGAATTCTCTGCATGATCCTCCGAGTAATAAGAAGGAACATCTTGATTAGTCAAAGATTCCACACCAGAGTCGTCGTCTTCCTCTGCTGCTCCAAGGTCACTTCTTTGCCATTCATCATCATCACTATCAATATTTAGCGGATCAAACCTATTTTGTTCGGCACGTTTTTGAAGAATAAAGACATTAAAATAATAGCTGAGGAGGTCCTTTTTCGTTCGGGAGGAAAAAACCACAGAAAGATGGTCCCAGAAGTTCTTCCCCATGGATGCAGGGTTAGAACAGACAACCTCGTGGAATTTTTTCTCTTCCTCTTCGGTCCATTTCTTTGACAACTCTTCTCCCATGTCACAGAAACCTAATTCCTCAAATATCTTTTGCCCAAGACTCTCCCAGAGTTTCTCTCTTGCTTCCGTGACATGTTGTCTCACACATCTAATAGAACCCTTATCAAGACATTCACAGTCATTTCTGATCATCCAGCTTCGAGAGCAATAGTTGGCAGAGGCTTTGGAATCAGGCATTGAAATGATGCAAGCACCCATCAGCCTCTCCCCATCACAATCATCAGCAAGGCTGTTATCCGATGATGGTTTAAGTCCAACTTCGTAATCTAGTTGATCCAGATGACCTGAAGAGTTCCATTCTGGAACATCAGCTTGATACTCCGGTCCAATAGAAACTGCCTTCAGAGGGGGATAATCAAAAAGAGAAGAATAAATCTCATTGGATTGAAGTAATGTCCTTAGATGGTTTTCAGGTGCAAAATATTCTGGGAAAAATGAAAGGTGAACTGCCTCCGACTTAGCATCTGCTTCAGCAAAGTTGCCATTTGACCAAAAAAATGTGGAAAAGCAGTCGGAACCTATTTCAAATTCCTTGTCAATCCCATTTGATACTTCTGCAACCGGCTCTGACACAAACCTTCCTTCATCTTGACATTTGTTGATGTTTTGATCACCATCATCATCTTCATAACGAAGCTTGGTCAGTTACAAAAGCTTATCAAGATTTAATATACCCATCTCAAATTACATTAGTGAAGCATGCACATATCTGTCCCAATGCAGTTAACAAAACACATGCACATATAGTGAACCTCAATTTAGTTGTTTGACCCAACAAAAGCATCACCAAACACGCAAAAGTTAATGGTCAGACATATTGTAATTGGTCTAGAATAACCTCACAGTCCTGAATATTAACAACATAAAACCGTATCCATAAAATGAAGTCCATTGGATGAATTCTCCATATTATTAACAGATAAAATTAACTTTCAAGATCCCTTTGTCTGCTTCTATGAGAAAAGATACAGGTATGAGTGCATCAAGTCAAATCCTTCAAGAGGACAGCATAAATATGGTAAGTAGTCAAAAATGCAAACAGAGATACATCACTTAAGATCACTAAAGTCTCAAGAGATCATGCAGACACGGCATATCATTCTAGCACAAAGCTGCAGGATAGCCACCATATGTATCAGAAAAGCAGTCAGGATAAATCAAAACGTATCCCATCACCTGCCAAATAATACACCAAGATTATAAAGGCCAGTATTAACAATTTATTACCTGAAGTTTGAGGTTTCGGATGACCATTGGCAGAAGCACTTGTATGCATCAATGGAGCAACGCAATTGCTGTATTCCCATTGTTTTGGGCGCTTACAAGAGAACTCAAAACAATCCTCATCGACAAAAGATCTTTTGTGAGACATTTTTTTCCCTGAAACAGAGCATTTTTTTAAGGAAATTTAGAAGTACAATTCCAATGCTTTGAATATCTATAACTTAAGTGAAATGCAGAAAGAAAATCCTTGCAATTTAGACAAACTATTAGCTCAAGCAATAAAAAAAAATAAGGCAAAAAACTAAACATGACTTGATAAAAATAAGACAACCCCGTACTTTCCAATTGCAACAAAGCAACAAGTTTCCAATAGAAATCCATAAAAAAAAATGGTCGGGTACCCAAGGCCTGAAATACTACAAAGCGAAGCAAAAATAGCTTGCACCTGGTTCAACCATCATGCATAAAATTTCAGCAAAAACATGTTACTCTATCTACCTAAAGCAAATGTCTAGAGTACCTAATTAAAAGGCTAACGGATGCTCCATTTTAAGCCAGTAAGCACTCATTTCATAATATTAATCAAAATTCATTCCGCAAGTCTTTTTAACAAGAAGGAAAAAATAATTCCAATAAGCTCTCCTGATTTAGTGTAATTGA
Organism: Cedrela odorata; assembly: GCA_035584115.1. Lineage (NCBI taxonomy): Eukaryota > Viridiplantae > Streptophyta > Magnoliopsida > Sapindales > Meliaceae > Cedrela > Cedrela odorata. The sequence goes on from JAXCLQ010000015.1 coordinate 1,694,000, forward strand.
AGTTATTGCACTTTTAAAAAAAGTTTTTCAGCGCATAGAAAAAGCCCCAAATCATATTATAAACTATTTTTATGGCAACGGAAGGTCCAGAACCAAATTAATACAAAATGTATTATGCATAACTATACATTAAGGATCCATACATACAATTCAACGATCCTGAAGCAATAAAGTATCAACAAAAATCACCACATATATAAATTTTTCAACAAAAAAGAAAATCATAAATCAGAGCTACAGGAGCTAGTTCTTACAAACAAAAGCTTCCTCTCAGGTTCTGAAGAACAGTAGAATAACAGCGAGAGAACGAATTAAATAATTAAAAAAAAAAAAAGAGCTAATGAAAGAACCCTAATTTACGAAAACCAATAATTAAACACAAATTTATCGGGAATAGAATCACAGGAATAGCCGATAATTAAATCCCAATACTTTTAGAATAAAATGAATCAAAAAATTAAAGATTGAATAATACCGATAAAGTTTCAAAATTTTCAAGAAATCAACGAATTTGAGACCTACCCAGAAAAGTTATAATATAGAAAAGCTACAGTGCGCTGTTTGATTTACAGATCGAACAAAACCCTTTACGAGAACTTCGAAACCCTAACCCTAGAATCGATAATAAGGTACGGACAGTAACGAAATCAGGATCAATCGATAGGGAAAAGATCGAATTAAACGAAACGCGATCGAATCGAAGAACGAAACAAGAAATCTGACGAATTTTGGAGCGCAATTGGAGCGATTATGATTTACAAAAGGGTGCCAAAATTGGGTGAAGTTAGGGCAAGATTTATAGGTCGGGTTGGGTGATCCTCCAGAATTGGATCTAAAAGGACAGAAAGAGGCAAGTATCTTGCAAGAATTTACATGATGTGCCACTGGTTGATTCCTGGGATCAGAAACATGATTCTGTCTTGTGAATTTGATGTCAGAAGCTCAGTTGAGTTAAGTTTTTATTGCCACGTGGAAGAAAGGCTATGTGCCAAGTGCGTATAAGTAAGAGAAATACTTGTAATAATTCTGTTTTTCACACTAAGAATCAAGAATAAAAATTTATGGAAAATTAATTAGGACATTGATTAAGGAAGTACACATTCCCTAACTGCCCTTGTTCCATAATTATATGTTTTATAAGTCAGCAATCCAACTCAATTCCATCGCCAATCATGGAAATTGAAAGTCTTGCTGATTATTTTAAGTTTGGTGGTGGAAAACTGTGTCTCGTCTCACCAACCAAACTGGTTTTCAATTTCAATTGTTTACTAACAAAACTCTTTAAGCTTCATCATCAAAGCCTGCAACTCCAGATATAATATCTGCAACTACAGCTTGCATTGCAGCTTGAGTCTTTAAGAAGAACATGAGATGAATGGGGTTTATGATATTTTATTATTCTAATAGAGATAACACATTAAATCAAATGAAAATTACAATAGAAGTTTTTCTAACAAACAAGTCAAAAAGACAAACAGTGATATTATCAAATATAATGCAAGGCAAAATATAAACCCATCAAAATATAGTAAAGAATCAAATTGACTGCTTCGACTATAATCCGTTGCCCCATGACACGACCATGTTCATCGGCATCTCTTTTAAACCATTGCGGGCATGTCCTTCAACCACGGATCGAGTGGCTTACCAATCGAGTACACAATGAAACCAATCTCTCTCAGCTTGTCGGCATCCACAATGTTCCTGCCATCAAACACAAAAGCTGGTTTCTGCATGTTGTCGTATATCTTCTGGTAATCGAGAGTCTTGAACTCGTCCCACTCGGTCAGGATGCAGATACCATGGGCATCTTTTGTTGCTTCATAGGCATCCCAAACCACGCTCACTTGCTTCACAGTGGGGGGACTCATTGGTTGAAGGTGAAGAGGATGGTCCCAATCAAACTTGTTCATTGTAAGGTCCCTCTGGATCTGGTCTTCGGTGACCTGTGGGTCGTATATGCTCAACCGAGCTTTGTCTCCCAGTAGTCCCTTGCACACATCAATGGCTGGGGTCTCCCTGGTGTCACCAGTGTCCTTCTTGAAGGCAAACCCAAGAATGGCAATCTTCTTGTTCGAAACAGTGTTGAACATAGAGGAAACAACACGGTTAACAAACCGGCTTTTCTGATAATCATTGATCTTGATGACTTGTTTCCAGTACTCAGCCACCTCTGGAAGGCCATTGCACTCACAGATGTAAACCAGATTTAAAATATCCTTTTGGAAGCAGGATCCACCGAACCCAACACTAGCATTCAAGAACTTGGGCCCAATCCTTGAGTCTGTACCAACAGCAAATGACACCTGACTAACATTAGCTCCAGTTGCCTCACAGAGTGCTGACATGGCGTTAACAGATGAGATCCTCTGAGCTAAGAAAGCATTGGCAGCAAGCTTTGAGAGCTCTGCAGACCAAAGGTTGGTGGTCAAAATTCGGTCTTCAGGAACCCAGTGTGCATACACATCTTTCAATGCTTTGATAGCCTTCTGGCCATCTGGGGTCTCCCGGCCTCCAATGAGGACGCGATCTGGGTTAAAAAGATCTTGGATAGCAGTTCCCTCAGCAAGGAACTCTGGGTTTGAAAGGATTTGGAATTTGATTCCCTTGCTGTTGTGGGTCAGAATTTTTTCAATTGCCTCGGCTGTTTTCACTGGGACTGTTGATTTCTCAACAACAATTTTGTCAGATTTTGAGACATCAGCAATGACACGGGCAGCGCTCTCCCAGTATGTCAGATCTGCAGCTTTGCCAGCACCAAGGCCTTGCGTTTTGGTTGGGGTATTGACAGAAACAAAGACAATATCAGCCTCAGAAACATGCTTCTCCACATCTGTGCTGAAAAAGAGGTTCTTGCCTCGGCAGTTCTTCACCACACCATCAAGTCCTGGCTCGTAGATGGGGAGCTGTTCACTGTTCCAGGCATTGATTCGAGAAACAGAGATATCAACAACAGCCACTTCAATTGAAGGGCACTTAAGTGCAATGACTGCCATTGTAGGCCCGCCAACATACCCGGCACCAATGCAGCAGATCTTCACCATTTTCCTTTACTAATTGATATGACCTGAAAAAAAAATACAATTTGTATGCATAAGAAAACAAGCAACAGTGAAAATAAAGCCATTTCTCGTATTTTCAAAACACATAATTTACTTTCATAGACAAAATAGTAAATCCAGAAAATGAATCTCAAATTTGCAAACTAGTCCAATCGAACTACTACTTCAAACAGAACTTCATTCATCATAAAATCATGAAAAATGATAGTTTCTTTTTCTTTTTCTTTTTTTTTTTCAAAGGAAGCAGTTTTCTAATACTTCGACCAGGCAAGCAATCATATTACATGCAATACAGTCATTACTATCTATGCTTAGTCTAACATGCATACATCAAATCAACAAGTTCGAGATATATACAAGCAGAATAGTTTCTATTCAACCATTTTCCAAGATCTAATCTGATTAACGCCATTTGAGTCTCGTAAAAACAATAGAAACGAAACAAAATTTGCTTATAATTCAAATCAATTCGAAGACTCCAAAGTAGCTTCAAAAACAAAAAAGCAAACGAAAAATCCAGTTTTTTTTTAACAAAATGCACCAGTTAAAGCTACACAGAAACCTGACTCAGTTCAAACAAAAGATGCAAACAACTACCCTCAAAACTCAACCAAACAAAATAAGATCTGAAACCCAATTACGAAATCGCAATAACACTCCAATACAAAATACAGATCTGCACATAATTCGTCTAGATCCATCACCAGTTCATTCGATTCATATCTAAAACCGCTAGCATCAAACACAACAAATCAAATCCACAGATCTAAACAACACAAATACATCACATTCAGATCATCAAAGCGTTAGAACGATCAGAATACACGAAATTTTACCTCTCACAAATTTCGATTTCCGCTTTCTGCGGGAGAAATCAAGAGAGAAGAAAACTGTTAATAACTATATGAATGTAAGCAGAGCGGGATGGATATATATACTCAACCCAAGTCCATGATCTACCCTTAACTTTTAATCAAATGACTACCATGTCCTCCATTGTTATTATCATATGAACAGTAAATTGGGGGCCGTCGAAGAAGGGTATAAATGTAAATTAGATGGGTCGGTCGGTCAGTGGAATTTACTGTAATGACCCATAGATTTTCCTACGCGGTTTCTATACTAGGGGAAGTGTCTATAAAGCACCAATTTGTAACCTTCCCGGATGTTGCTAAGGTTTAGTTGTAAATTTGTTTCTTTAAAGTTTAATTAAGTATATGTTTGTTTAGTGTTATATATATATATATATATATAAAATTTATTCATACAATTAACTTAAATCAAATTATGTTTTAGTTCAAATACACTAGTTTAATTTAATGGTTGAATCTACATATTTTCTGGATTGTAGATTCTCTAATTACTAATCATATTTGCAATTCTTTGCGGGATTTCAAAAAATTAAGAGCACTCCATGACGATGGAGAGACTATGCTTCCGCTAAAAAATGACACAACTATTACAACAAAAGCAGTGTAAGTTGTTCATTTTTATTTCGATGATTTTAAGAGTCTAGCAAAATATATATATATATATATATATAGTATGGTTTGAATATAGATATTTAAATTAAACGATTTATCCTCGCTAGACTTTAAAGAGGGAATGTGCTCACTATATTTGTTTAGTTTGGTTGACAAAATATTTATTAAAATTCGTTTGATAGTATTTTAAACGCTGAAAATAAAAAATATATATTTATTTGAGTTATTGAATTGGTACCGATATTGACGTTCGTTCTTAACGTTTGATGTTAATTGTTATTGTATGATTAGTTTTATATTTTATGTTATTTGTTTAGCGTTTGATTGTATTTACTTTAATTTTCTATAAGATATCAACGAATAAAATGAAAAAAAAAATGAATAAATAAAGTTTGAAAACATTTATAATTATGTAGGGTACTTTTAGAAATTACTTTGTAAATACAATAATAATATAAAATTTACAAGATATATTTTTATTTTTTAAAACATAAATATCATATAGTATATACATTTTTAATAACTAATATTATTATTATAATTTTCTTGTTGGTGTTTATGTAAATGAAAAATAACTATAGGTTATATGTTATAGGTTTTATATAAGTGAATAAGTAATTAATAATATTAATTGTATTTGAATTTACTAATATGCCCTAATTCAAATCATATTCCTTTTATTTTTATTGTTGTAATCATGATTATGATTGTTGATTACTTTGCACTTTAGTTTATAAAAATTGACTAACTAATATAATAATTTTTGACCTTTCCCAAGTAATGATGCTACCCAACTAAAATTTATATTTTTGACCACTAATTAATAATAAATAACCCATTAAAAATAAATTAATATATTTACTAATTAAAAGCAAAGTTGGTATAAAATGTTTTTCAAAAAATAATTAAATTAAAATTAAGAAATAATTAGGCATAAGTGAAGTGACAACTATGTGGGAAATGATTTTCATGTGCATTAAGGGCATGAGGAAGAATGGAGAAAAGAAATCAACAATTGTTTTAGGTAAAGGGATTGAAGAGACAACTTGAAATCTAAGAATGAACTTGCTTAGGAAATTAGGCAAAAAGAATTTTGAGTAAAGTTGAAGTCATGCAATTAAAATAGAACAATTTGGAAGGCTAGAAGAAGTGAATCAATGATGACAAAGTAATCATTCTCACATGCAAATAGAAAATAAATAGTAAAATAATTTAATGTCGATTCACTTTTTATCGAGTTAAAGATATTAGATCATTTAAGACGTTTTTGTATCACATAATTTCAATCGAAAATCGAACGTTCGTATTTTTTAAAAATTTAATTTGTACAATTTAATAAACATTATACTAAATTACTTAAAATTTAAAAGTACTAATATTAAATTTAAGTAATATCAAAGTTATTATCATTAATAAATTATTTGTAATTTTTTTTTTCTCTCTTAATAATCAAAGATGTTAAGTGTAATGCAAGCTTACAAATTCGGATCAAGAAGTTGGCCCATTTGGCCCAAGATGAAGATGAAGTTAGTGCCTTAACTCTGAACAGAAGGCTTTTTGTAAGGCCCAACAAAAAGAATTAAAACAATGCAGCATCCAAAACAAAAGTTGATACCTTCTGCTTATTCTTCTTCCATCAGTGATGTGAATATTCCCCTTCTTTGAGAACTTCTCTGTCAGTGGGTAGTAAAACACAATTTCATAATCTTTCCAAGTTTGGAGATAGGATGGATGATATAAGATCTATAATCCCTTGATGAATGGATGGTGAACATCGACATTTAGCAATTTTCCGGCATTAACCGACAAATGCTATAATTGTTAAATACAATTAATCGGGTTCTTATATTCGAACTTAAGTTTGTATAGTGTTGAAAACTCTTTTAATACTAAAAATTATAAATAAAAAAAATTATTTAGATTCATGTGACAAAACCTGTTAAATTTTTTACGTGAAAAAAATGTTAAATATAATTGATTACCCTCTTACTTTCGAGACAAATTCAACAATTAGAAATTATCACCAATTTTTTTTTTTTCGAAAATAATTACCTTATTGATTATTATTAGTTAATTTGATAAATGATGAAGGGTATATTTGTATTGTTGTTTTATTAATTAGGCAACCAGCCTAGCCATAACGGTTCTTTATTTTTGTTAATCAAATCAATCTGAACCTTACCTTGCTATCATAATCAGCCAATCCAACGGTCACAGCACTAATTAAATTTCAAATTAATAAATCAACGCCTTATAAACAACCCCACAGAAAACTAGCCGTTACATAGAGCGTCCAGACTCTCAACGTTCCTCTTTCTTCTCTTCTCTTTCAATTATTCCTCCCATTCATTCATTCATTCATTCAACACCGAAAAATCAAATCAAAGCACTAACTTTCTCTGGATTTCTTTCCTTTTCTCATTGAATTAACAAAACCCCATCTCTGGTTTCCAATTCTTTTCCGTGTTCGTGATCGAATTTTCGATGGAATCGAGTTTGGTTTCTAAGAATTCAAAGCCAGTGACTCCGGTGAAAGATCGTGAAAAGTCTAAATCCAAGATTCAAGAAACCAATAAATTTGCAGAGAATTTGAATCCTAATGTTTCTCGTTCAAGCCCTGGCGTTAAACCCACAAGTTCGCAGTTAACAAAGTCTGCAAAATCGCAGAAGTCCGCGCCCAAAATCACAAATCCTGTCTCTTTTTCTCCGAGAAACAAACTTCGAGAGAGGAAGTTTGTGGTGGCGAAGAAGAATTCAAAGAAAGAGAAAGAGGGTGGTTTAGTTTCAACTGTTGAGTGTAAGTGCAAAGAAAGATTCGGTGCAGGGAATGTAAAGAAATGTCTTTGTGTAGCTTATGAGAATCTAAGGGCTTCACAAGAAGAGTTTTTTAAGAAAGACGACAATGCTGAATCGGTTGATGTAAAGGAAGTAGGAGAAGAAATAGAGAAGGGAAATTTGGAGGCCGAAAATCTTGAAAATGAAGATGGGTATGAATTGGATACTCAAGATTTGAATAAGTGCGAATCACCAGGGCAAAAGGGTAGTTCAACGAGCAAGAGAAGGAGGGCAAAGTTGCTGGAAGAAGCAAGAAAGAGTGCGCCTGAAAATGGTAAAGTAATGCATCTGGTTAAGGCGTTTGAGAAGCTCCTTTCGATACCAAACTCAAAGGAATCTTATAGTAAAGAGGAAGATGAGAAAGAGTGCGTGAAGAATGATGTGAAGACGAAAGCAATGAAATGGGCATTGCCTGGACTGCAACCGCCACCGCCATCTAAGTCGCCTGAGACTCGGGAATCTTCTTGTTCTTCATTTTGTCCATCAGATTTGATCTTGACTGCAGAGAATTTGGGGTTGGATTCACGTGCTTCTGTTTCTTCTTCATGGGATAGTTGCCAAGGAAGGTTGGTAATATTGTTTTGATTGATTCATTCTATTGAATGAGCTCACCTCATATATGATTTCCGTTTGTGTTTTCTTATATATTCTGCTTGTTTCAGTATTTCTAGCAGAACTTCTAATGGAGGCCGGAGAAACCGGAGAAATGTAAGCACCTTTTGTCTCTCTCTCAATTACCCAAGGGTTGACTTGTTTTTGTGTGAGTTTGATAATATTTTCAATTATCATATGAGATGGGGTATATTTGCATTATGAATTAATGATTTTGGTAACTTTTGTTTGAATTTTAGAGCTCTGAATCATGTGGCACAATGGGAAGTAGGAGATGGAAGAAGCAGCAGCTTAAAGTCACTTCTCAAAAACCATTTAACTTAAGAACTGAGGTAAATATTGTATGAAATGAAAATTGATTGCTGAAGAAATATGCACTTTATAATTCCAACGACTCTGATTGTGAGTGAGTTTTGGTAATTTTTTATAATTATAGCAAAGAGGAAGAATGAAAGAGGAAGAATTTATGAAGAAGATACAAGAAATGGTGCAAGTGGAAGAGAAACTGCGGGTTCCTATAGCTCAAGGCCTTCCATGGACTACAGATGAACCAGAGGTGAGACTTTTCTTTCAAATATATGAAAGAAAAATTAATGCATGGTTCAGATTTGATGATGTATTGCTTGAATGTCATTAAACAATAACGGCAGTGAGAAGATAAAAGTAGACAAGGCTGATAACTTGCTAATCAGCATGCTTTTACATGTAAGGAGAGTTATGAAATTGACCTTTTAGTTCATTTTTTGCTAATGAGATAATTTTTTCTGGCTTTATTCTGGCTTTAATTTCAGTGCCTAATTAAAGCCCCAGTGAAAGAGAACACAAGGCCTGTTGACCTGAAGCTCCATAGTGATATACGGGCAGCGGAGCGTGCTGAGTTCGACCAACAGGTATTTCTCTCGTGCTGTCTCTCCGATGCTAGTTTGTATACATGTTCAGCTGACTTTGCAGTTAAGAAAGCCAAACAATAGTTTATAATAAAAACAGTTTATGTCTTCTCTTTGTGCATGTTTAATCCTAGTGACTGTTTTCGTGCCAACTAAGCTTGTATAACTTTTTCTGATAACAGTCAATTTACCTTCCAGGTGTTTTGTTCTGTAAATAAATTTTTAATAGTTGTTTCTCATGTTAAAGATGTATGCAAATTTCTTGTGACCCTTGAAGGTTGATGGAAATCTTATAGTAAGTTTTGAGGTTAATTAAGATTACGAAATTTCTATAGCTAATTGGTTTGAATTGTTAACATCTCTTAATAATCGATAAGCTGGTATCTATGGAAACGGAATATGGGTTTTTCTTGTGCTTGGAAGCTAATTTCTTGCAAGTCCTTATGACCATAAATTTGTGTATACCTGTGCCCGAATACATTTCTTTTTACCATTGTGACTTCCGAGAAGGGTACTGATTACTTGTGTTCTATGTGTTACGTGATCATCAGGTAGCAGAGAAGATGACCCTAATTGAGCAATACAAGATGGAAAGAGAAAGGCAGCAGAAGGTAAATGAAAAGGCCTGAGTATTGAGATAATGTTTGGGTATGAAATTCTTATTCTCTGGCCTTATGGTTTGTAGTTGCAAGAAGAAGATGAAATTAGAAGGTTGAGGAAGGAACTTGTTCCAAAAGCACAGCCCATGCCCTATTTTGACAGGCCCTTCATCCCCAGAAGGTAAAAGATCACTCTATGCAAAGTTGAAGCCAAACTTCGCATTATTCATCACTCTGAATACGAGAAAGTCAATCTCACTTCGTCATCGTGCCATCATCCAATTTCACTAAATTCAAAATCATCATAAAAGCATTGTGTACATGTGACAACACGTAATGTTATGTGATTGATGATAGTATAATACGTGTTCATTCTTACCTAAACTTTCTCACTTAATGCTAAGCATTATATTCATCACAAAGTTTTGTTTTGGTTTGTTTAAGATCAATGAAGCATCCAACAATTCCTAGAGAGCCAAAGTTTCACATACCCCAACATAAGAAGATCAAATGCTGCCTATCATGGAATGATATCAGCTCCTTCACTTACCAACAGTAAAAAGGCGATGATCAAAGTTTATCTTTTAGGCATCATTATTCTTTCTGGTATCAATTTCTGAATAATGTTAATTCTCCTGGTCCTTGAGATCCTTTTGTATTCCTTTTCTAATTTGTATATGAAGCAACCAATTTAGTTGCAATTTTGAAGTGTTGCTCCTTCAAGTACTTAACATCTACAATTGTTGGTGGACAGACTTATGATCAATTGAATGATATATCATTTTCTTGCTTCTCTTGGAAAGTTTTGATATCAGTATTTGGGCATATTTGAAATTGTGACAGTTAACACCAAGTACAAGTAACTAAATAAAAATTAATACTTACTAAACAATTTATCGACCCAACTTTTAATATTAAGTAGAAATGCACACAGCATACCCTACCCTCTGCTAGGCAAAACATGAGCAATTATTATTTAGTCGGCAGAGTTGCTCTGTTTTCTGATGTTCATAGTAGTAATTTGGTAGACTTCTTGCAAATTATTTAGTCGAAAAATTTGTGTCAGCATGTAGTAATTGGTCGATGAAAAGCGTCTTTGTACCAAAACATATCCAAGATTCCTTTCGACTAGTTAGAGAATGTTTGTTTCTTCGAGTCTCTTTACATGCTCTAGCTGTGCTGCCCAACTTTACAAATATCTTTCGCTTACAGTTAGATTATACTAATATTTCTCTGTTATCATCATAATCACTTTAATAATCCATTAATTTCAAATTAAATGCATGTGTCAATGTATATACACATTAGAAAGTTTGGAAGAATAAAAATTCTATCACAAGGCCTCTGTTACTAAAGACGATTTTTCTAGTAGTGGTGTCGGAGCTCTCTCTCTCTCTCTCTCTCTCTCTCTCTCTCTCTCTATGTATATATGCATTACTACCTCACGAAACCCAACTCTATCAAGCCCAAGTTTTCGTGGGATGCTTAAGAGGTTCAGATATACACAAGAAGTGAAGCAGATCTATAAATAGTGAAAATGATTGTAGATGCCTGCGTAGTTCTGGATGCATCATGATTGACACTTTGCCTATGTGCTGCAGATCCAATGGGATACCCATAAATGCCTCTGATGAAGGGAAAACTTGATTACTAGTGTACATGTATTACTATGCCCATTCTACATAAAACTTTCTATTCTCGTTATATAATCACTGAGACTGTACATGAAACATTATATTTAAAGCAATAAACATACTGGAGCATTCATCCACTTTTGCAGAACCAGGTGGATGTTCGTAAGTATCTTCTGGTCTACTGTGAGAATGAATTTAAAGTACCAAGCACATTCCCATGACTTAAGATTTGATTGATGAAAACAAGAAAGACACTAAAAAGAGAAAAAAAAAGCCTACATAGATAAATCTCAAACATCTAAAAGCAACAAAATTGAAACCATGTTCTTCATAAAATGTCTACACTTGGTTCAAAACTTGCTTAACAATTCTGCAACATCTCCCCCATCAACTAATTGAAACTAAACTTGCAATAAATCGAATCACAACCGTGGAGCTGATTCAAGGAGCAACCACAATCCTCCCAGCAACTTGGTCAAGATCTCGTTGGCCACTGGATGTTATTTTCCTTCCACTGATATTCAAGAAAAAAAAATAGCATCAGCACAAGATTGGAACATCCCATCAACACTTAGCAAGTCAGAATGAAACAGATAGGGCAGGGCACAAAAGAAGAGGCAAAAGAGGAGAGGATGAATATGATAGAGTAGAAAGAGGTGACACCACCAAAGGAACAGAAACAATAGAATATAAACTTCACTCTGATCAACTATGAAAGAATGATGAATGTTTTGAACAGCATATCGAAGGCCTAAAGATATCTAGTAATTACCCCTTGGTATCAAGCTCAATAATGTTCATGCTCTGCAACTGTTGAAGAATGTTACGTGTAACAGCACCACTGGCTTTGCAGAAATGGGGTGGACGACTTCCATTCCTCTTGCTTCCACCATAAATCCTCTTGAAAGCACCCACACCGAGACCTCCCCTCAAGTAGATTTTCCTAGCCATGGAAGCTGCAATGAAGTTAAATGTAAGATATATAAACATAATATCCAACACTATTTCATTTGACCTGTCGGGCAACTTACCAGCTCTGACATAGTACCAGTCAGGGTCATAGGGAGCAAGCTCCTTAAATTGAGCAGTCTTGACGATATCAGTCCATGGGGGAAGCTCCATCTGTTTGGGGACAATGTAATTAATAGATATAAAATTCACCACCATTAAGGTACAAACAAATGTGGCAGACAATAAACAAAATTCAACAAATCTAGAATGTCAGTTTAATTGACAATGTATCAAAATACTTTTAAATAAGTCATATTTTTACAAGCAGCATCTTTAACATATCAATAGCAACATCAAAGGTAAGCAACTTATTTTTTCCTAGATGTATCAGGAGACTATCAAAAAATCAATTAAGGGAAACAAAATCATGCAAATAATTGGATTTCTATCTTCAACCACCTCAACCACAACCGTGATAATTTTAAGATTTAAATTAAAAAGATCCCACAGGCAAAACCCCATGAAAACACATGTATTTAGACTAAACAATATGCAGAGTTGAAAAAACTAGATCATCCATATAACATACAAGTCATAATGCAAAAAGTTTAAACTTTCTTCCAATAATCAATTAAAGAGACCATTCAACAACAAAATTAAAAATAAAAAAAACTCACGCGACCCAGATTTTTTCTTTGTAAAACGAAACTGGGTATTCATCTACGCAGAGATGTATATACATGTAAAGTTATATGTAGATGTACCTTGCCAGATCGCTTGAGATGGGCAGAGTAAGCCTTCACGAACTCGTGAGGAGACACGTCCTTGACTGTCTTAGCAGTAGCCATGGTCAATGCAGCTAAGAAGAGCAGGAGAGCAGTTTAAGTTCTAAGTTTTGCAACTGGGTATGGAGATATTGCCTCTCTCTCTCTCTCTCTAGGGTTTCCGCTTCTTTGTTTCAGTGTTTATCCATCGATATTCGATAATATTTGGGTTTGTTGAGTTCGTTTTACTTGGCTCCGACCCGGTTTAGTTATTGGATCCTTGGTCGTCTTCCTTCCATTGGGTTGGGCTGGACCCAATGAGTGATCCTATCGGAAAAAAAAGAGAAAACGACATCGTTTGTTCAAAACCGGGTTTAATTGATGGACTTTTGGTTCTTTTCTTTTCCATTGGGCTGGGCTCACTTGTGGCCCATGAGGAAGACGGAACGACACCGTCTCTCCAAACCCGGTTTGATTTTTCTATATTTGGACCATCTTCTGTCTACTAGGTCGTACTGAACCCGACTAGTGATCCTAAATACACCCCTGGAGAAGAAGAAGGAAACGATGCCGTTTTTTGAATAACAAATTCAGCTGTTCTATCTCGAGTCTCGCATTGCATTGCTCCTACTTACTCGTTCTTCGGCCACTCTCGGCAAACCCTATAGCAATCGAGAGAGTGAAAAAAAATAAAAAATAAAAATTCAGACCAATTATTGAGTCAAAACGATGGCGTTCAAGCACCTCTTAACCCTAGCTCGCCGGTCCCACAGACCTTCATCCTCCGCCCTCCTCAATGCTGTTCGATCCTCATCAACAGCCTCCCCACTTGCAACCTCGCCATCGTCACCGCCGCCGGCCCCACCGCCACCGAATGTCATGATCTACGACCGTCTCGCTGAATCCGTTAAAGCGAAGCTCAAAACCCTTGAAAACCCAGACCCGCGATTCCTCAAATATGGATCCCCACACCCGACCCTTACTTCACACACGCACATCTTATCCTCTCCCGAGACCAAAATCACGACTCTTCCCAACGGTCTCCGCGTCGCTACTGAGTCAAACCTCGCCGCGAAGACCGCCACTGTCGGGGTGTGGATCGATGCAGGGTCGAGGTTCGAGACTGATGAGACTAACGGCACGGCGCATTTCTTGGAGCACATGATATTTAAGGGAACGGAGAGGCGGACCGCGAGGAACTTAGAGGAAGAGATCGAGAACATGGGTGGGCATTTGAATGCGTACACGAGTAGGGAGCAGACTACTTATTATGCTAAAGTTTTGGACAAAGATTTGAACAAGGCGTTGGATATTTTAGCTGATATTCTGCAGAATTCAACTTTCGATCAGGCGAAGATTACTCGGGAGCGTGATGTTATTTTGAGAGAAATGGAGGAGGTCAGAGTTATAAAGTTCTGTTTTGTTTTTTTAGTTGTGGAACTGATTAGATAATGTAGGAAAAATTAATTTTTGTTATGGAGTATGGGTAATAAGTTGGTATTTTGGTCTGATGGATAATATGAGCATTATGTGTAATACTTGGTGGTGATTAACAGTTGTTGCCAATTTTTTTACTTGGGCTTGTAGGTTTTTAATTTTTTTTTTTAGACTTTTAGATAATTGATGATGTTAGAGCATCTGTAGTGAAAGTCTTATATATATATATATATATATATATAACTTGAATATATATATATATATATTTTAGTTTATAGTTGTTAAAATGGCAATTTCTATTTATTATTAATCGTTTTGTTGATAATATGATAATTTAGTGTGGCTTTTACTTGGGATTTATTTGACAGTTGTTCCTAATTTTGTCATTATTGTGTGTTACTTCTGTGATTAGATATGAATGGAGTATTTCTGATGTTCAGTGTTCTGTTGGCTAGGGTGATATATCCGTTCTTAGTTGTTAAATGGGTTCTTTTTTGGTTTTCTTGTCCAGTTTGGATCTAGATAAAGTGTTTGAATGCTTCAATTTCTGGAGGAGTAATTGTATTGAAATGTTGTTTTATGAACTAATGATTCAAAAAATGGGTGTCTTAATTGTTTTAAAGTGGATGTCTGTGTATTTTCTAAAGTAAATTGTTGATTGGTAGTTCTTACACATCCAAAGAGTTTTGGTTTTTTAGCACTGTGAAATAGATGGAAATTTCTGTGTTGTTATTTCACTTGTTTAAAATTGTTAATACCAACCAATGCGGTGTCCATTGTATATCGTAATAGTTTTGGTATTTTGGTGAATAATGGTGATTCTTGGTGGTTCTTGTGCCTACCAAGCAAGAGTCATTTCATTGCATTACACATATTGGCTATCATTATAATGTCTTAAATGTGAGTACTGATGTGTTTTTTTTTTTTTATGTATGAACAGTGGAAATATTTTAATTTTGGATGATAAATTGTGCTCTTTTTGATTGCTGTAGGTTGAGGGGCAAACTGAGGAAGTTATTTTTGACCATTTGCATGCAACTGCATTCCAGTACACTCCTTTGGGTAGAACTATTCTCGGACCTGCTCAGAATATCAAGACAATCACGAAAGAACATCTTCAGAACTATATTCACACACACTATACAGCTCCTAGAATGGTTCTGAGATTACTAATGAAGTTATCTATATTTATTTGTCTGTATATGATGTGGGCCATTGTATTGATGTTTCCTTCTATTTGGACCTTCATTTCAGGTGATTGCTGCTTCTGGGGCTGTGAAACATGAGGAACTTGTTGAGGAAGTAAAGAAATTGTTCACTAAACTATCGAATGAACCAACCACTGCTTCTCATTTAGTTGCAAAAGAACCAGCAATTTTTACTGGTTCTGAGGTGGGGAAACATGACTTGAATTCTCGTGAACTTGCTGTTTGCTGTAAAATTTCCATCTCTGAGATATTTCATTGATTATTGGCATGAAAATCAGGTTAGAATAATTGATGATGATATTCCTCTGGCACAATTTGCGGTTGCTTTTGCCGGAGCATCTTGGACAGATCCAGATTCCATTGCCCTGATGGTTATGCAGGCTATGTTGGGTTCATGGAATAAATCTTCAATAGGTGGAAAGCACATGGGGTGAGTTTTTTGGCCATTGAACATAATATATGAGCATTCAGTTTACAAATCAGAACCCCTTGTCTACTGAACATATATTGATCACCTTTGAGAATCCCTTAACAGCTCCGAGCTGGCACAGAGAGTTGGCATTAATGAAATTGCAGAAAGCATGATGGCATTCAACACCAACTATAAAGACACTGGTCTCTTTGGTGTCTACGCTATTGCCAAGGTGAGGTCACTCCTTAGTCTGAACTGCTATAATTTTTTCACAGAAATTTTCCTTCTATGCCTGTGTACAATTCGCATGTTACTATTGTCTATAATTTATTTCTATGCTTTGCTTGACAAGTTAAAGTTGAACTTTGAATATTTATTGATTTAGCTGAGTTTTATGTCTGTTTTGTTTTGCTTTCAGCCGGATTGCTTAGATGATTTAGCCTATGCAATTATGTATGAGACAACCAAGTTAGCTTATCGAGTTTCAGAAGCTGATGTTATTCGAGCCCGTAATCAGGTAGCCACCTTTCTTCCTACTTTACTTTGCTATCGGACATTTGCTTATCCTTGACATTGACCATTGAGAATTGTTTTAGTAGAAGTAAACGTAAACCGCAATAATTTCTATGATAAAGGTGTTTATGAATTTCAACACTTAACTAATACTCTATAGGCTGGAACTGCATTCTTGTTTTGTGTATTTATGTGCTTTGCAATGCATAATAGAGTGCTCACATTGTTGGATCTGATATACTTGTGAACCTTCTATTATTAAGTGTTTGTATTTCTTAGGATCAGATAAATAAATTATATATTTGTGTCTGTAATGTTTTGAATTTAAAGCAAAATCTTTAGTTAAACATCTGGTCTGTTTGTATAATGTTCCATCATTGGTCTGCATGACCTTTATAATCCTCTCTCGTAGCTGATGCATGTTTGTATTTGTAAAACTTTGTTGATGCATTTGCTGCATAGATTATGGAAGCTCATGCTTCACCTATTTTTTCATGGTCATGGCACTTACTGTTTTGTTGGTTGCAGTTGAAATCGTCTCTAATGCTGCATATTGATGGAACAAGCCCTGTAGCTGAAGATATTGGACGCCAGGTATTTTTTTTATCATATTGAGTCAATATGTAAGGAAACAAGTCTAATTAATTGAGTTTGTGGCTCGAGCTTGAGCTAGCATTGAATGCAGTATACAACTAAAAGGAACCTCTCACGATGTGCTCTTTTGCGTGAAGTAAACTAATGACTCTTAGTTCAAAAAAATCAATGTGGACCGCAGCAGTTTAACTGCTGTGATTTTCATAATTTACTGGACATAACTTATGCTACCGCTAAGCTATTGCTTATTTCTGACTCACCTTCATCTGTGCTTGCAGCTACTTACATATGGTCGGAGAATCCCATTTGCTGAATTGTTTGCTAGGATAGATGCAGTTGATGCAAGCACTATCAAACGTGTTGCAAACAGATTTATCTACGACAGGGTAGGAACTACATTCAAACCCCAACTCTTGTTGCGCTTGTATAACATCCAGCTACTATTGATAAAGAATGAATCTAATTATATAATTTTCTGGTCTGGGCAGGATATTGCAATTGCTGCCATGGGTCCCATCAAGGGTTTGCCCGACTACAACTGGTTCAGACGCAGAACCTACTGGAACAGATACTAAGCTATCTATCGTTTGTTCATTACCGCAGAGCCGCCTGCTTGGGCGGCTGCAAACAATTTTTTTGGTTGCCAAAAAAATAAAATTCAAAAAGTCCTTGAAGAGGCTTCATGGCTGTGGTATTTTATTGAAATCTTTCCGAGCTCTTGCTTCTGTAACTTTATAATTTGTTCAGAAATAAGTAAGCTGTCTACAGTGATTTGGCCCTTGGATTTACAAAGACAGTCCCATTGCTTTGAGCTGAACAGAGCATAACACGTCAAGTAAATGCTTTCTTTTTAAATCATGTTGATAAGTTCGGGGTAGTTGCATTTGTGGCTCAACTGCCTGCTTTCTTCACCAATTTTATCACTTTCTTGAGATTTTGATTCGTAGGTTTTCTTTGAAGGAAAGTCCATATTATAATAAAATTTTAATGGGGAATTAATACTAAATAAAACCCTCTCTTGTTAGTTGCTATTTTCTATTCTAGCTACATTATTAGTCAAGTCTTGTCAATATTGACAATATTATTTGCCTACCATAGAAACATACCATTCACACTTGAACAATAATTGTTGTGTTTGAGTTGAAGTGTTGAAAGAAGAAATTTTTATGTCGATTTGGTAATTAATTTTGAGTGCATGCATATATTATCAATTATAAGATTACTAATAATTTTAATGTATAATAATTCTTAATAATATTATTTTAGTGGAAAACTTTCTTAAATCAAATTTAAATGTAGTATAAATGTTATCGAGTATGCACAAGTTCTCAAATAGAATTCTCCATAAAATGTTGAGTTGTATTATATAAATATTGTAATTATAGTATTGTAAGAAATCATATTTTAAGGAATAAATTTGTTTATAAGAAATGGTTCTTTGTGACATTACATTACATTACATTACATTACATAGCCTTCGGTATTGTAGAGAGAAACCTTGGTATGAACCGATGATAACTAACCATCCCATTTGTCGTGTGATGATGTTGAGATGTGTGGTGTGTGATCTGATCAAGGAAGAAGAGGAGGACCCCACTTTAAAACACTTGTTCATATGACAGACAGAGAGGAGAGGAATGGAAGGGAAACCCTTACTAATTTCTCTTTCATAACAATTGGTGTGGATGTTTTAGTTGTTGAAGTTAGTTAAAACAATTGCGATGTTGATGCTCTCCTCCTTGGATATATCGAAACACAGAACAACAACAACAACTACGCTCTTTTATTAACTCAAACTTCCCCTACCCCACATTTGTTCTTTTTGTTTTATATTTTATATTTTCTGGGTTCTCTCAGATTTCCCACCTCTCTTCTTTGTACTCATCGCCACATTCTCCTCTCCATATCCTTCCTCCCTGGAACCCATTAACAAACCATAACGTATCATATCATATACCTGAAAACACTCTTTCTGTAATCAGTGCCTGATTTTGTTTTTGGGATCTGTTTTTTCATTCTGAGTTCTTTCCGGGTCCAAAAAACAAAAAAGAAAAAACCAAAATGTCTTCAATCTCTGTTCCTTGTCCTAAGATCTCTTTGGTTGCTGGTGTTGGATCCACACGTGGGCAACTGCAACCGGAGAAGCAGGTGGTTTCGTTTCCTAATTCTTCGAATCCGAACCCGTCGTCATTGTCATTCGCTTCTTCTGCTTTTTCTAGGTTCCAGGTAACATCAGTTTGATTTGGCGTTCTGGGTTCATTTCTATTCATGCATACAACTAGTTCTTTTATAGTTCTTATCCAAAATGAGATTGGCTAGATGGGTTTGCTTCTTTTAACCCGTTCAACCAACACTCGTTCATGTTAATCTGTATTGTGTAGCAACTTATAGACCATTTTGTTCCTCTACTACGAGGACAATAAATAGAATGAAACAAGTTTAGGTAAACGAGAGTAATAATTGGTTTTTTCGTGGTGTAATTTGTCTCTTAAATTTATTTGTATGTGGCTTACATATATTTATTTGTGATTGTAGTGAACAAAATACATTTTATGAAAATTTACATGACAAAAATGATTTTTTTGCCAAGTGTAGTGTATACAGATTATTAATATGTTGTATAATGAACTCATCTCAATCTGGTTATGGTGTATCTATCATCATACAAGTTAGTGACACGTCTGGTGATGATATATCTTGGCCCGTTATATTTATATGGAAGAAAGTTGAGGATTAAATATTTGCTATGATAATAAATGAGAATATAAGAATGACTAGTAGATGTTATTGCTTCAAATTTTGATTCTCGTCGTGTTTAAAATTCTCATAATCTTCTGGACTTTTTGTTTGTGAAATGATTTTAATATGCATCAATTTCCCTTTTTCTGATATGTGTGCCCCATATGATCGGTGGTAGACTAATGTTGCTGCAGAATGCTTTGATTGCTGATCGTTTGTTTCTTATTTTCCATTTGCAGTGTCCTAACAAGAAGCAATCTGCTGTCTGGAAGTTGCATGCAAAGGTTAATGAGGTGAGTTCTTTGCAGAAAGTTGAAAATTTCCATGTTTTGATGAGACAACATTCTCAGCATATGCTAAGCCTACTTTATATTTCTAAGGTTACTGCCAAGAAGCCTTTAAACTCTGTACCTGCAGTTGACACCAAGCCCAAAGTTGCATCCTCAGATGAAAAAGTTCAATCTCCAGAAAAGAAAATTCCTGATGCACCGGCTATTTCAGCTTTCATGACACAAGTATCTGACCTTGTCAAGTAA
This sequence comes from Cedrela odorata, assembly GCA_035584115.1. Lineage (NCBI taxonomy): Eukaryota > Viridiplantae > Streptophyta > Magnoliopsida > Sapindales > Meliaceae > Cedrela > Cedrela odorata. The sequence goes on from JAXCLQ010000015.1 coordinate 1,714,267, forward strand.
GTCAAAAGTCTTTTATTTTGGTTTGTGGATGATGTAAACCGGTTAATACAAAAGTGGATGCATCGCATTTGCTTGGAATTGATATCATCTTCATGAGCAGACTTGTGGATTCAAGAGATATTGTGGAGCTGCAAATGAAACAATCAGAT
>JAXCLQ010000015.1:1717310-1769167 GCA_035584115.1 Cedrela odorata
AAGCCAGCCTCATCTCACCCGCCACTGAAATGCCCCATGGCTGGAACCTTTTATCGATGCCCTGCACCTGGAGAACCGCCTTTTGTTAAGGTAAGTGTTTGTGTTAGTGAGCCTTCCATTTAAAACTTTGTCTTCCCTGAGAAGCAGCAAAATGGAAATCTAAGTATGATTATGTCTAAATTATCTTTTCTCCGTAATTTCCCACTTGAAATAATTATTAATGTTTATACAGGTTGGAGATAAAGTGCAGAAAGGTCAGGTCATTTGCATCATTGAGGCCATGAAATTGATGAATGAAATTGAAGTATGTATTTGCCTTATTTTCCCCCATTTTAGTAATTTCAGTCTCTTGTCCCTTTTAATATGTGCTTTTGGATGTACATATTCCCTTTATTTCCGTTTCCCCCAAAATGTTACATTCCAGCCAGGATTTGTGAAAAATCCCTTCTGCATTATGATACAACACACAGACACACACACACACACACACACACATATTTATAAGGTATTGGCTATTATCAAACTTAGGAAATATTGGAAACTAAACCGCTGATCCTTGATTTCACGTGTTTCGTTGGGTTGCCAACTACTTCACTTCATTGTCTTCCCTCTCTTCCCAAGCATGATGCTTTCTGTGCTTTTGGATTTTTGAGAAGCTTTCTGTTTATTATTATTATTATTATTATTATTATTAGATTCAGGAGACTTGACTCTGTATATTTCTCCTTACTTATTTCAATTCATTAAATTCGGTTGCTCAGGCTGATCAATCCGGAACCGTAACTGAGATACTGGTAGAGGATGGAAAACCAGTTAGCGTAGACATGGTAATTGCTTTGTTCCCCTCTCTCTCTCTCTCTCTCTCTCTTGCTCTTTCATGTAAAAAACTTATCCCCTGCTTTGTTTTATGCAGCCTCTTTTTGTCGTTGTACCATGAACAATCTGGCAAGGACTTTTTCCAGACTGTGTCAACCTCGTAAGGTTTTATCATCATAGGAATTTCTGCGTCTAGTTTGGTTGCAATTACTGTAATTTTTATTCAGTAATTTTCAAATTTTGGTTAAAGAAATTTCATTACAATTATAATGTTTAATGAGTAGAACGCGAAAACATAATTTAAAATGTAGGCCAATTTGAGTTGTATTTATGCTAGGCTTTAAGACATTTTTGTCAGGTTATGAAGCTTTCATTTCCTTTTGTGGGAACTGCAAGATGTAATGTCTATGTTATAATTATGCGATCATCAAGCCATCTGTTATAGTATCCAGCCCTCCCTTTTTTTTTTTTTACATTTGGCATCACCATTAATTATTGGGGAAATAACTGTAAATACTCTTAAAACGATTAAAAAATCTTATAATTGAATTGGGGAAAGAATCAGTCGGGGAACAATCAACAATTTATACCCAATCCATAAAAATGAAATACGCATCCAAAGCAAATATTAGTCATATATTAATAATAAAAATACCTTCATTTCAAATGCTGCTAGGAAGATGATTGCACTTATTCCCGTGGTGTTAGCAAAGGCCAAAATAAAAAAATAAAAATAAAAAATCAATCTAACATCACATCAGAGGGATTACATTTCTACCAAAACATTTACAACATTGAACTTTATGTGAATTAAATTCGAAAAACAGATTGAATTTCATCAAAAGAAAGAATGCACGGTGCTAGGAAAAATTACATGGAAACAGATCAAGAAAGCACTTCTTCCTACCGAAGCAACTAGTGTTCCAGGTTCCTTTGTGCTTTCCTTTTTCTGTTTCCAGATTTCTTTTCTACTCCCTCTCACCATTCTAATCCTGTATCTATTCCTATAATGTACATGTTAGCCTACTTTTTATATACTTACAGCTATTGTCACTGCCTACCTTCTTCTATTGCTGTAACTTTTTCTGCTGCTACTATTCAGCCTCCGCACTCCACCTGCCCAATCTTCATCACTATAGTCCTCTTCATCATCCCCACCAGCCATTCGCCCAGATCTTGCCCCCTTTCTTGGAGTGGGGCGCTTCCTTTTGATGTTTGCTGTATAAATTGCGTAGTCAACAGTATCTTCCTTCAAAGCATTCTTAAACTCCTGTGCAGTGACATAACGGGTAAGAAACATTATGCAAAGTGATGAGCATGGACAGTCTCTTGCAAACAACAATTGTAATAACCTTCTGCCAACTCCCTACCTGATATTTATGCACGAGTTCTTGAAACGTGGATGGTAAACTGACACGTGTATCACTGACGTCAAAGGGGGTGTTCTGCTTGGTAAGAACATCTCCGGGTTTTTGGGGTTCATTTGGAGAATATGCCTAGTTTAAAAGTAAATACATCAGTTAAAGTTAATTCACGGTTACATGATGGGAAAACTAAGCCACTTATGAATTTGGCAGAAACAATGCCGATAATTTACCTGGCACCGGGCATCATTCAAACCATAAACAATCTTTAGGTGCCTCTTCAGCTTCAGAAGAAGTTCCAGTGCAGTAGCTGAAATGCAGTCAACCTGTACAAACGAAACAAAAAATAAAATGTCAAGGGAAACAAGTGAAAGCCCATATATAACAGACCATCAAAGAAAAAAGGCAGCATTTGCTTTAGCAAACATTTCCATAATGAGAAATCCAATCTTTCCCAGGCCAAAAATAGTATAACTTCAAGTTCTTTTCTTTCTAAATGTAATTTTATTAAATGCATTACCTGAACTTTCTGCAGATCATCTTTGGAGATCTCAGGCAGTTCACCTGTATTTAAGTCATGCATCTTTGCCTCCATCCGGGGAGTATGATGCAAGATAGTCTGGTGATAATTGGGCTCTGGTTGGACCGTCCCGTTCAAATCAATTGATGTCATGTGATAGAAAATAGGCTGAGCAGCTGGCTCTTCCTTAAATGTCCCATTCAAATCCATTGAAGTCATATAATTCAAAACGGGCTGAGCTGACTCCTGTTCTACCATTCCATTCTCATGAGTTGTCTTCTGCGCACCCCTTTGTAACAAATATGTAATCATAGCTTTCATATTAGCCTCTAGTGCTCCAGCCCTAACTTGTATAACTCGATTTATGGTATAGATCAAATAAAGGGGTTCATCAGGTGACGTAAATGGAAGCAAGGCAAGGACTTCTGTACAGTACCTGTAGAAAGATAACCAAACTTGAAGCATTTTCCAAAATGATATACAAAATAATAAATAAACAGATACCAGCATCAATGAACTCACATCAAAAAAGGAATAACTAAATCATTCCAGCTTGGATTATCAAACTTTCGCACAATGGATGACATAAATTTGTTCCTTGAATTCCTGTTTCCACGAATGAGCTTATAAATTCGAGAAACCCCAAGCCTTGCTTGAGTTAAAGAGCCACCATCAGATTTCCCCTTAATATTTCCCCCAGCCTTGGATTGGAATTTTTGGTTAACACTCACAGGAGAACCACCAACAGTCTGTATAAACATAAAAGACATCTGAAGACCATCTCCTAGACGGCTTTCAAAGAAAGCAGGGTACCTAAAAAGAGGCTTTCGTTAGCTGACATGAACAACTGATAAGATTCATAAGTAGTAAAAGCATGTAGAGGCAAGTACTTTTCATTCATATTCATCAGTAAATGATGTGCCAACTTCGAGTTCACCTCCTGAGGATCTGTTTCTAGAGCTACTAGGTGTGGAACACAAGTAATAGGATGAACAAGACCTTGACGTAGCACAACTTCCACTATCTGCATTGACAGCATAACAAACAGAAAACTCAACCAGCAATAATTACATAAGAAAAAGAAAACCATAATATATAACCATTAAACTGACAAGGAGTGATAAATAGTTGGAACTCAGTACTGCTATGAAACCAGGACCACTCCCACAGTTGGACAACATAAAGTAATTGAATTGACCTAATTCCAGGTTATTAAGCTTGCATTTTTGCAGCATTTAATTTTAAATTGTAATTATTGTTAATAAAATGCTCAATAATTTTCTCAGTCATACTCCATTGCTTTATGCTAATTGCCTCTTGATTCTCCTTCATTAACCTCCAAATCATCAACCATGCAATAGTTGTGGCTTAGGGTTCCAGCCAGGTTCATACTGTTGTATCCGTTCATAGAACAATCATGGAACAGACATGATAATTCAGAAGCTAGATCCTCACCTTCAGGGCATACTGGCGAACTTGTTCATTAGTGTCTATGCAAGTTGCCAAAATCTTATCCCAATACAACTGAACTATACCACCACAGATGTTTGTATCACCTGCACCAGCAGCAACAGGTACACAGTGGCCATCTACGGCAGTAGATTGAACATCATTACCACCAGCTTTGTCTGTTTCCATTTGACTTTCAGCATCAAGAAGATATTCATACAGATTTTGCAATGCTTGCATCTGGAAAACAGAATGATTTAAAACATATTAATTGAAAAGAAAATTTCAAGGGGTATTTTTACCTTAAGTCGGACATGAGAAGAAGGGGCCAATGTTGCCTCTAATATGTTCCCAACATCCTTTTCCAACATATGCTCAGGCCTGGAAATCAAAAGAAAGCCCAAAGCCTACAAAGACCCCAAAGCTAAATGAGTGATAAAAATTTAAAACAAAATTCAGAATGACCAGATAGAGCAGAAAATAGCATACCTGCAAAGATCTAACCTTTACACCAAAATCCTCAGCACGAAGATATCTTTTGAACAAACTGAGACTGCTGACAACAACAATGTTTTCTTCATTTGAAGTGCACAGCAAAGAATTCCCATAACGAATAAGCAATCCAAGACAGAAAAGAGACCGCCCCACTTGCTGAAACTAGTGGAAGAGAAAAAAAAAAAGGGAGAAATTACCAACAATTTTTAATCCAATTTCTTCACAGGAAAAATGTAGAAAGGAAAAGGATGAACATGAACAAAAAAGTTTATACAACAAATACCAATCATATTTGCAATCAACAATATGCATCCAGATATTTTATGGTGTTACTCAATAGACCAGCATTGCAAATAATAAATTAGTAACCCAATAACAAATGCATGTAACAATACAACATGGGGCTGAATATTCGTATTCCAATAATTCAGAGGACTTGCTAAGAATAGCAAACTAGTCATTCATAAATTTGCTCCAAGTCTTAATCATGGTAATGTTACTAAGTACTAAGTAAAAAACCTATACTAAATCTTTAAAAATTCCGCATTAGGAATTACCAAACAATTCCATTTCCAATCTTCTAATGAGATAGCATTCTGTGACCAAAAGCTCCTACTCACATCTCACACAATAATTTCTCTCCTAGCTACCTAGTAAAATCCAGAACCATTCACAGAAAAGCAAGCTTGGGATGATCACAAAATAAGGAACCACAACAATGTTAGAAGTGATAAGTTGCTTTGAGTTTAATGCCTCTTTTAACATGTTCTGGATATGTATAATATTATTGTGAACAAAAGGTAGAACTTGCAGCATTTCTACTTCAGAGGAGGGCATATTATTGGTGCGTTTCTGTACTACAATGATATGATGGGCATGGACTGATCACAAGGGCTGACTTCTGCAGAGAATTCTATGATAAATTCTTTTCTGCCATTCGTCAAGACACCAAGCTGAATTAGTTTTTGAGTCTAGTTCAGGGGTCCATGACGATTGAAGACTACAAGGGTAGATTCGCAGAATTATCAAGATTTGCTCCCACTGTTGTACAAAACGAAAGAGACAGGTGCAGAAGATTTGAAAGAGGCCTACAGAATGATATTAGGGCTAACAGCTAGTTCACTGCTTTCTTAGTTAATACAATAATGTTCTGTTTTCTATAAAATAGATAACTATCTTAAAAGTGCAGCACCAAATGCCAATATTTGTAAATAAAAGACAAGCACTCCATACGGAAATGCTTTGACAGCATCAATAGGATCAAATAATCAAATTCTCAACTTAAATCATACCACTCTTCGACAAGTCTTAGATAACCAGTATCCAAGCATTGTCCACAACAGATCAAAGTCTTTCCATTACTCTAGTATTAAGCTGTGTTTGCACAAGAAAAATGCATATATACAATTGATCAATATTTGTCTCAAACTGTAAACCTCAGTTAACAGTTTCACAAAGACATCTAAATTATGGCACGACTACAAGCGAAATATTTAAACATGATCTCTGCGCATCCATTTGCAAACAATCGGTCATATTTTGCAAAACGACACGTCTAAATATATGCAGACAAAAGATAATTCATACTAAACCCAGCCACACAATTTTAAGATAATGAAAGCAATTAAATACATTAGTATCTCTAACCTTGATGCTGGTCATAGAATTTAATGCAGTAATCAAAACAATTACAAAAATAAATAAATCTAATCTAGATGCTAGCAACCAACCTGCATGTTATCAAGCTTCTGGCTATCCAAATACTTGAAGAAAACCTGAATAAGATACTCAACTACTCTTGAACTTCTTCCTGATAGTTTACTCACAGAACACAGACACCTGCGATCAGAAAATAATAAAGCCAATTATATATTTGAAATTACAAACAAATGTAGTTTTTGATGATGGAACACATAAGAGTACGCGGAAATCCATAGGAACAAATACTCAAAATAACTGCTGGACTGTACCTGCACACACATTCTTTGTACACCCAATTAAAATTGCTTCTTATTATTTGTAAAAATAAGAACCAGAAGACTAATATCAAAACAATTCTCTTGCTTACAGAACATTTTGCACATACAATCATATATTAGATCATCAGGCATTGAACTTAAAAACCTTTCAACAGCATCAGTTGAACATGTCATGACTGACCCAGAAAAGGTACACTATGTGAGACTTAAAAAATGTGTATTGATGCTTGACAATGAAATAATAGTTTTTCCCCCTCCAGTAGCAGTAGCAAGAGGCTGACTCAGAACTATATTGAAAATAAGCAACTCCTTCAAAATCAAAACAAGGAGTTTACAGTTATTGACTAAGAAGTGTAAGTCAGAAATTTTTTACTGCATCAGTATCAACATAGCTTTTCTCTACTCTTCACAACCCAGTTCCAAAAAATTATTTTTTTGCATTCAAATAAGCCAGTTCTCCACAAAATAAAAAAAATAATCAGAAAAGAAAAGAGAGAAAGAAGGAAGAAGGATGGATAATATAGTTCCAACCTTCAGTAGAAGACAACAATCTAAGAAATTATCAACTGCAATCATGAAAAAAAGAGAAAAATTAAACTTACTTGATGCAAGTATGAACCACTGTCAAGAAAGAATGCTTAACAATCATGTGCTTCAAGTCTTGTTCAAGTTCTTCAATGATACTCAGAGGTAACTTTCGATTCAACGGCAGGACAGCATTAATTATAAATATTATACTCTCCACAAATTGTGCAACTACTCGGTTATCAACCTGAACAAAAACAAGTGGATTAGCCAATTAAGTACCAGCAGCACTTCCAACAATTCTGCATCCATATCTTGAATTCCCATGATATGCAATGCCGCTACGGACCCATTGCATGGCATGGACACAAATTTCCACATAATTTATAGGTAGGAATGAAATGGATAAAGCCATGTAATTTTATTTCACAGAGCCCACTTTGCAAGCCATCAAGCACTTTTAAATCAAAGCCACCAGGGACACATTGCATGGCATGGACACAAATTTCCACATAATTTATTGGTAGGAGCGAAAAGGAAAAAGCCACATAATTTATTCCACACAGAGCCCACCAGGGAAATAGTTATGGACACATAACTTCCACATTGGAGTGAAACAGATGAGGCCATAATGTTCTATTTAATACTGTTGATGGCTAAGCAATGTTTTCCAAAATAAAATAGACGTATTTATTTACTTTAATTCAGGGGTGGAGGGATTCTAGACCAAAGTAATTCTTCAAACTACATATTACAAAATCTTACTAACATAAGAACTGAATTCCCTTTAATCATGTCATTAATTTTTTTTATCACAATGATGTGCCAAATAAAATATCAAACATCTAAAAACAGCAAATACATGAACCTTATTTTTCCTATTCAAACAACCTGGCTCCTTTTTTGTTGAATCAATGCGAGATAAAGTATAAATCATAAAAAGATTAAATTAAAATTCATATAACCTGAGTCTTGAGATACGGCTGTAGAGTGATCACAAATTGGGAGGGGTCAGAAACTGGTGCACAAAGTGTTGGATCAACAACACAAAATGCATGCAAGACCAGAACATAAGGAAGCGTACGCACTTCCACTCCCTCACTAGTCATTTCCTCTACCTGAACAAATGCAAATTCCTCAGCATGAATTTTGAAATTAAACTAAGTCCCCAAAAAGTAAATCATTAACAAGCTAAAAGAATACCTGCAATATTCTTTCCAATAAGCACTTGCACATCAATTCACAACGTCTACGAACTGATGCAAGTGACACAGGATTGATCCCAGCAGCTTTGGCTGACTGAGGAAAAAAATCAAGGGCTAAGTTGCGCTTAATCACAGTGACAAGATGCTGATGATTTGGCATCCCCCTTGACATTTCAACAATCTGCTCAGTCTTCTTAGCCACCTCCAATGGAACGGAACTACCATCTCCAAAATATTGAGTCTGCAATCCAGAAGGCTCCTCAAACCAGAATTCATAAAATGTCTTGCAGACAAGATCCTGCATATGACAGAAGAGTAAATACATGGAACAGGTCTCAGGAAAACATTTTCAAAGAAAATATGATGTAAATGGTTATATAAGCAAGATGCCAAATGTTTATCATCTTATAATCTAAATTAATTGGGAGCAAATTTAAAAACTCAATGAAACTCCCCAATGTTCCAACATCAAAAAGGAAAAAACAAATCTACAAGATTATGAACTAGCCAACATAGGAAGTTAACACATGACAAGTCTACAAAAAATAAAAACCTCAAAAAGCCACACCATCTATTAAATAATGAGAGTAAATTTGCTTATGTGTGGCTCAGCATAATTTGAGTAAAATTGAACCTATCCCTATATAATAGCCTTCTGAATCAACGAATTCCAAATTTTGCTAATAGACTCATTCTTCCATATTATTCCAGAAATTTCACACTAATAAACTTTTTTTCCCATACTTGAGAAAACCACAGCCTGAAGCAAAGAGGTGAAATAGAGAGGGACAAATATCAGTTCACCAATCACAGTGTATGAATTTTCCTTCAGCAAATTAAGGCAATAGAAGAGAACCAACGGTCCTAATTGCTAGAGCTATAGTTATATAAACATCATAAATAAGTGTCTTTTATGTTATATTCTTACAAGAAAATCTGCTTGATTTGTATCTCCCAGTGACTCATAGACCTAATTGATTACTGCAATCATAGCCCTGTAATGAGATTAACATTGTGTGGGAGCAAGTGGGGTCCCAAATTGTGCAGATACACATGCCTGTGGTTATGAGAAAATTTGAAAACTTGTGACTTGAGTGACACGAGCTTCAGTATTAAGTGACTTGCGACTTAAGTCCTATGCTCATTCGTCCTATGTTTGTTCTTATATCACAAATCAAAATTAATTAAGAATTATATCAATAATCATCACGGATGGTTATAGAAGCATAGTAATTTTTCTTTTTTCTAGATATTAAACACTATAGAACTGCAGAATCAAAGAAGTACATCAACAATAGGAAGCAAAGTGTGAATAATCCAGTCAAAATAAAACCAAGGATTCAGAGTAACCTGTATACTGGATTCATCATTGTTTACACGAGAAATGATCTCAATGCAAGCAGTTGTAAATGCAGAGAAGTTAGCGTTTGAAGTACACATATCCCGTATAATTTTGATTGCTCGTTTCCTGACACTTACTCCTGTATCTTTTATCCTCTCTGCCACTTTCTCAAAATACTGCCACAGCACCCAACATTGTTAGGCAAGAACAGATGGAACTGCGATCAGTAAACAACATCAATAATCAAATAAAAGGATTTATAAAGTTTGATTAAACATACCTTCAAACCAACATCAGGATGCGAAGCAATATGGCGGCCAACAAGCTCTAATGCAGCTTCTCTTACAGATATTGCAGAGTCACAAAACCTTCCTTCAACAGCCACTTGTACGCGTTTGTCACACAACACTTCTGGATCAGCTTCTACTATTATACTAACCTGCTCCCATCATATAAAGGAAAAGGAAAGTGAATACTATCAACACAACCACAACAACAATCATTCTCTTTCCAATAAAATGCTTAACAGCTTAGAAAGAAAATTTTCCACTTACTGATCGTAAAGCCTTGGCCCTGATTACAGGAGAGTTCTCCCTCAAACTAACCTGCAAAGAATGAAGTCCCAAGACTAAAGATTGTCTTACCGAGGAAATTACAAAACAAGAAAGAGAGGAAGAAAAGGATTACTCACGAGAAGCATATGAAGAATCTTATCAAACCCTCTAGAGAAAGAATTATTTTGTCCCAATGCTAAAGTGATCTTCTTAACCGAGTTCCTAGTCAACAATGATGAAATAGTGCCAGATTCACGGACTATAGCTTTTGATTTCATTCTAGCAACATAGTACATAGACTTTTGTAGAGCTTTTGGATCATCCTTGTACCATAGGCACACATAAAACCTGCATGTGAATGATCTTCCCTTTAGCATCAGTGCAAACATAAAACAAGTAATGAAAGAGCTTCGTTGAGTACAAACCATCTAACAAACAGATTCACTTCATCAGCAGAAACAGCATCTTGAAGGTAATTCAAGAGCATCTGTTGAACAATTTCAAGTTTTGTAATCGTATCAAAAACTTTAGAGTTGTTTTCTGGCTGACCAAGACTCTTTTTACCATCACCCTTGCTCTGCGATTTGCCGTATGATTGTAGCACTAGAAGTTGATTCCTGCATAGACAAAATTGACAATACCAGCCACGACTAGGTACTTCATGCTCTCTTACCCCCATGCAGTCAGCATGAAACAATTTTTGACAACCTTGACACGTAAACAAATCCTTTTCAATCCTTCCGTCCAAACAAACAGAACAAAGATCTTTTGGGTAATTCTGATCAGCGGCATCCCCTCTGACCAGTTCCTGTAATATCCAGAATCTCTCCCTGCTGCAGAGAACAGCTTCCTGCTTCAACCTAGTAGCAATAGTACCAAGAAGGTCAATGGCCATTACACGTGCTGAGACATCTTTGGATTTCGGTCCAGCATTCTGGAGTAGTAAGACACAAAGAACCTGCGAGTAGAAGTCCCTTAACGCAGCACAACAAAAATGCAAATAACTAAGAAAACAAGAAGTTTGTATTATAATTTTCATTTCTTTGTGATAAAGCAAGTTTGTGTATGTCACCTCCAGAATAGGAGCTGAAGCTGGATATTCTGGCAAATTCAAAGTTGTCAGTAAATCCATGACAAGATTCTCCATCATCACTTTCAGCTCAGAGGCATCCTGAGTCTTCACACTTGTAAAGCGCTGAAGAACACGGGTCCAGAAAAGACAGCATGTTTCTGTTGCTGCTTCATGGCATTTGGTCGGGTAACTAGCATCAATTGGCACTTCTAAGATGGTACTACCACTTGTTGCTTTCCTTAAAGATTCAGGGAGGTTTGCACTACTGTGAACCAACTGAATTAGCAATGCAGTGAACATCTGAATCTGCCTTTGTTCTTCATCAGGCAGGTGATATGTTCTCAATGCTCGCTTTGAGGATGGCAACTTCCAAAGCAGCTGAAGCATTTCATCTATCACATAAGTGCGATGCTGAGCATATGAATAGAATATCTGTATCACCATTAACAAAAATTGTTAGGAGATTTGTCCAAGCAGCATTTCATTATGAGCACATACTTTTCTACATAAGCATGCATGTATGGAGCATATCTGCTGGCAGCAAAGAAGAAACACTACCGCGCTTATTAAACTAATAGCCTTCAGCTGCAAAAGCTGAATATTATCCACCAAAAAAGTAGTAAAGCCCGTCTTCACCAGTTGCAGAATACAACTATCAGATAATCTCTCCATTAACAACAAATCCTTGAGTAAACCAAGAATTGTGCAAAGCTTCTGAAGGATAGAATTCATAGCACCAGAGACCCTATCAAGGAAAAAACAAAAACAATAAGAAACCTGACTTCAGGCACCCCAAAAGTCAACATTTAACTTAGAGGAGCAGCATATTGATAAGCACACTTGTCCATTGCAGATTTTTTCACTTTGACACTCTTGATATTCTGCCGTCTCTTGCTACCTGAACCTAACTCAGCATCAGGCTCTTCATCTTCATCACCTGGAAAGAAAAGTGTAAGTTATGTAGCTGAGTGTGACACAAGTAAAACTAAAAATGGTTGACTTCCAGTCAAATAACTGCAGAATGCTAAAGCAAGGTAAAGTTTCTTCGCTATCAGATGTGCAAAGGCTTGAAACAAGAAGTAAATTAAAAAAAAAAAAGCATAAAGACGTGAACCCATACAAACTATCATACAATCAGAAGCATAGAAAAGTAAAGGATATATAGGACCTTAGTAAACAAGTAGTCTAGCTTTCTCAGATTAAACAGAATGCCAACCTTCAAATACTCCAGTTTCATCTGGCTTATGCAGAGCACGGTATATTGGATCATAAGCTGACATGACATCTGTTATTTGATGTCTTGAGAACTCCAAAATCCTTTCGATGATCTGGCACAGGCACAATAGCAAACACCACCATGGTTTTGTAAATCAGACAGAATCACAAGAGAGCAAAGTACTGTTAATTGTAAAATGAAAATAAATAAAGTATGTACCTCTTCATTATAAAGCTGTTTCGGCATCTCATCATGAGCCATTACAGTTAGAGCTGCATGAATAGACTCGAGTGCACAAAAGACCAATGAAACTACGTCTGAATCTGCCTGCAAATAAATAACAAAACAGATTAAAAACAAAAAGAATCAAATTTCACCAAGTACCAGATTACTATATCACACAATCAAGATGATTGAAACAATGAACAAAAAAACAGAGGCCAACATATCTAAGAGTATTGGAAACTTCAAACTAAAACTAAGAATTTAGAAGATAACACCTTTGCATATTTTATTTTATTACTTTTTGTGCTACTAAATGAGAGAACTTCTATAGGTAATCAAAACAATGTAAAAGATGGTTAACAAGTCCACAAAGTAAATATGCTCAAAAGGCCACATAGAAAAGAGGGCCTTTGTGTTTAAATAACTAAAAACATCAGAAAGTACTTGCATGGTGTAAATATGAGTCATTTACCTTAAAAGACAAAACTGAGGAGGAGACTAGATTAATATACCACAAAGCAAAATCTCTACTATTGTGATATGATTCTCTGACAGGTATTAGGTGCCACCAAAATGCAAGAATGTGAAACTAACTTCTCTTTTAAAAAAATGAAATGAAATGAAATGTTGTGTCAATTTTAAAGTGGTTCACTAGTTACAATGAAAAGCAGAGGAAAAAAGATGATGCAGTGCCAAACTATCTACAAAGAAATGAAAATGCACACACCATGACAACAAAGAACAAATCATAATTGTGTAACTTACATGCACACGTTCATCAACTGACAAACCTTCTGCTCGATGTATTTGATGATCTAGAACCCGTAAAAATCTCACCAGAATATCAACTGAAACCAAATGTAGAAGCTTCTTTGCACGTAGTGACAATATTTCATTCACAACCATTCTGACATCAGCAACAGGTAAAGACAACAACTCTGCATCATTCTGATCATCAGTGGGAATTTCAGCTCTGCCACAGAAATCTTCTAACATCTCACAAAAGCTCTCAATTGCAGCATCTAGAAAAGGATACCAAACCCGCGATATTCACATGAATATGAAAGGAAAAAGAGGTGGTAGTTGTCAGGGGGGAGAGAGAACAAGAGAAGAGAAAATAACAAAGAACCAGGTAGACCAACCTTGAACCTCAGTAGGATCTGGTTGCACTGACAAAGAGATGTCACTGCCACCTTTCTTCTTCACTTTGGGTTTCCGGGAAGATGATGTTGATACATCCTGCAATTTCACATTCAAGATTTAGGGATACAGAAGTAATCCAATAATTGAAAAGCAAATAAAACTGCATAATTAAAAGGCAAATAAAACTGCATGCATACATTTGTAAGAACGCAGTCGAGTTGGTGATTCTGGACTCCAATATAATCTGTGTGTAAGCCACTCACACCAAGTATACTAGGCTCAGACTCTTTCCTTTCAAACACCACACTACCAGAAATTTGCTCCTTGATATGACCTGAGAGACTTGAACAATGCAATAAACAGTAAGCACAGCAAAATCAAACCATCTAATAAGAACAGTACATCTCAAAGAGAGATTCGAGAGAGACACAAACAAACGCACAATTACGCAACAAGACTAGAATAAGTATATAATGAAGCAACAATTCAATTCCATCAAAATCTCAGAAGTCACTTTACAATGTTCCTTCGGCAACAAAGATTGCACAAAGTACACAATTACTAAGAGACAAATCACAATAGAATGGCGTTCTTGGAATTGAGAAACAAAAATGTAAAAAAATTACTCATGCAAAGCTTAATACAGATGGCAATAAGTAATGCCATCAGAATCATTTAAAATAGGCTTGTCAAATTATGGTTACTCTTCGACGGCTAATAAATATGAAAGCCAGCGGAAAAACTGTGATAAATTGCATTAGACATCAGAGAAATGATTAATGTACAACATATATTTTTATATTCACAAGCATATAAACATGTCAAACAAACCAGTTCTCTTAACCTTGAAGTTCAACACCATGGCAAGATGATTAGACCGCTAGCATTAATGAAACAGAAATGAACTGAGGTGTAACAAAGATATCATTCATATTCAGACCTCAAAAGAAAATTAGTGCAAGCGAGAGCTTAATTGCAAAAATAACTTCATGAAGCCAACCACCACAACTCATTGAAACAAAGGGACCCTTGGTTTGTGAGTACTATAAAAATATATACAGCAAGACTTACCTCATCTATTCAAAATGAGGATACCTTTATTTCCAGCTTCCCAAAAATAAACTCATTTTTACCATAACTCTTCTTGCAATTTCTTCATCCAACAATATTAAAAGGCAAAAGAATCATAGTATCTTATATTAAAAAATCTTTGTTTTGAAATCATAAGTTTCTTTGAGGGAAAATTCTGCTTTTAGGAGGGAGAGAGAGAGAGAGAGAGAGAGAGAGAGAGATGAAAGAACAAAGAAAACCCAACTTACCCATATCAATGCATTTCCTGAATGAGAATGATCACTTCTAAAAGCAGTGACCATATTAACATGAGGACAAAATTAATCCCATGACCATATTATAACATCCCTTTCATATTGCAACACATAAATGAGAATGAGAATGATCACTTCAACAAACCTCTAGAAATTGACACTAATTAATCATTCATTTCACTCTTAATTCTGTTCAAAACTGTAGACTCATTAAGTTACAATGTATTTGCAACAAAACAATTCCATCGTGATAACTTGCTGTAACGTACCACTAGTCTTTATCCATGATGCAAAAAGTAATGGCTTAATGCCAACCCTTTTCTTAAGTCTACTGTTCCCTTCATCATAATTTTAATACAACTAACTTAAGTATCCTCTATACCTTAAGTATCCACAACAAGACAATTGCTTATTTACAAATATGCAGCATCACATGCCAACTCAAAATATTGCTCTATCATGGTGAGTTGATTTAGAATTGTCTCTTGCAAAATCAAAATAAATTTAATTTTGTTGAAGTTGTTTCCTTATTGATCTATATCAGAAAAAAAGGAACATTTGGTCTAGTTCATTAAGCAAATTTATCTGAGCAATAGCAGGAGATATTTATGAAATTTAAAAAGGAAAAAGAAAGGGGAAAAAAATAAAAGAACAACTAAGAATATTTTGTTTACCAGGAATGACATACTCAAAAGCTTCTGCATTGCATCGGAGAACATGATTGTGAAGTTCTAAAGACTCCACATAGCTATAGGGAACTGGCTTTGCCTCGTCTCTTAGATGCCTATAAATAGATAAACAAATCCAAAAAAAAATAAAAAATGAATCATTGCATAAAGAAAGCAAACGCTCTATCAGTCACGCTCATCGAGGAGGCCAGTTTATCAGTCAGTAAAGATCTTTTTATATATTAATGCTTATAACATCTGTTGCAGTAAAATTTTCACATTTAATGTAAAAACACTTCCTACCAATTTAAAAGCAGCCAAATTTCAAAATTGTTTTTTCATGGTGCAGAAACAAACAAACAAAATCACTTACAATGACACGCATATACAGTTCAAAATATCTACTTCCTCACTTCGAATCACAATTCACTGGTACTTGAGCCACTCAAAAAAATTCTCATATTTGAAAATAGTCAAGTTTCTAGCTGCATACAACTTAAGCTACTCGGGAGAGTAAAATACACACACACACACACCAAAAGTGAAAACCAGTAAAACAAACAAAATTCAAGTATAGTCACATTTTTCACCTACCTCCGCTAGCTAAAACTTGTAAACACTAAACTGTTGCACGAATTTTTTTAATAAAAAGAAGAAGAAAACAAACACTTACAGATACGAAACGTCTGTTTCCCGTAGCATTTCAGCAATTCGACTCGACTGAGCAAGAATCTCAGTCCGATTCAACGACCTATAACTACCATAACTACTAGCACTACTGACTTCATCGAACAACCGGAGGTTCGGATCCGACGCGCCGAAGAACACCGGAAGCGATGGCAACGGCAAGCACGGAGCGACTTCCGAGTGTATCGTATTCGACAAGCCGATCCCCCACTGGCCCTGGCCCGGGCCCGAGCCGGGAGCTGAAGTACTCGGATAGCTGCTCATCGATTAATTAACCGGTGAGTTCGTGTTTTGCAGAATGAAAGCATGAATAGAGAGTGGTATTTGCGTAATAATGCGGAAATCCAAGGCTACCGAGTGGAAATTAGGGCTGAGAGAGAGTTCTGAGCCCTAGAACAGTAAATAAGAGAGGCAAATGGCGGGGAAAGTGATTTTGGGAAGGCAAGCGGATTGGATTTAATAAGTGGGGAAGAAAAAAAATGGTCTACGGAATATGAAGTTACCGAAATACCCTTGTTGTTGCTATTTAATTAAGGATATATATATATATATATATATTTCCGTTCTTGAGGGGGAAATTATTTTGAATTTGGAGGGATTATAATTTTTATATAAATATTAACTAAATTCTTCATTAAAGATGTCATAAATATGTAAAGTTACGGTAATGCCCTTAAGCTTTGCGTTAAGAGGATTTTAACAATTTGCACCCTCAATTTTATTTATTTATAAATATACCCCCATTGAAACTAAAAACTTTTAAAATAGTACACGCACATATTTTAGCTATTTGAGCAGCTGATCACTGAAGTTTTTGAGCAAACTAATGAAGCTTAGTAGATTCATAGTCATCATATTCGGGATTCAAAAATATTCAGGACAACAAACCAAAGAATTGCAAGTGAATAAACAAGAGGGAAGAGATATTGATCCAACGTTGAGATCAAGCTCCTGCTCCTGAACTTTAGCACTCACTGGAATCCTAATCCAATGACCAACATGAGTATCATCACATATAGGGAAGAGACATGACATCCATAACTTTTGCCACAATGAGGAGAGAACTCAGGTTCTTACATGCAGCATCTTTTGTAGGAAGAATTGAATCATGTAGAGAGCTTATCCTGCTGGAATTGCTCTCACCCATCACTTCACTTGTAGCTATCTTCTGTTTATGACCATGTATGGTTTATTAATTTGGTTGGTATATGTATTCAACAAGAAATTAAACAAGGACAAATAAAACTAGCTATGCTAGATCATATATTATATTTCTCAAATCTTGTAATTGGTTACCAAATCATTGCTCACATGATCACAGGGATTTGTAAATTGCCTCGTTAAACTTTTATTCAGTAATTAATTAAACCGCAAAATATAACAAAATGATTCCTATTATATTGCAGTAGCAAACTTGTAATTAATCTTGAATCAATTCATGTTTCAATTTGGAATATAAATCATTATATTATTTATAAGGAAACCTTTGAAACACCTCCTATACTTAGAAAATTAGTACTGTTTGCTGTAATAACATAATTTCCAAAGCAAAAGAAACAAAGAAAATAACTATTGAAAGATATTTCTGCACTGGCAATTACAATAATGGCTAGCTGCAATGAAGATAGTACATTATACGTTCTTATCCTTACATGTTTGATTTCCAGGATTACCTTTCCTTGTATATTTCAGCAAATGATCCCTATAAATTTTACCAATATTTCAATGAACTTGTTCGATATATCTATCGATCAAATCTTTGGTTTTTCTTCTTGTTGTTGTAGTGAGCAATGGCTAGTTGTAAGAATATTTTGTTTGCATGGTTCAGTTTTTTCATGGTGGCGATGGCTAAAAGAATGCATGTTAATGGTGAATGGGAGGATGCTCGTGCTACATTTTATGGTGACATGTCTGGAAGAGAAACTATGCGTAAGTGTTAATAATATTTTTTGTACGTTCACTGTTTATCATATTCCAATTTCATAAAATTTCTATCTATCTGTGGGAAAAGAATACCACTCTCCTAATTAAAACGATTCGATTTGGAATTCACTGTTAAATTGAACCGAAAATTGACAACAAATTTATAATTGTATTTGGATTTATTCCTTTTTCTTTTCTGATAGATGCCATGCATTACCATTACGTGAAGGAGCTACAAAACACATAACTTTGCATGAAAATACATGAATCTCTAACTTTGTTTAATCTGTTAGCAGAGGGGGCTTGTGGTTATGGCGACCTGAAACAGCAAGGCTACGGCCTAGAAACAGCAGCTCTGAGCACAGCGCTCTTCAACAATGGTGCAACCTGCGGTGCATGTTTCGAAATCATGTGCGTAAACGATCCCCAATGGTGCATAAAAGGAGCAGGCACGATCAAAATCACAGCCACAAATTTCTGCCCGCCGGACTACTCCAAGAAAACAGACATCTGGTGCAATCCTCCCCAGAAACACTTCGATCTTTCCATGCCAATGTTCGTAAAGATTGCTGCCATGAAAGCAGGAGTCATTCCCATACAATTCCGGAAAATCTCATGTACGAAACAAGGAGGAGTCAAGTTCGAAGTGAAGGGAAATCCGTACTGGACGCTGGTTCTGCTGTACAATGTTGCTGGAGCTGGAGATGTTAGCGATATGAAAATAAAAGGAGAGAAAACGAATTGGCTGCCGATGAGTCGGAACTGGGGACAGAATTGGCAGATGGGAACGCCGCTGGTGGGGCAAAGTTTGTCATTTCAGGTTACAACGAGTGATGGGAAAATGGTGCAGTTTGATAATGTTGCGCCTGGAAATTGGCAGTTTGGGCAAACTTTTGAAGGGAGGTCGAATTTCTAGGGTTATTATGTATTGTGTGGTGTTTTAGTTTTGTGATTTTATTGCCTTTGCTGTGATTGAGATGATACTAATATGTGTTATTTGAATGTTCTGTATGGAACAATGAAGGAAATTTGTATCTCAAGCGAATTAATAAATGCGTTAAGCAGTTAATGCTTAATTTTGTTCCCTTTTGTTCTTGCTCTTATTTATTTCATATAGAGATAAGCTAACCAAATGGAGCAGAGATGCATGCAGTTTGAGAAGAGAAATCCTATAAACGCACAAAAGAATCCAACAAAATTCTACCACAAATAAATTTTTGAAATCTACTTTCTGCAATACCGCACTTGAGAGCCGAAAACTGATGCAAGAACTAGTAAACAAATGCAACTAAAATATGCATAGATTTTATTACAACTTTAATAATAATTGGTCACAGTCTACAACACAATCTAGATATTTCACTTTTTCAAATGAATTGTGAACTAATCTCCGCACACAGATAGCAGGATTTCAAGTACAAACAAGAAAATGTCTGATAATTATTGGCATATTGAATATGAAAAAGCTATGTACAAACTTTGAACATGCATGAAGCTGATACTCCTTGTATCAGACTTTACACAGAAGGCTAGGGAGTTGTAATTACTCCACTGACGGCCTTCAGAAAATAGGTAAAAACACTAAAGATTCTTAATATAGACACAAATATTCATCAATTTGGAAGCTTTTCTTTTTTGTTGGCTTGGTCAAGAGTTTCATCTTTCACTTCCAATCTAGCATGTCTAATAGCCACAAAATCTCTTCCTTGGACGTTGCAGCATCACAGAAATCCATTTCGATCCCGAAAACATCAAGAACACCTTCATTTCCATCTTCCATGAAATGTAAAGAAACCCATGCTCGGATTCCTGAAGTAAATGGGTAATCAGGGGAGAAGTCAAGGTACTCAAATGCATGGGCTCTATGGGCTGTTCGATCTATGTACTCAAACTTAGATCGATTTATTACGCATGCAACTCTATTGGAATCCTTGCGTACCACAAGCACCGAAACGCTAACAGTTTGGCTCCAAGTAACAGTAAACCTTGGATCAACAGGAATGGTCATCTTGTACAGAGGACCCTCAAGGTGATATTCGAGCATGTCAGCTGTTCCAGGCGGTGGCTTCTTCATTCCATTCTGGAGGGCAGGGCCTGGGACAACTTCTGAGAAGATTAACTTATCTTCAGTCCAGATGTCAATGAAAAACTCCAAATCATTGAAGGAAAGCCTTGGTGGCAGAAGAGTTCGACGATTCTGTCGTTTATAAAAGGTCTGGTATAGCTTGTAGTAGGTTACAGTGGGAGGATTTGGTCGCTTGCAAATCGAAGGCCATCTCCTTGCACATAGGCATTTCCAGAAGTAGTCATCTTGGGCGATGTCTTTCCATTCCTTACACACTAACATACATGAAGCAAGGTCAACTCCATCCAGCAAAGGAAAAACAGCCTTCAAAACCTCTTCATTCACCATTTTCAGCTTGTGAACAACAATCAAAAGAAGAACAATAATTCGATCCAGCACCTATTTACATCATTGGGGACACTGAAGACAATTGATTCGGAAGAAATTCCCTGTAAAATGAGAAGATATGAAATTTCAAATTCAAAAGTAAAAGAAATATAATCATATTGTTCAAAGGTAGAACACTGTACAGAAAGATGCACTAGGGAACTGTTCATGCTTCAAATACAGACAGCTGCAGAAGAAAATGTACATATTTCTTTTAGTAAATGTACAAAGGAGCATCTAACTCCTCCAAAATCAAATTTTTGCTGAAACACGTGATCCATGTAAACTAGATCTCATGATCACAGCCATACATAGATGGCTATATAAAGGAGCATCTAACTCCTCCAAAATCTATATACATATAAACTAGATCTTCTGATCAAAGCCATGTATAGGTGGTTATGATACACTCTTCTAACCAACGGTAAAAAACAATACAGTTAACAGTCAATGGTCTGCCAAATAAAATTATCCTATTCCACTATAAAATAAAAAATACAATGAGTCAAATACACGTATCTAACTGCAATACCATAAGCCTAACTAAATTTAGGCAATAGACTGTTGCATGCAGGAAGAGCCTCGCACACACAATCCAAATTTAGTATAAGAATCCAAACAGCAGTCACACAAAAACCAAGTTGATATTCCCAAAACTTAACACTTCAAGAAGCGGATAAGAAGGTAACAACACTAACATTCAAGACACATGTACAAGTACGCGGGACGATTTAACACCTCATAAATCAAATTTTTGACAACAATATTAGTTAACCGCATCAGAGCTCTGCTATTAAAATTCCTATACTTTGTAAAACGCAAAAATCTGAAAGGGCTGATTCATCTAAGCAAAGGTAACAAAAAATACTAAGGATCATTTATACAACAACTTAGTTTAGAGATAGAAACTTAATGAACAACACAAGGAAGTTAATTCAGCAACAAATATTGAATGAAACAACAAGAAAAGGCAACTCAAATCGTAATATCTCGCAACCCTTAGCCAACATAATTAACACTAACAGCCAAAAAGTTATTACTACCTCATTTTGCATGCAGATAATTTTTTTTAGCAAAACAATTGATTTCTGTTCAGTATAATCAAATCTTCATTTTTATTGACTAAAAAGTTGAAATTCCAAATACCCAATTGAAGTCTTGATCACATTAACAAAACCCATACCGGCATTTCGTCAAACGCATAGATTAAATCTACATTTACGTAAAGAGATAGAGATAAAGCAAACCCTAGATCGAGCTCAGGCGAGAGAGACAGAGACTCGCAGCGAGTGAAAATTGAAGCGAGAATGTGAAATTGAGAGAGGAAGAAAAGTAAGAGAGAAATGAAAAGAGGATCGGGCAAGAGAATTACATACCTGATTAATCGGTTCGATTGAATCAATAAAACCCTAGATTTCAGTTATGGTTGAAGAAAGAGAGAAGGAGAGAGATTAGAAAAAGTAGCCAACAGACAAAGCCTCTTATTAATTATTGAAGAATTAGTAAATATATTTTTAATTATTTTATGATCCCCAATCAATTCCCATGATTTTCCTATTTGATCTTTATTAAAGGGATAAATTATTAAATTATGATAATAATATTGACATGATTGGGCCAATCTATGCTAGCCCAATTAAGGCGTGGGCTTGACCTAAATTTGGTCATAGTGTCTTGCCATTTTTATTCTATAGGATTTGTTTGGATGCGTTCGTTTTTATAGGAAGTGTTTTCTCTTTAGTTGTGCTTCTCTAAGAAGCACTTCTGACTTAATAAACAACAAATACTATTTTATAAAAAAATTCTACCGATAATTACTTCAACAAATGAGAAACACACTTCAAAATTGTCATATGATTTCTAATTAAAGACTTGGTGAAGAAGTGACGAGGGTGACATGACACTAGATTGTTCATGCATAGTTTAAGGCCGGCCCGGTCGTCACAATTGAATCACAACAGTTACAATTTATTCCCATCAAACCTTACTTGACGGACTTTCATGACTTTGTTTATTTTCTTTTAGACAGTTCACCTCCTTTGCCAATTCGAATCCGAGACTTCTACTTTAAAGAGAATTTTAGTAAGGAGTGAGTATCAATTTTTTTAAACCACAACTTATTATTACGTAGACTCATCCTAACTATTGAATTACAATCGTTATAACTCAGAATACTTCACAATCTATTGAATAAGAATTTATCTCCTCTGAACTCAATTTGAAAGACCTTCAGAACTTTAATATTTCTTTTTGAGAAGTTCTCTCCCACACCTCTTGAACCCAAAGCCTCTGATTTTAAAGAAAATCTTAATAGAAAGTGAGCACTAATTTTTATAAAGTGAGATATAGAGGAGACAAATTCCTATTCGATGAATTAAAAAATATTCTGAATTATAACGGTTGTGATTCAATAATTAAAATGGGCTGCATGATAGTGGGCCGTTACACAAAACATCAAATTAAGAGGAAAAGAATTAAAGCCGAAATGTGGGAACACAAATGTTGGATGTTGGACAAAACATGTAGGTCATGTGATATGGACTAATGGGTTGGCAGGCTACCCAGTGACCCATGTCTTTTTAAGGCAGTCTCTCTGCCGACCAAAACACAAAAGGAATAAAACAACAAAACATGCACATGAATCAAAGACCTAGTTGCTTCTGCTTCTTCTATTGTTGAATTATTCCTATTTGATCAAGGAAAAAGAGTATAGATTATGCTACATGTATTTTATATTTAAATTTTATAATTTAGATATTAATTATATTAAAATTTTGTTTTATTTTAAATTAAATTTTATGTTAATCGTTTAACTTTTACGTTTTATATTTTAAAATTTTTATGTGGATTATTTTAAATTTTCCGTTCAAAAAATAAGATATGTGATATTTATATTATTTGTTCACCAAAAAAAAAAAAATTGAAAAGAGAGAAAAATTAAAAAAGAGAATGTTCTTGTAAAAATAGTCGAGAAAGAGAGAGAAACAAAAAGAAGACTTACATTTTATATAGAGATTCACACTCATGAAAATTATGAATCATATAGCTATTTTATTATTGTATAACTATTTAATTGCATAACGTTACGTATTGTTTTAAATAAACAATATATTTATAATAATTTTTATTTAATAATAAATTTATATTTTACAAAATATAATATTATGTGATTAAATGATCGTAGGATAATATAATAAATTTAAACATTTTTTATCTTCCTATTTTTAAAATTATAATAAAAAATAGTTGATAAATATTCGTTTTTATTTTATAAATTTATTAATAATTTAATTATTAATAATTGAAACTAAATATCACCACTTTAATTTTGAGCATACTTTTAAGTTGTTGAGAACTTGTAATCAAAACTAATGCATGTTTTGAGTAGTTCACCAAAAGTTTACCTAACAATGCAATGGAGTGTGACTTTTCAATTTTGTTTTTAATATTTAATACCAAACTAATAATTAATTATGAATGTGGGATCAACTATATATCTATCCAAAGACAAGACTATCCAAAACAAATTAGGGTTAAGGGTTTAGTTGGAAAGACAACTTTTCTCGAGAAAATCATCCTTTTCTTGGGAAAGTTTTTTCAAACTTCTCATTAAGATATAAGAATATAGTCACATGCATTTGTTGCACAAGGCACACTTGCCTCATTTAATATCTTTAATATAAACATATGTCTATTAAATGAATGAGAGAATTTTAAGTAGAACAATTATATCACGTGATTGTAGTCACATGATGAGACCATTCAATTATTAAAGAGAGATAAATTTATGAGTTGGTGATAAAAAATAATAAATAAATAAGTCAAATAAATAAATAATTAGATGATAATAATTTTTTTAACTTTTTTATTTATCATCAATTTATAATATTCTCTCTTCATTAGTTAGATTGTTTCATCATGTCACTATATTGTTTTATAATTTTCACCCATAGATCGCTAGATTTAAAATCTAACAACTTAATTTAAATCAAACTTGCATATATAAAACAACGTAAGAGAAGATTGATTCATTGATTTTTTATTTTCACGGAAAAAACTCGAGTCAACTAAATTATTCTCTCGAGAATATTAAAATTAAACTTCATACATTACATTTGTAAGTTTAAATGTTAGACAATAAAATTTGATGCATTAATTTGTAAAATTCGACATATTAAAGTAATTACAAAACCCTAATAAATAAAAAAGGAAAGAAAGATGTTAAAGAGTGCTCTTAATTTTTGGGTAAAAAAATTAACAGCCCGGCTTGGAATTGACTCCTAATTTTTGGGCCAAATTTTGGAACTTCAGTCAATTATCAATATTTTAGTGCCAATTTTGGGAACTTCAATCAAGTGTCAATGTTTCAGCCAGCCATCAAGCTTTAGTCAATCACCAATATTTCAGCCAGCCATCTGTATACCATGTCCCACGGCTATCGAAGTTGAGATTGAATGAATGAGTTGATTTATCAGCAAGGCATGCAGGGAATGTGCTGTACATGGTGTACAATTCAATTCATGGTAGTTGCTTCACTGTCTGATGAGACTTTGTCACATGCCAAATTTCTCAATCTCTTCTCTCTTTCTCTTCTCTTTCACTTCTACTCAAAACCAAGCTAAGCTAGGCTTAAGCTAAAGCTATAATCCAAATGATCTGTAATTGTATTTGTATTGTATGCATGTGATTTCCCATGTGCTTTTCTCTTCTTCTCTCTTGCTAACATTGGATGGCTTTGCTGGCCAGTACCACCTTCACATGCACCCTTTTGGGAAGCCACAATCCGCCAATTACACCTCCTTTCCTCTCGCCACTTCTTTTCTATGCATTTTACTCAATTGCCCCTCTTTTTATTCTTCTATTTCTAAACTACCATTACTCTATATTACCTATTAAGTATACTACTAATCTTGTTTCTTGTTTTGTCCTAGGCATGCATCATTGTCTTATATTTTTTAGTTTGGTAGTAAAATGTGGTTCCAAATCCCACTGAAACTCCATAAATCACACATTAAAAGTATTATTAATGTTCTATCAGATTCTCTTAATACATTTGTAGAGTCGAATCTTAATTCAGCTTGATATTGAGATGATTTTCGTTCTATTTTGAGTTATAAATGTAATTCATTTATAATTAAACTCAATATTTTTGTTATTAAAAATTATATAAAGAAAATGAGAAGGATACTTAGAAATTGAAGAACATAAGCATGGCAGTATAGTAATAATAACAAAAACCAGTGGCAATATCCCAACTCCCCATTACTTAAACCCACAATTTCCCTCTCGCTTTTTGCTCACGCTCAGTAGTCTTTCTTCGTCTCTCTCTCTCTCTCTCTCTCTCTCAGATTTCTCAAATGAGAACCAGAAAAATTCTCAAATCTTCTCTGAGAAAAACACAAACAGCAGCAGGAACCCTAAGAAGAAGAGCTCAAGCACGTGCATGTTTCAGAGCTGGACGAACGAGACCTAGAAGCTTTTCATCACCAGCTGCTGCTGCTGCAAAACACGTCAGTAATAGAAAGGTTTCAGACAAGCTGGAGGCTCTGAAAAACCTAATTCCAGGCGCCAGTCATTTCAAAAATGGAGATGTAGAGGAAGATGAGGATGAGACAGTAAAAGCTGAGCAGTTGTTCCAAGAAACTGCAGATTATATCATTCTTTTGAGGACCCGAGTCGTCGTTTTGCAGAGATTGATAGAGTTTTATGGATCTGCCACCACCACCTCCTGCATGGAGAATCAAAATGATAATCATGCTAATGTATTATTATAGCTACCCTCTTATTTATTATCCATGAAATATCTGAGTTTTTCTTTTTTCTTTTAATGTTTTTGTTTTATGAATCCTAGTTTTTCTATGCATGGTTTGTAAGTTTGTGTTTGGTGGGATAGAAAGTGAAGTAGAATGTGAAGGAGAATTTACAATCAGAATCCCAGAACTTGTATTGGGATTTGAAATTCTATTACAAAAAAGTTCTCCATTTTTATCTTTGGAATTATACCTATCAAATGTTTTTGTTGGCAGAAGTTTCAGCATTTTTCAGACACGAGAAAGCTTTCTGTTTAGTAATATGTAAATGAATGAGTTAAAAAAATGAAATAGAATTCTTTTATTTTTAAAATTTGGGTGTTGCTTGAATGAATGAATGAATGATTACAGGGAAAGTAGGTAATGAAGTGGGTGACAGGCAGGGTTTTCAGACCATCCATGTCAATACAGTGACTACTGTTTTAGAAAGAAAGAAAAGGAATGTGGGCATTCATGTATTATGCATATTTATGATATTTCACTCTCTGAAAATTAAGAGATATTATTGTAGTTGTTGCTGTTGTTGGTGATAGTGACTATTTACTTAGCCAAGTGTAGAAATGCCATGTGATAAAAGAGTCGGTGCAAACTGTAAAATTTAGGAATAATACAAAGAGTCGGTGCAAATATTTAAAGGAAGGAAATTAACTTTTGGTTGATATGACAGGCAGAATTCTTAAACAGAAAATGGTAAATATTCTGATGCTTTCCTGCAAAACAATTCAGAATGTATTTATGGAAGAAAAACTGCATAAGTATTACTGGAATTGTTGGCGATGCATTGCTGGTCAAGATTTTCAAAGTTAGTCTTACTTTCAGTCTATGCCTTGATCCATTTGGTGAAATTCTTTAAAGTCTTGTTAGACTGACCATTTTCTCTGGAACTATTCAGGGCTTTTCCCTTGAGCTCCAAAACCCTTGCTTTAAAATTTTCATCACCAAGCACTTGATCTACCTTGTTCTTAATTTCTTCGCTTGTGATTATTCCATTTTTGTATTTGTTAAACCTCAATCCCACCTTCCAAATATCACATATGTAGTTCTCGTTCAGGAATTGGTCAGCAAAGTATGGCCAGCATAAGAAAGGAACACCATTGCTTACACCTTCCATGGTGGAATTCCAACCACAATGGCTCAAGAAGCAGGCAATGGAAGGGTGACTGAGAACCTTTTGCTGCGGCGCCCAACCCACCATTTGCCCGCGAGTGCCTACTCTGTCTTGAAATCCTTCTGGGTATGCATCATTTGAATCATTGGTTAAATTTGGCCTTACAACCCAGAGGAATGGTTTGTTGCAGCGTTCAAGTCCCAGTGCTAACTCTTGGAATTGGATTTTGTTGAAAACTGTGAAGCTGCCAAATGCAACATAAATTACAGAATTTGGTTGCTGCTGCTCTAGCCATTTCAAACAGGTTGAGTCTTGTGGCCAGAAGTGTCCTGCTGAATTTCCCAGCCGGTTGCTTGCCAACAGTGGTCCTATTGGAAGAAGTTCTGGAATCAAGGCGAATGCCCCGGGCTCAAGGTCATATGTTGAGTTACAAAGCATGTACTCTGCTTTTTTAATATATTCATTGTTTTTAACTATATGATCAAAGATGATTTTCTGTGAAGTGAAGTCTCCAATGCATGCCCAGACGAAGTCTGCACTGCTGATTGCTGCCATGGTTGGAGCCAACCGAATCATCTGCTTTTTTATGGGAGTTCCTGAAATGAATTAGAAGGAAAATCATTATAGCCGAAATCTTTTACCATTTGAATCAACTAGCACCAGCAAATATTCTGATTATTCTTGACTTGCATCAAACTGCTAGTGAGAGTAAAAGAAACTAATAACAGAGTGAGTTACCATTATTGTCAATGATTCCATCATCCAGAAACTTTGGGATACCAAACAACGATGCCAGTAGTCCTGCTGCTGCAGGCCAAAAGGCAGCTTGCCGAATGTTCATCTTCTCTGCTACTTCCAAAGCCCACCCCATACTCCCATCAGCAATGACACAACTAATCTTCTCAGCTTCTTGTTCATTAATCTTCTCTATGAGCTCTTCCAGCTTCCCTGGCATGACTCTAGGCATTGCTTCAGTTAACTTACCCAGATCATTTCTATCCTCCCCGAGTAGCATTCCATCCGGGATTGAAACCAGCTTGATTTGATCCCCAACGCAATTCTTCTCACTTAGTACATTCACAACCCGCTTGTGATTATAGTCTGTGTTTACAAATGTGACTTTGAAACCTTGCTTAACCAAGCACTGTGAAAGCTCCAGTAATGGAATTACATGGCCTTGTGCAGGATAAGGTAAAGCTAGAACATGTGGTCTGCGCATATCTGCTTATGCTTTTGTATTCCCTGCAGATTCAACTATTCAAACCTAATTGCAGTTTCTGAATTCAACTTCAATTTACATTTATAGCAGGCCAGAAGAATGGACTCTGTAACCAATGCTTAGTTTGTTGTCTTCTTGCGCACTGATCCTTATTTGAAACCCAGATGGAGAATCTACCGATATATATATTTTTAAAATTCTTATCCTTTTTCGATTGTCGTGGTTTAGTTTACACTTTTGTCTTTACAGTGCTTAGTAGGATTGCTTCAGTTTCATCGTTCTCTGTTGTTTTACATGTTTGTTTGGAGTTTATTGTCATTCTCATGAAAGATCCAGCATCTAGCTAGAAGCTAAGCAATGTGAAAATCTAGCCTCGCTAAGACTTAAGAGTTAAACCCACTGATGAATTCTATGGAAGATTATTAGATGCCCTGAATTGAAATAAGTTTCTTAAATCATCAAATGAAGCTACTGAGTATGTTTGGGACCGTTAGTGCTTTCACTTAAAGAAGGACAGCTAACTGTGTTTTGTAAAACATTATTTTTTACCATTGTTCTATCCCTTATACTTCAAATGTAGTGATTTATTACATTACAACTATGACTTCAAAGTTACAACACTTTGATTCAAAACACATTCTATGTTATGCGATATTAGCACCATTTTCCATTCAAGAGTTCAACTGCACCCTTTAAACAAAGGACAGCTTAATCCTTCTGTTATTGGAATCTGGCATGCTAATAATTTTGGCGTTTTTCTTTTCCTTTTCTGTGTTGATAATGGAGGTTTTGTTCTGTCTTGCTGGAGGTTAACAATCTAGTAATGAGTAGAAAGCACCAAATTTTGCAACTGATAAGACATATTTCTTGTTCTCTTGTTTTTGGTTGTCTATGTCTTGTTGGTATGTCTTTCAAACTGCTGTACCCTTTTACAACAGAAATTAAATACAAGATTTAGCTGGCACTTGGCACCACCTAGTGGTAGCGGCGGCAAGTTTTGACGCGACCCGCCAGCCTAGCATGAATAATACACAAAATTTTCTGGTTTAGGTTGAGATAAGATATCGAAATTAATAAACGAGTGGTTTAGGTTGAGATAAGATACTAAAATTATTAAATGGGTGACACGATACGACATGATTAATAATCGTGTCGGGTTAAGATTTAGAGTTTTTGGCATATATCCCATTTATGATACGATTAATCATTCGAGTTATTATATTGTGATAACTCATTAGTGAAATTATTTTATAACTTTTTTGGTTTAAAAAATTTGTAGTTATATTTATCTATTTTTAAAAAGTATTTAATTATATTTAACATAAAAATGATTAGTATTTGAGAAAATATTATTATAAATATTATAAAAATATATTAAAAAAATATATAAAAATGTTAAATGAGCGGTACAATTACAACTAATTTAATAATTTAATAATCGTGTCGGATTAAAATTTTCACTTTTTGACACGATTATTAAATAGGTCGGGTTTGAGTTTATATCTTTTGACATGACACGAATATAATACGATATAAATATATCACGATAACTTAAATTGTCACCCTTACCTAGCGGTGTGTTATATATATTCGCCACTACGTAGTGGTGTGTTATATATATTCAGAAAATATTGGTAAAAGCTTTAGGTGGCAGCTAAGCTAATGACAAACCTGAAATTCCGTGGTCTGTTCATTGTTGTATTCATTGAAAATTTCTTGCTGTATTTGGTCATGAAGCTTGGTTCGACAAACCTTTAAATGATTCTTTGCTCTTGAAAATACATCGCATGCATGTAAACATAATCCTTCTTTCTCAACAAACATGAGGCTTAAGGAAGAGCATTGTAGATTATGGAAGACATCTTATGTTTTTAGCAGTAAATCATCAGTTTGCTGCTGATAATATCTGAAATAATCAAATTCTGAAATGTCCATTTTAAAATTCAATGCAATCTACTTTGTTTTCTTCCAGTGTACTCTATGCCATGATCCATTCAAAGAGATTCTGAAATGTCTTGTTGGAGGAATCACCTACTCAATACCTTTTCCTTGAGTTCCAAAGCTCCTGCTTTAATATTTTCATCACCATGCACTTGATCCACCTTGTTCTTAATTTCTTCCCGTGTAATGATCCCACTTTTGTTTTCGTTAAACGTCAATCCCACCTTCCAAACATCACAAATGTAGCTCCCATTCAGGAATTGTTCAGCAAAGTAAGGCAAGCACAATAAAGGAGCCCCATTGCTAACACCTTCCAAGGGGGAATTCCAGCCACTATGACTCAAGAAACAGGCAACTGAAGGGTGACTCATAACCTCTCGCTGAGGCGCCCAGCCCACCAACCGCCCGCGATTGGCTACTCTGTCTTGAAATTGAAACTTGTCAAAAACTACAGAGTTCAAGTCCTAGTGCTATTTCTTGAAATTGAAACTTGTCGAAAACTGCAGAGCTGACAAATGCAACAGTCATAAATGACTGAATTTGGTAGCTGTTGGTCAAGCCATTTCAAAGTTAAGAGTCTTCTTGCCAGAAGTATCCTGCTGAATTTCCTTGCCTTTTGCTTGCCAAGACTAGTCCTATTGGAAGAAGTTTAGGAACAATGGTGGATGCTGCAGGCTCAAGGTCATATGTTGGGTTACAAAACAGCCAGTCTGCCATTTTCATAGCATTTGTGTTGTTAACAGCATTTTCAAAGATGCATTTCTGGGTGGTTAAATCACCAACACAGGCCCCAAAAAAATTCTGTACTAGTGTTCATTGCAGTCATATTTGGTGCCAACTGTATCATCTGTTTCTTGATTGGAGTTCCTGAAATTCATACAAAACAAGGAAAGAGATTACGGAAGTAAAGAACCGCTTGGCCTACCTAACTCCTACAACCATCCCTGCTAAGATTTGAGGTAAGTAGACCCATTCATATGATGATCATATAGATCTCTAACCCTACAGATTTACAATCTCTAACACAAAAATTTCAATCTCTTGCCAAAAAACTCAGAAAACTTTTAACTAAACATGATCTGTTAAGTTATTCAATACTGTAAAATATCTCAGTTCAGAAGAAAAGTAATAATAATAATGAAAGAGAATCTTACCACTGTGGTTGACGATTCTATCCTCAAAGAAAAGTAATAATAATAATGAAAGAGAATCTTACCAATGTGGTTGATGATTCCATCATCAATCAGCTTAGGAATACTGAACGACGACGCCAGTGATGCGACCAATGCAGTCCAAACAGCAGCTCGCTTGATTTTCATCTTTTCTGCAACTTCAACAGCCCACCCCATTGTCTCATCTGCAATCACACAAGCTATCTTTTCACATTCTCTTTTTTTGATTTCTTCAATAAGCTCTTCCAGCTTTCCGGGCATAACCTGGAAATTCTTTCAATCATATTCCCATTTTCCCGGATTTCAGTCCATCCAGGATGGAAACCAAATGGAATTTTTTCTAATGATTTCAAAACCTGGTTGTGAATGGACTGAGAGTTGACAAATGTAAATTAACTAATAATAATAAATTATTTTAAAGTCTTGCGTATTCATACCCATGAGTTTGGTTTGTTTAGATACCAATTTACAAGATATTAAACTATTTTCTAATTATTTATTAATTATAAAAATTTAGGAGACTATTTGAAATTTTGAAACTGAGTTTTTGACTATTAAGATAATTATGGAAGAACTCTACAAAACCACCAATTATGACTACTTAAGACAAGTATGGAATGTTTTATTGACCACCTTTAATTATGATTATATTTTAATTTGTTATAATATATATTTTTTGCTTACATTTTGATCCAGCACACCCAATTTGACACCCAATAAACAATAATAAATTTAATTTTTTAATCAATATTTATAATTTATGATTAATCACCATTTAATTTTTATTGAACATACATTAGAGTTTGCAAAAATTATAGAGAGAATAGAGAAGAAAGTAATGAACATTATATTATAGTGCAATCCTGAATTGCCCCTTGTAGTATGCAATTGGTTTTCTTCCAGTGTCTATGCCTTGATCCATTCAACAAAATCCTGAAATGTCTTGTTAGAGGAACCACTTCTCTGACACTACTCAATACTTTTTCCCTGAGTTCCAAGGCTCTTGATTTAAAGTTTTCATCACCAAGAATTTGATCCACCTTGTTCTTAATTTCTTTTCTTGTGATGATCCCACTTTTGCTTTTGTTAAACTTGAATCCCACCTTCCAATAATGTAGCTCGCGTCCAGGAATTGTTCAGCATATTAAGGCAAGCACAAGAAAGAACTCCATTGCTTACACCTTCCATGGTGGAATTCCAGCCACAATGGCTCAAGAAACAGGCAACTGAAGGGTGGCTCAGAACCTATT
The DNA here is from genome assembly GCA_035584115.1 of Cedrela odorata. Lineage (NCBI taxonomy): Eukaryota > Viridiplantae > Streptophyta > Magnoliopsida > Sapindales > Meliaceae > Cedrela > Cedrela odorata. Next base: position 1,750,771 of record JAXCLQ010000015.1, read on the forward strand.
GCTGCGGCGCCCAACCCACCATCTGGCAACGATTGGCTACTTTGTCTTGAAATCCTTCTGGGTATGCATCGTTTGCATCATTTGTAAGTATATCTGATCTCACAACCCATAAAAATGGCATGTTGCAGAGTTCAAGTCCTAATGCTAATTCTTGAAACTGAATCTTGTCAAAAACTGTGGAACTCCCAAATGCAACATAAATGACTGAGTTTGGTTGTTGTTGGTCAAGCAATTTCAAACAGTCGGAGTCTTCTGGCCAGAAGTATCCTGCTGAGTTTCCTAGCCTGTTGCTTGCCAGAAGTGGTCCTATTGGAAGAAGTTTTGGAACCATGGCGAATACTGCAGGCTCAAGGTCATATGTTGAGTTACAAATCAGCCAGTCTGACATTTTCATAGCTTTTGCATTATTAACGGTAAAATCAAATATGATTTTCTGGGTAGTTAAGTCCGCCGACGCCCAGAAAAGGTATGTAGGACTGTACATTGCAGGCATATTTGGAGCCAACTGAATCCTCTGTTTCTTCATTGGAGTTCCTGAAAAGCATACAGAATGAGAAAGGTGATAATCAAATAAATTAGTGACAGAAAACCTTACCTTTACTGTCAATGATTCCATTCAATCAGCTTAGGGATACTGAACGACAAGGCAAGTGATGCTGCCCATGAAGTCCAAACAGCAGCCTGTTTGATTTTCAACCTTTTTGCAACTTCAATAGCCCACCCCATAACCCCATCTGCAATTACACAATCTATTTTTTTCACCTTCTCTTCCATTGATTTCTTCAATAAGCTCTTCCAGCTTTCCAGACATAAGTTGTGGAATTGTTTCAAGTATCCTCACATTTGCATTTCTATCTTCCCCAGGTTCCAATCCATCCGGGATTGAAACCATTTGAATTTGCTCCCCAACATAATTCTTTCCTTCTAACGCTTTCAAGACCCTGTCGTGAGAATACTCCGAGTTTACAAATGTGACTCTGAATCCATGTTTGGCCAAACATTGTGAAAGCTCCAGTAAAGGAATTACATGGCCTTGTGATGGACAAGGCATTACCAGAACATGTGGAGAAGTAGTGACCATTTTCTGTTTGGTTTTTCCTCACCTCACAGATTCGGCTGCTAAGAATTTCTCTTAGCCTTGATAGTGTTTACATACACACGCACACATACACGTGTGTGTGTGTAGCACACCAATTGTGACTAAAATTTGAATCTTTGACTTATTACTATGTTATGAACAATTTACACATTTTAAATTATATTTAATTTTTTTTTATTTATTTTAAGTAATGATGTGACTTTTATTTATTTAATAGTGAGATGGGCTGATTATTTATTTTATAAATTATAAATTATATTATTCAATTGATAAAAGTAATTTTATTATTTAGAATACAAATTGAGATAATTACTTGGATTTGTCTAGTAGTTCTCTTATATTATCACCAATAACAAAACTTATTATTATTTTTTTTTGGTAAACAAGGCCAAAATTTTAATAATTTTTTAATAAATTTTAGATTTTTTTAAAAGTGAATTTTGATAAAAAAAAGTATTTATTGAAATATGGATATATAATAAGTTTTATTTGTTAATTTGAGTATGTAAATAAAGCTTGATATGATATTTTTTTCTTAGAAAAAAATCAAAAAATTGTGAAATATAGAAAATATAAAATTATGAAAATTTTATTAGTTTTAATTTATAAATTTATGATAAAAAATTATTAATAAAATATTTATTTTCTAAATTAGAATTTTAATAAAATAAAATAAAATTTGAGTTTGTCTATGCTGGTTATAATGAACCTGAATTTTTGTTATAATTTTTAAAAATTAATAATGAAGTAGTCAATTTTTTATTTTCATAAATGAAAAATATTTTTTGTACTCTCAAACGGACTTTTCCCATTATAATTGTAGATAATAAAAAATATTTTTTTATTAAAATATTTATAAATTACAATTATTAATATTAAAAATAGTTATTATTATTATTTATATAATTATTAATATCTTTTTTTTTATTTTTTTGTAATGAATTTAGTTTCTTTTTTATATATTGGTCTATTTAAATAGTGTTGATTAGGGATTTTTAAATTCATTATTATTAAAAAAAATTTGAATTTCAACATCCATTTTATTTATGTTTAATCATTCATTTTATTTTCATAAAATTATAAAATAAATATTGGAGTTTACAAAAATTAAATTGAAAATAAAATAAGTTCATGTGGCACCAAAGTAATCTATTTATCATAAGTTTTTGTTTACTTAGAAACCATTCTCTAAACCTATATAGATTCTTATGAAGTAAAGAATTATGGAGGAAGTAACAAGCATTTTTTATTTTGCTTCTTATAGAAGACCAAAAGAGCAACAATACTCCTTATCTTTTCTTAAGAAAAATCTCAGATGTATTTATTATTATTATAGGATCGTCACCCAGTTTAGTAAGCGAATTGTATTTACGCAAACATGTGTTTAATAGTATCGTGTCGTATTATCTATTTAAAAAATTTGGTTGTATCCAGAAGAAATTGACTAATAAGGCTACAAAAGATTCATATTTATACTAACTATAATCTATTGTTGTTGGACTAGAGAGGTTACTTAAAATCCTTCTGGATATGCCTCATTTGCATCATTTGTTAAATCTGGCAATATAAAACATTGATCTGAGATTTCTGAAAAGGCAAGGCAAAGATGGATGAAGGAAGATAAGGTAAAATTCCATTACACGATTATTGAAATGCATATTATAAACACCTCAGCACTGCGGTACATGCTGTTAAGAAATAAAACTGGAGAAAGAGACTTTGAATAGGGTAACAAATATGCTTTAAACTTGGAAAATATTAGTCATAATGACCTGGGTATCTTGTGGCAGTGCCTATGCCTTGATCCATTCAATGAAATTCTGAATTGTCTTTGTAGAGGAACCTCCTTCTTTTACAGTATTCAGGACTTTTTCTTTGAGTTGTAAAGCCCTTGCTTTAAAATTTTCATCACCAAGCACTTGATTCACCTTGTTCTTAATTTCTTCTCTTGTGATGATCCCCGTTTCGTTTTTGTTAAACTTCAATCCCACCTTCCAAATGTCACAAATGTAGCTCTCATTCAGGAATTGATCAAAAAAGTATGGCCAGCACAAGAATGGAACCCCATTGCTTACCCCTTCCATGGTCGAATTCCAACCGCAATGGCTCAAGAAACAGCCAATTGAAGGGTGGCTGAGAACTTTTTGCTGCGGTGCCCAGCCGACTATCTGGCCACGAAGGGCTACTCCGTCTTGAAATCCTTCTGGGTGTGCATCATTTGCATCCTTAATTGAATCTGGCCTCACAACCCACAAAAATGGCCTGTTGCAGAGTTCAAGTCCTAATGCTAATTCTTGAATCTGAGTATGGTCAAAAACTGTGTAGCTGCCAAAAGCAACATAAATAACCGAGTTTGGTTGCTGTTGGTCTAGCCATTTTAAACAGTTTAAGTCTTCTGGCCAGAAGTATCCTGCTGATTCCCCTAGCCTGTTGCTTGCCAAAAGTGGTCCTATTGGCTGAAGTTTTGGAACCATGGCCAATGCTGCAGGCTCAAGGTCATATGTTGAGTTGCAAAACAGGAAGTCAGCCACTTTCGTAGCTTTTATGTTGTTATGCATTGCATCAAAGACGATTTTCTGTACTGATAAGTCGGTAATGATGCCATAAAAAAAGTCTTCACTGTTTATTGCAGGCATATTTGGTCCCAACTGAATCATCTGTTTCTTCGTTAGAGTTCCTGAAGTGAATAGAAAACAATGAAAGTAAACAATGAAAGTGATAACAGGAACTGCGTGGCCTACTTCCTAAATCCTACTATTACTAATGTTGTGCACCTAAGTTTCAATCTAGAAACAGTTTTTTTTTTTTTTTTTTGTCTTTTCAAATACAAATCAGGTGTCGAATCAAACTAAGCAAAGAAGTCAGACGACAAAAGAGCCAGAAACGGAGAAAAGAAGCAATATACACATATGAAAGATGAACTGGTGTGGCAGTGCATCTCTGCTAATTCCATAACAATAAATTCAGAATATTCCAATTCTGATGAAAATTAAATAATGAAAGACAAAAAAATTTACCATTTTCGTTGATGATTCCATCATCAATCAGCTTTGAAATATTGAGTGACAAGGCCAGTGATGCTGCTGCTGCAGTCCAAAAAACAGCCCGGTGCTCGATTCTCATCTTTTCTGCGACTTCGATAGCCCACTCCATACCCCCAGCAGCAATGACACAATCAATCTTTTCACCACCTCTTCTATTGATCTCGTCAATGAGCTCTTCCAATTTTCTAGGCATAACCTCTAACATTTTTTCCATGAACTTGGGATTTCCAATTCTATTTTCCCAGGGTTCCATTCCATCCGGGATCGAAACCAGTTGGATTTTCTCGTCAACATAATTCTTTCCTTCTAATGATTCCAAGACCCGCTTGTGAATAAATTCTATGTTGACGAATGTGACTCTGAGGCCATGTTTAGCCAAACATTGTGAAAACTCAAGTAAAGGAATTACATGGCCTTGTCCTGGAAAAGGTATCACCAAAACATGTGGAGTAGTGCTCATTTCTGTTCAGTTTTTCCTCACGGAATCAGCTGTTATAAACTGATCACAGACTCTTCAATTCTTTTTACTTCATAGGAACTGCAATGCTTGGTATCTTGAACTCTGTGTATGGATGGTGCTTATCATTGAACGCAAGTTTGGAATCTTGCTATCTGCTACTTTTTGTTTTTTTCGTTATTTGTTTCTGGGTTTCTCTCGTTCTTGTTGTTTTGTGATAATTGAGTTTTTGGCCGTGTGGTTGTGGTTGTGGTCTTCTTTCTACATTATCTAGAACTGACAATTGCAAAGACCTCACCTATACTTTTGCTTAATTACAATATGATATTAGGTTTGGAAATCTCAGCACTAAACTCCCCCAATGTAAATGTTAATGAATGTTATATTGATTACATTTGAACATGAAACATAAATTAACTGAGATCTAATTTTTTTTTTTAAAAAAAAAAAATCAATTTATCTATCTATACGCTAATGACATGTTCACTTCAACTAGCTATCATTTTCTTTAAGACATTTTTATAAACACCTTATTGGCATCATTATTGGGTGAGATGCATCATCATTGCCAAACCAATGGTAACATATACCCAGAAAGCATCCCATACAATTTACAGGAATTGCGCAATAATCATAATAAGTGGCAGTTTTAATGAACAATAAAATTGTAAATTAAAGATTATATTGAGAAACCAAGACATGTTAGAATACAATGTACTTAAGGAAAGATTCTACTCCTTTAGGACAATGTCCTTATTCAAATTAAAGATTAAACCTTCAAGATTCAATGACTTAGTTTTATAAGAGTGCACTCCTAAATATAGAACTCTCAAACGACTATATAATATTTTATTCACTTATGTCAAAATATAGAGCGACAATATGAGAATTATCTTCATTTTTTAAAGTATTAGCAGCCTCCTTTGTTAGTATAAGTATTGTACTCAATATTATTTATTTGTTGGTTACAATTAATGATTCAATGGTCAATATTATGATAATATTAATTTGTGTTTTAATGGTCAATTAGTATGATATTGTGAATTTTGAAATACAAATACACAAAATATCAACAATGTTCATTGTGTTTCTCTGTAATTCTAAGAAATAAGAGGAGACCATACCTAATCCGTTTCCAAATCCTGAAAAGAAAGAGCATAGGTCAACTGGATGCTGCTGAATAATGTAGCATTACCACTTCACTAGACCACATCAAAATGTTGCTTAAATAATCAACACGCAACTCAAACATATAAACCAACTGCTGTACATGTTGTTAAGCTATGCAACCAGAGGAAGAAAAAATTGACCGTCATGCAGTAATAATAAAAATTCAATGCAGAATGAAAATTTTTGGTAATAATGGGCCTGGCATCATAAATTTTTCTTTGGAAGCTTCACTTTGAAATTACAGGTCGATTACATTATTATCTGGCGCCAGCGTCTACGCCTTGATCCATTCAAGGAAATTCTGAAATGTCTTGTTAGAGGAACCACCTTCTCTGACACTACTCAAGGCTTTTTCCTTGAGTTCCAAAGCTCGTTCTTTAAATTTTTCATCGCCAAGCACTTGATCCACTTTGTTCTTAATCTCTTCTCTTGTGATGATCCCACTTTCGTTTTTGTTAAACTTCAATCCCACCTTCCAAATCTCACAAATGTAACTCTGATTCAGCAATTGATCAGTAAAGTATGGCCAGCACAAAAAAGGAACCCCACTGCTTACACCTTCCATGGTAGAATTCCAACCACAATGGCTTAAGAAACAAGCAATTGAAGGATGACTGAGAACCTTTTGCTGCGGTGCCCAGTTAATCATCCGGACACGAGTGGCTACTCTGTCTTGAAATCCATCTGGGTATGCATCATTTGCATTATTGGTTAAATCCGGCCTCACAACCCATAAAAATGGCCTGTTGCAGAGTTCAAGTCCGAGTGCTAGTTCTTGAAATTGGATCTTGTCGAAGATTGTTGTGCTGCCAAATGCAACATAAATGACTGAATTCTGTTGCTGTTGGTCTAGCCATTTTAAACATTTTGAGTCTCCTGGCCAGAAGTATCCTGCCGAATTTCCAAGCCTGTTGCTTGCCAAAAGTGGCCCTATTGGAAGAAGTTCTGGAAGCATGGTAAATGCGGCAGGCTCAAGGTCGTATGTTGAGTTACAAAACAGGAAGTCTGCCACTTTCATAGCTTTTATGTTTTCAACCGTAAAATCAAAGAGGATTTTCTGGGTGGTTGAGTCGGCAATGCAGGCCCAGAAAAATTCTTCACTGTTCATTGCAGGCATATTTGGTGCCAACTGAATCATCTGTTTCTTGATTGGAATTCCTGAAGTGAGTACAAAATGAGGAAAGTGATTGTAGAAATAAAGAACTGTACGACTTCACAGGTTCTTCTGAGAGAATATAATCAAAATTACATTGGACAATGTCACTTGCCGTATTATGACCTACTATATGCCCACAATATATAATCTATCACTTCTAAGCTTATCCCATTACGACAGTTTGATGTTTATCAAATTGAGACATAAATTTCCAAGTTATCAGTACATGAGCTCATAACTGAACGTTGGCATGCATAAAAAATCTGCTGGAGAAAAATTAACAATTAAATGACAAAGGATTTTACCATTACTGTTAATGATTCCATCATCAATCAGCTTAGGGATACTTGATGACAAGGCCACTGATGCCGCTGACGAAGGCCAAACAGCAGCCCGCCTGATTTTCATCTTCGCTGCTAATTCAATAGCCCATCCCATATTCCCATCTGCAATAACACATGATATCTTTTCATCTTCTCTTCCATTTATCCCTTCAATCAGCTCCTCCAGATTTGCAGGCATCACTTCCAAGATTTTTTCAATTAACTTCCTTGTTTCATTTCGATTTTCCCAGGGTTCCATTCCATCTGGGATTGAAACCAAATGGATTTTCTCCTCAATACAATTCTTTCCTTGTAATGATTTCAAGACCCTCTTGTGATTATACTCTGAGTTGACAAATGTGACTCTGCAACCATGCTTGGCCAAACATTGTGAAAACTCCAGTAAAGGAATTACATGACCTTGTGCTGGACATGGTATTACCAGAACATGTGGAGTACTGATCATCTCTGTGGAAACTATATTTTCCTCACAAATCAGCAGTTATAAACTAATTACTGTGTGGGACAACTGAGGAGACAATATTGCTTGTTTCCAGAATTTCTTTGCATTTATAAATGTTTTTGAACCTCAAGTTGGGAATCTTTCTATCCAAATATGTGGCCTAGAGCGAATCCACGAAACTTAATATTTCAAAAGTTGAGTATGGTCCCTCTTGAGGCTCAAACATTTGCACTTCAGTTATGACCTTCAGACAATACTAGAATGATATCTAGTCTCGTCTATTAAAACAATATATACTTATTAAAGGAACAGCTTAGCTCTTATCGAATCATCATATATAATTCTTAATTAAGTTAAAAAAAAAAAACAATCCGAGTTATTCGAAACCAGTAGGATTTTCTCGTCAACATAATTCTTTCCTTCTAATGATTCCAAGACCCGCTTGTGAATATATTCTGCGTTGGCGAACGTGACTCTGAAGCCATGTTTAGCTAAACATTGTGAAAAGGAATTACATGGCGTTGTCCTGGAAAAGGTAGCACCAAAACATGTGTAATGCTCATTTCTGTTCAGTTTTTCCTTGCGGAATCAGCTGTTATAAACTGATCATAGACTCTTCAATTCTTGTTCCTTCGTAGGAACTGCAATGCTTGGTGTCACGGGCCAATTTTTTCTTGTTCGAAAATTAGATTCGTGCGACACTCACTAGAACGCTGAACTAGTAAGTTAATTTAAACAAATTTGCGCGCAATAAGTACAAGTAGGTTAGTTATCTACAAAGATAAACCAATAGTAGGAAATAATTTGAAATAAGCACATATCATATTGCAATACAATTTGAAACTATATTGATAAAATAAGAGACAAGTAAGCAAGCAACATACAAACAATCAATGAACAAATAATCATCACAGCACATCGGACAAATAAGATTAAATAATTAATACAAACAACTCATTTCATTAATCCAAGGACGGAGGAGTACACAACAATGTCCCATTGGTGCCTCCCCGACTTGTGATCATGGGCTCACTAGTTGGCCTTGGATGAGCAAATGTGGGTGGCTCTTATATCCTCCCCTACCTAATTTATTGGCGTCCTCGATAATTACGCTGTCTTGAAATCTTCAATCTTCTGACGGCTTTAGTTCTTTGATAATCTCCCAGCTGGTCTCTTCTTCACCAAGGCCCTTTCACTTTACGAGAAACTCATTGTAGCTTAGTCTCCCCGCCAATTCACTTGTCTCTCTACTAGAATTTCTTCAACTTCTTTGATAGTCTTCTTCTGTGGCTGCTCCTTGATCTTCTCTCTTGTTGGTTGGTTGCGCGCAAAATTCTCCTTGTTGGCGTAGTATGGCTTCAACCTGCTAACATGAAAAACCAGGTGCATTTTCATCCAGGTTGGCATGACTGAAACTAAACCTTCATACTTCCGCATTAGTCTCTGGCTCGGCTCCCTTGGAAGCAAATTTGTTCTAGAATCAATTTAATTAACACCAAGTCTTTAGGTTTGAACTTAAGCGGTCTTCTACTTTTGTCTACTCACTTCTTCATCCTAGCGACGGCTTTATCCAGATAGGCTCGAGCTATTTCGGCATTAGTTCTCCATTTTTTGGTGAAATTAAAGGCCTAAAGACTTTCCTTTATACTCTGTAACCGTGTGAGGTAGAAGTGGTTGCTATTTTGTCACTACTTCAAAGGGACTTCGGTTTGTTGCTAAGCTTTTCTTTGTATTGAAGCAAAATTATGTTACGTCAAGTAATTGCGCTCAATTTTTCTGGTTAATGTTGACAAAATGGTGCAAATACTCTTCCAATATCTCATTAAATCTTTCTATCTGCCCATCAATTTGGGAATAATAACTTGATGAGATATTCAGCTGTGACCTCACAAGATTAAACAGTTCAAATCAGAATGTTCTGAAAAATCTATGGTCCCGGTCACTTACAATGTGCTATGGTACTACCTAATATTTCATCATATGCTTAAAGATTAATCTCGTTGTTTCTTCTACTTTGCAGTATTTTAAGGTTGGTATGAATGTGGCGTATTTTGAAAATTTGTCGACAACCATCAAAATATAAGTCAAGTCACCAATCTTCAGAAGATTGGTGATGAAGTCAAAACTCTCTCACGGTCGACTCAGCACATTTAGCGGCTCCAATAATCCTAGCGTCTTCAGCTTTTCTACCTTATCTTGTTGGCAGACAACATCATCCTACATCTGTGGCAAATATTACCCTTACTTCAACAAGACGTACGTTCTCTGCCATCTTGGATGACCAACCCACAAGGTGTCATGACACTTCTTCATAAGAGTTTTCAGTAGATCTTCAACTTTTGGAACGTATAGGCGACTGCCCTTCGTCCACAAAAGTTCGTTTTCCACCCAAAATTGGCGAGTTTTTCCTTTCTCTACCAACTTCATGATTGTTCGATAAACTGGATCTTTCTTTAGGTTTTCCTTGATGTATTCCCGGAGGGGTATCAAAACTGTTGCAGTTGCCATGGCTGCCATCTTCTTCAAACTCGCGAACTTTGACTTGCGGCTTAAAGCCTTCGCCACTTTATTCAAACTTCCAACTTTGTGTTCAAAGTGAAAATTGAATTCTGCAAAGAACTCTTGCCACCGAGCCTGCTTCGGGGTCAACTTCAGCTGTGTTAAGAAGTGGCTAACAGCTAAATTATCTGTCTTCACTACAATCTTGGATCCTAATAGATAATGCCTCTATATCTGCAAGCAATGTAACACAGCTTAGAGTTTTTTTTCTTGGGTACTGTACCTCCGTTGCAGTTCTAATAACTTCTGACTCTCATAAGTTAAGGGGTGGCCTTCTTGCAATAGAACTTCTCCCAATACGAAGTCAGATATATCGGTCTGTACCTCAAATGGCTTGGTTATATCCGAAAGGGTAAGAATTAAATCTTTCACCATTGCTTCTTTCAAGCTGTCGAAGGCTTTTCTACATTACTTCGACCATTCTCACGTCACCTTTCTTCAACAGCTCAGTTAAAGATACAGCTTTCTTTGAATACCCTTCTACGAACTGCTAGTAATAGTTAGCCAATCTAAGGAAGGATCGTAATTTATACTTGTCGGCATCTTCCAGTTTTGGATAGCCTTCACATTCTCTAAATCAATCAGTATGCAACCTTGCTCTATCACATGGTAAAGGAATTTAATGCGCTTCTGAGCAAACAAACACTTCTCTTTCTTCACAAAGAGTTATTGTCCTTCAACTTCTGGAATACCCTGACCAAATATTCCTTATATTCTTCTAAGGTTTTACTGTAAACCATGATATCATCAGGATACACCACTATAAATTTGTCCAAATATTCATGAAATACATCATTTATTAGTATACAAAAAGTTACAGGGGCGTTTGTTAACTCGAATAACATTGCCAAAAACTCATACGATCTTATACGAAGTGACGCATGTGGTTTTAGGCTCATCCTCCTTGACAATCCTCATCAAATGGTAACTCGACATCAGATTTAGCTTTGTGAAGTACCTTGCTGAGCTCAGTTGATCAAATAAGTTTGCTATTAAGGGAATGAGATATATATTGCAGACCGTTTGTTTGTTGAGAGCTCTATAATCGATATACAACCGTAGACTCTCATCTTGCTTCTTCTGAAACAACAGCGGGGCTCCAAACAGTGTTTTTGACGGTCTGATGAAGCCAACTTTCAACAGTTTATCTAACTGTTTTCAGAGTTCGGCTAGTTCTGGTAGAGCCATTCTGTAAGGGGCAGGCGATGGTGGTTTTGCCCCTAGCTCCAGTTCAATATAATGATCAATGGCTCTCCTTAGTGGCAAGGTCTTAGGCAGTTAATCCAGCATCACCTCAGCTAATTCATTCAACACATCCATCATCTCCGATGAGGTCGGCTCTCCTCCCCTCTCCTTTACTGAGGTCAGAATAGCAATGAAAGATAGTTCTCCTCTCTTAATCCCTTTATTGAATTAAAGGGCTGATAAAAGGTTTGCCTATATTGGTTGGTTGAACTTAACTAGCACCAATACAGGTCTTTCTCCCATGATCAATAAACTACTGGCAGATGGAACTAGGATTGCGCCTTTCTCCAACAAGAAGTTCATTTCTAAGACGACATCAAAGTCATCCATCTGCATGGCTATAAGGTCTACTTGACCTTCCCAAGTATCGATCTTCATCCGCAGTTGTTTTGCCAACCCGTTAGTGGGTAAACCTTTGGAGTTGACCGCCTTTATGTAGCTAACATCCTCCTCGAGCTTTAGCCCAAGGCGCTTTGCTTCTGAAGTGGAAATGAAGTTATGAGTGGTCTCTGTGTCCATCATAACACTTTTTGTCATAATTCCATTGATTAGGGCATCAACATACAAAAGACTTTTTCTTGCGAACTTTTTGCCCTCGAATTGTTTCTTCAAGGTATTCAACATCCTCATTGCCATAATGTGACTAGTTTCTTCTGTCTCCTGATCACTCGTAAGTACCTCTTACGGTTGATCTTTAACTGTCATGATACTTAGTCACATCTTTTTAAGGCACTTTGAGGCTCTATGTGGGCCATTGTATAGCCAACATCCAAACGGCCTCTTACTTGTTTCCTCATTATTGAAAAATGTTGGTTTTTCTCAAGTAGTTCGGCTCTTGCCTCTTGGCCGCTCCCTCACCTTTGTTGGGGCCCCAATTTCTAGGCTTCTTGTTCTAATTACCGTTCCCTTCTGACATGGATAACGACCTTTTTACTTCGGGGCCATCACGTGAGTAATATGACAGCCGTTCAGCGACAATTTGCACGGATGAGGATCTTGCACCCTTTATCACTGAAGCTCATTTCAGGCCCAAGGTTGAAGGCCTTCCATAAAATAGAACAATCAGTCTTTTTCATTCATAGCCCGGATATCTAACATTAAACTCGATAATTTCTTTACATACTCGCGGACTGTTTTAGTTTGGGTCAACCCACGTAGTTGCTTCCGAGCACGATACGTCACATTTTCGAGGAAGAATTTGTTTTTTAATTCTCATTTCAAGTCCTCTTAGTTGTTAATTATACAGCTTCCATCTTCGATCTCTTGGTACTTTGTCCTCTACCACAACTTGGTTACCTTTGCATCTTTAGAATCTGTCCTTACAGCCCGAAAGTATTGTTTGATATCAAACAAAAAATTTTTGAGCTCTTTAGCATTCTGGGCCCCTCCATGGTATTTTGGTTCCGGTACCTTCGGCCGACTATATTCGAAGCTTGGAGCGGTTGTCGGCTGAGTTACAAGGATGCAGGTAGTGAGGTTCGTCCTTGCGTCCACTTCCTTCAGTCATTCTCGTAGCACACCCACTGCGCCGTGGCACTCCTCTGCAATCTCGAATATCGTCGCTTGCATATCTGTAAGATGTGTTTCCAAATCTTTGATATGTCCCTTATTAGACGATTCAGAACTAGAGCCAGCGACTTTATTTTCTAGTACACCCACTCGAGAACCCAAGGACTCTAGTAGCATCACAGTTTGTCTCAAGTCATTGGTATCAGGTGAATTCACTCTCTTCTATATCACCTCCAAGGTTTGTTGACGTTCCTCAAACTTTGCCTATTTTTCTTTAAGGGCATCCAATGCTCATTGATGCTCCTTTAATTCTATCCATTATCTTTTGAGAGCATCCAATCGGGTTGTTTTTAAAGAGTTAGTTTTTGTAGACATCATTACCATAACCTTGTGCTCTAATACCAATTGTCACAGGCTGATTTTCTCTTGGTCGAAAATTGGATTCGTGTGACACTCACTAGGACGTTGAACTAATAAGTCAATCTAAATAAGTCTGCACGCAACAAATACAAGTAGGTTAGTTATCTACAAAAGTAAACTAATAGTAGAAAATAATCGGAAACAAACATATATCATATCACAATACAATTTAATGTTACATTGATAAAATACACAACAAACAAGCAAGCAACATATAAGCAATCAATGAACAAACAAATATTGAACAAACAAGTATTACAATACATCGAGTAAATAAAATCAAACAATCTATACAAATAACTCATTTAATCAATTTAAGAACAAAAAAGTATACAGTAATATCTTATTAGTACCTCCCCAATTTACTACTATAGATTCACTAATTAACCTTAAACGAACAAATGCAAATAACCCTTATACTTAGTATCTTGAACTCTGTGTATGAAAGGTGCTTATCTTGCTATCGTCTGCTTTTCGTTTTTTTTTTTATTTTTATTTTTTGTTTATGGGTTTCTCCTGTTTTTGTTGTTTTGTGATAATTGAATTGGTTGCCGTGTGGTTGAGGTCTTCTTCTTACAACGCTTCATTCGAATCCGTTCAGTTATACCGAATATCTCCTCAAGATGTATCACTTATCTAGAAGAAACAAATGCAAAGACCTCCCTATAGCTTTGCTTAATTACAGTAACATATTACTTTTGGAAATCTCTGCACTAAACTCCCCCAATGTAAACGTTAATGGATGTTATATTGATTACATTTGAACGTGAAAAAAAAATTAACTGAGATCTATTTTTTTTTCAATCAATTTATCTATCTAAACGTTAATGACATGTTCACTCCAACTAGCTATGATTTTCTGTAAGACAATTTTATAAACACCCTATTGGCATCATTAATCCATCCATATATTCGAAGCATCAACAAGCCCATTTTTTTTCTTCTTTCTCAAACTTTTAACAAATATTTTGTCCAACGCCTTGGGTTGGATGCATCAGCATTGCCAAACCAATGGTATCATATACCCACAAAGCGTATGTTGAAATTTTTAATGCTGATGGATGCTAACACAATAAAATTAAAAATTATATTAAGAGTTAAAGACATTTTAAAACACTGTCAATAAAGAAAGATTCGGCTTTTCTACAATAATGTCCTTGCTCAAATCAGATTCAGTGACTATCTAACACTCAAGATTCAACGATTTGGTTCTATAAAGGTGTACTCTCATATATAGAATTCTCGAACGAATATATGATGTCTTATTGTCTGGTGTCAAAATGGAGAATAATAAGATCAACAGGCAACTCAAACGTATAAACCAACTGCTGTACATATTGTTAAGCAATGCAACAAGAAGGAGAAAAAAATGACTGTCATGCAATAATAAGAAAAATTCAATGCAGTATGAAATTTTTTGGTAATAATGGCCATGGCATCCGAATTTTTCTTTCGCCAGCGTCTACGCCTGATCCATTCAATGAAATTCTGAAATGTCTTGTTAGTAGAACCACCTTCTCTGACACTACTCGATGCTTTCTCCTTTAGTTCCAAAGCTCTTGCTTTAATTTATTCTCTAGTGATGAACCCAATTTCGTTTCTTTTGAACTTCAATCCATCCTTCCAAATGTCACTCATGTAAGCTCTCATTTAGGAATAGATCAGGGAAGTATGGCCAGCGCAGGAAAGGAAACCCATTGCTTACATATTCCGTTGTGGAATTCCAACCAGTGGCTCAAGAAACAGGCTATTGAAGGGCGGCTAAGAACCTTTTGCTGCGGCGCCCAGCTGACAATCCGACTGCGATTGGCTACTCTGTCTTGAAATCCTTCTGGGTAAGCATCATTTGCATCATCGGTTAAATATGGCCTCACAACCATCAAAGTGGCCTGTTGCAGAGTTCCTAAAGCTAATTCTTGAAACTGAAAATGGTCAAAAACTGTATGGCTGCCAAAAGCAACATAAATGACTAAATGTGGTCGCTGTTGGTCTAGCCATTTCGAACAGTTCGAATCTTCTGGCCAGAAGTATCCTGCTGAATTTCCTAGCCTCTCGCTTGCCAAAAGTGGTTCTATTGGAAGAAGTTCTGGAACCATGGTGAATGGTGAGGCTCTAGCTCATATGTTGAGTTACAAAGCAGGAAGTCTGCCACTTTCATAGCTTTTATGTTGTTAACAGTAAAATCAAAGAAGATTTTCTGGGTGGTTAAGTCGGCAATGCAGGCCCAGAACTGAACAAAAAGACAGTACTTTATCCAGCAGAAGAAAATTAAAAACTACACCTTTCTCTTTAAAAATTATAATACAGAAATAATCCAAGCTTAGAAATTGTTACCGAAATTCTCTTCTTCTTCTCCTCTTCTACTTCTCTCTGTTCGCTAAAATGTGTGAAACTGCAACTTATGTCAATCTTCTTAAGCCAGCTTGATGGCTTTTGTTTTGTTTGGGGTTAAATTTCTGTTTCTGTCCATTTCTATTGCTTTAATTTTGAGGTCAGTCTACAATGACCATAATTTTATTGTCATTAAATTTTCGTTTGTATTTCTGAACATTTTTAAATATATGTCTTATCCTTTAATTTTGTAGGAAATATAACTCAAAACTTAAAATGTTCAAGAAATAAAAATTGATTGCCAAGATAACAATATTATTATCCGATGAATGGAAAATTACTTCGAATATGGCAAAAATGCAATGCACACTTAAGAAAATATTGGTTATAATGGCCATAGTATCCGAAATTTTCTATGAATGCTGCACTTCTCAAATTAATGGCCCATTACCAGGGTATCTTGTGCTAGTGCCAATGCCTTGATCCATTCAATGAAATTCTGAAATGTCTTGCTAGAGGAATCACCTTCTCTGACACCACTCGAGGCTTTTCCATGAGTTCTATAGCTCTTGCTCTAAAATTTTCATCACCTAGCACTTGATCCACCTTGTTCTTAATTTCTTCCTTTGTGATGATCCCATTTCTCTCTCTGTTAAACCTCAATCCCACCTTCCAAATGTCACAAATGTAGCTCTTATTCAGCAATTGATCAGCAAAGTATGGCCAGCCCATTGCTTACACCTTCCATTATGGAATATCAATCACAGTGGCTTAAGAAACAGGCAATAGAAGGGTGACCCAGGAGCTTTTGCTGCTGTACCCAACCGATCATCTGGCCGCGAGTAGCTACTCTCTCTTGAAATCCTACTGGGTATGTATCATTGGTAATATCTTTCCTCATAACCGATAAAAATGGCCAATTGCAGGGTTCAAGTCCTAGTACTAGTTCTTGAAGTTGGATCGAAAAACAGTAAAGCTTCCAGATGCAACATAAACGACAGAGTTCGATTGCTGTTGGTCTAGCCATTTTAAACAGTTCAGAGTCTTCTGGCCAGGAGTACTCTGCTGAATTTTCCAAGCCTTTTGCTTGACAAAAGTGGCCCTATTGGAAGAAGTTCTGGAACCATGGTGAATGCTGCTGGCTCAAGGTCGTATGTTGAGTTACAAAACCGGAAGTCTGCCTCTTTTATAGCTTCTATGCAGTTAACCGTAAGATGAAAGATGATTTTCTGGGTGATTAAGGTGGCTAAGGCAAACCCAAAAAAAGTCTTCGCTGTTCATTGCCGGCATATTTGGTGCCAACTGAGTCTTCTGTTTCTTGATCGGAGCTCCTGAAGCGAATACAAAAGGATAGTACTTTATTGGTTTTTCAAAGAAAATATGAGCAAAATTGTTCATGTGACAACGTCACCCAAATAGTATTTGATGTCTTCTTAACTTGACTTTGGCATTTATTAAAAAACAGCCGGATAGAAGCAAACAATTAATGACGAAGAACCATACTATTACTGACAATGATTCCATCATCAATCAGCTTAGGAATACTTGACGACAAGGCCAGTTATACAGCTGATGGTGGCCAAACGGCAGCCCGTCTGATTTTCATCTCTCTGTTATTTTAATAGCCCACCCAGTCATACAGACAACATATCTTTTCATCTTCTTGTCCATTGATCTCTTCAATGTGCTCCTCAAGCTTCACAGGCATCACCTCCAAAACTTTTTCTATTAACTACGGATTTCCAATTCATTTTTCCCAGGGATTCCAGTCCATCCGGAATCGAAACCACGTGGATTCTCTCGTCAATATAATTCTTTCCTTCTAATGATTCCAAGACCCGCTTGTGATTATACTCCGAGTTTACAAATGTGAATCTGAAGACATGCATGGCTAAACATTATGAAAACTCAAGGAATTACATGGCCTTCTGCTGGATAGGCTATTGCTAGAACATGTGGAGTACTCATTTCTTTACCGTTTTTGCGCAGACACAGCTGTTATAAATGAGAGTGTCTTTGCTACGACAGTCCCACCACCACGTCATTATACTTAAGACTCTCCCTTTATAAACTTCTAATAGTACTTTCTAAAACTCTGATTATTTTATAATAATTGTAATGCTTGGTTTCTCGAGTGTGGATGGACGATGATCTTCCTAACAATTACACTTATTTTTGGGTTTATCTTGTATGTATGGTTGTGTGATAATTGACTGGTTCGCCATATGGTATAATCGTGTAGGCCATATTTTTGTTGTTGTCTTTATACAACTCTTTACTGGAATCCTTTTCAGTCCTATCGTTTTTTACATGTTTTCTTGCCGGGTCATCATTCACACATCCCTACCAAATACTTTATTTTTTTCATTTTTTTTTCTCGATGTAGTAAGAACTCAAAGAAAAAACAGTCTTTCTCAAACTTTTAACAAACATTTTGTCGGAAGCCCTGCATGCGCCAGCGTTATTGCCAATTGAATGGTGTCATATAACCAGAAAGCATGCCCATACAATTTACAGGAATTGCCTGATAATCACATTAAATGTCAGTTTTAATGCTCATTCTGCTTCTCTGTAACATGTTCTTAGAAATAGGAGGAGAACATAACTGCTCTATATGTTTA
>JAXCLQ010000015.1:1769267-1784068 GCA_035584115.1 Cedrela odorata
TAGAAGGAAAGAATTATGTTGACGAGAAAATCCATCTGGTTTCGATCCCTGATGGACAGGAACCCGGGGAAATTAGAGCTGGAAATGCCAAGTTCTTGGAAAAAAATGTTAAGAGGATATGCCTGGAAGACTGGAAGAGCTCATTGACGAGATCAATAGAAGAGAAGGTGGAAAGATAGATTGTGTCATTGCTGCTGGGGGTATTGGGTGGGCCATGAAAGTAGCAGAAAAGATGAGAATCAGGTGGCCGGCTGTTTTTTGGACTGCAGCAGCAGCATCGCTGGCCTTGTCGCTCAATATCTCGAAGCTGATTGATGATGGAATCATCAACGAAAATGGTAAGTTTCTTTGACATTCATTATTCAATTTTCATCATGAAATATTCGTCTTAGCAAATATTTACCAAGTTTAATTAATTTTATCAATTAATTAAATTAACGAACTATACAACAATTAAATATAAAAGAGACAACAAATTTTTAACGTGGTTCAAATTTTTTAATCCTATATCTACGTGGCCAAATGTCACCGGCAGACTTTCTCTTAGTCGAGATTTAAGCTCGTGTAACACTTACTAGTACGATCAAACTAGTAAGTCAGCCTAAACATGTTAATAAGCTGCAAACTCAAGTGAGTTAGTTGTCTACAAATGAAATTCAAGAGCAGGGAACAAACAAGTATCGTAATGCAATACAATTCAAGATTTTATTAATGAAATATGCGCAAGCATACAAGACATCAATGGCGTACAAGCATTGAATAAACAAGCGTTACTACATATCGGGACAATACAACCAAGCTTAAATAATTCATGCAAGTAGCACATTTCTATTTATTCAAGGGCGGAGGAGTACACAGTAATGCCTCCGGAGTGCTAATG
Source organism: Cedrela odorata (assembly GCA_035584115.1). Taxonomy (NCBI): domain Eukaryota; kingdom Viridiplantae; phylum Streptophyta; class Magnoliopsida; order Sapindales; family Meliaceae; genus Cedrela; species Cedrela odorata. The sequence continues at coordinate 1,770,148 of JAXCLQ010000015.1, forward strand.
GATAAGGCTCTTTTGAGGCACCGAGCCATCCCCCCCTAAATAGGATTTTAAGACATTACAGTTGTGGCAATAGGAGACATAACCCATGTCTCAGCTGTCACACTCGTAGAATCGTAAATAAACTTATAATTCCAAGCCACAATAGTGCCTTTCGATTTGCGGCCATGAGCTTACTAGCTGGTTCTGGACAAGCAAATGCGTGGGGCCCTTATATCCCCACCTAATCTATCAGCGTCCTCGACGATGAAGCTATCTCGAAGTCTTCAATCTTCTATTGGAACAGCATCAGTTCTTCGGGGCTTTCAGCTGATTTCTTCTTCACCAAGGATCTTCTACTTCAAGAGGAACTCTTTATGGTGTCGTCTTTCTTTCGTTGTTTGACTCTTCGGTTATATCCTCTACTTCTTTGGTAGTCTTCTTCCACGACTGCTCCTTGATCTCCTTTCTTATTAGTTGATTGCGCGTGAAATTTTTCGTGTCAGCGAGGCATGACTTCAATTTGCTGACATGAAAGACCAGGAGCATCTTCATCTAGGTTGGCATCCCGACCTTGAATGTAGTCTTCTTTACTTCTGGCAATGACTGGAACTAGACTTTTATACTTCTGCACCAATCTCTTGTCTCGGCTCTCATTGGATCTATTCTGGCATCTGTTGCCCCAAGTTTTCAGGCTTGAACTCAAACAATCTTCTATTATTGTCTGCCCATTTCTTCCTTCTAATGTCATCTTTCTCCAAATTATGCCCGAGAAATCTTTTCTGAAGAATCTTTCTCTATACTTTATGACTGTGTGGGGTAGAATTGGTTCATGTCTCATTATTGCCTCAATGTGACTTCGGGTTGTTGAGAAGCTCTCCTTAGCATTGAAGCGAAACTGCACTATTTAAAGTAATTATGCCTAACTTTTCTGGTTGGCATTGACAAAATGGCGCAAATACTCTTCCAGCATCCCATTAAATTTCTCAGTCTGCTCATCAGTCAACAAACAACGTGACACAACTGGAAGTTCCTTCTCTTGATTAGTGTACTTCCGCTCCCTTCTTGACAACTTTTGACTCTTATAAGCTATAGGGTAGCTTTCTTGCAACAAAAATTTCCCCCCAATGCGAAATCAGATGCATTGGTCTGCATTTCAAATGTCTTGCTTATATTTAAAAAGCTAAGAAATGAATTTTTCACCATGGCTTTTTTCAAGTTATCGAAGATTCTTCTACATTGTTCAGACCATTTCCACATTACATCTTCTTCCACATCTTGGTTAAAGGTGGTACTTCCTTTGAGTACCCCTATACAATCCGCCAGTAATATTCAGCCAATTTAAGGAAGGATTGTAACTCTTTTACACTTGTCGACATTTTCCAAGGTTGCATTGTGGACTACGAAATCATCACGATAGACCACTTTAAACAGGTGATGCATGTGGTTCTTGGTTCATTCCCATCTCAGCAATCCTCACTTGATGGTAATCGAACCACAAATCTAGTTTTGTGAAGTATCCTGCTGAACTCAATTGATCAAACAATTTTGTTACTAGCGGAACAAGATAGATAACACGGCTGTCAACTTACTGAGAGCTTTCTAGTCAACACACAACTGTCTGCTTCTATCTTGTATCTTTTAAAACAACATTGGAGCTCCAAATGGTGCTTTCGATGGTCTAATGAAGTTGGCCTCTAACAGTTCATTTACTCACTTCCGAAATATAGCTAGTTCTGGTGTAGTCTTTTTGTAAAGGGACGCGAAGGTTGGTTCGCCTTGAGCACCATCCGTCTAGTGATCAATTGCTCTTCTTTTTGGTATTGTCATAAGCAGTTACTCCAACATCACCTCAGCAAACATCAACAAGACATTCGCAATCTCTGATGGGGTCAGTTTTTTTTTCCTCTTCTTCTCTGAGACCGAAATTGCAATGAAAGAAGGTCCTCGTCTCTTAATCCCTTTCTTGGATTGAAGCGCAGATAAGAACTTTACCTCTGTCGATTGCTTCACTTTTGGCCGGTATCATTACGAGCCTTTCTCCATTGATCAATAAGCTACCGATAGATGGAATGGCGTTGCATCTTTCCCCAACAAGGAGTCTTTTCCCGCAATGGTAGTAAAGTTATCCATCTACAAAACAACAAAGTCTACTTGACCTTCCCAAGTGCTGATCTTCATCTGCACTTGCTTTGACAACTCTCTATTAGGTAAGGCTTTCAGAGTTGACTGCCTTTATGCGGCCAATACCCTCTTTAAGCTTTACCCCAAGACACTTCACTTTTGAAGCGAAATGAAGTTATGAGTAGCCTCTATGTCCACCATAACACTTTCTTACTTAACGGCCCCGGCCTTAGGCGTAGTTACAACCCATTAATATACGGGCCCGCCCTAGCTTACTGAGTCACAATTGTTACTACCTAACGGCCCTGGTCCTAGGCACGATCACAACTTATTATAGTGTAGGCCCGCTCTAGTTACAGAGTCACAACTGTTACAGTCTAGGGTGTCTCATGACCACTAGACAAAAATCTGCCTCTCTAGATCTCCTTTGAGGTCCCTCAGGGTTGCCACTTTGCATGTCCAGCCTGAAGCTGGCACATTTCCACGAAATTCGTCTCCTCCACTACTCGGATCTGAGATCTCCCTTTTAAGAGCATCCACAGGTGAGTGTGAGTATCGACTCTACAAAAAGTTCTTTTGTTGCGACTTTCTTGTCTTTTGGATAGCTCTTTCAGAGCATTCAACATCCACGGTGCCACCATGTGGTCCGTCTCTTTTATCTCTCTATTACTTTGCAAGTGCTTCTTTGCATTTCATCTTTAACTGTAATAGCACTTAGTCTTACCCTTTCAAGGCATTCAATGGCTCTATGCGGCCATTGTATCACCAACATGATAACGTTTCTTCTCGGCTTCCCCACACCATTAATGATGATGACTTCCTTGGGAAGTTCGGTGCTACTCACTGGGTTGCTCTCCCACCTTTGTTAAAGCCCCAATCTCTAGGCTTCTCATTCCTATTCTCTTTTCCTCTGGAGATGGGTAACAACCTTTTGGTTGGGAGTCAACGCAGGAGTAATCCAACAACCATTCAATGACTATTTGTGTGAATGAAAAATTTCGCACCCTTTTGTCATTATAACTCATTTCATGCCTAGACTTTCTATCAAGTAAAAAAATCAGTCTTGCTCGATCACAACTTAGATATCTAACATCAAATCCGAGAATTTCTTGACATACTCGCAAACTGTCCCAGTTTTTGAGTCAACCCACGTAGTTGTTTATGAGCAAGGTACGCTACATTTTCGGGGAGGAACTTTAGCTTTCATTTCAAGTTTTCCACCATAACTTACCATCCCCGAACAAGTATATGGACGCTAGAGTCACCTTGGAATCTTCGAAATCTATCCTCACATTCTGAAAGTATTGTTCGATGTCAAACAAATATTTTCAAACACTTCAGTGTCTCGGGTCCCCCAATAGTATTTCAGTTCCAATACCTTCAATCGAATGTATTATGTGCTTGGAGCGACTCTCGATTGAGTTGTAAGGATACGAGCAGTATGGTTTGTATTTGTGACCACTTCCTCAAGTAGTTCCCACAACAGGCTCACTACATCACGGTACTCCTTCACAATCTCGGATATCATTGCTTGCGTATTTGCAAATTGCGTTTCTAAATCTTCAAGACATCCCCCATTAGATGACTCAGAGCTAAAGCTAGTGGTTTTCATTTCTAGTACGCTCACCCGAGAACTCCAAGACTTCAGCATTGCCAAAGTTTATCTCAGGTCATCGGCATCGGAAGAGCCATTTCTCTATTATGCCACCTTTAAGGCTCCTTAACGCTCCTCTAACTCTGCTCATTTCTTTAGAGAGCATCCAATCGAGTTTTTATTGAGGAGGTAGTTTTTGTAAACATTACTACCACAACCTTGAGCTCTGATATCAACTGTCACGGGCCGACTTTCTCTTAGTCAAAATTTAAGCCCGTGCAGCACTTACTAGCACGATCAAACTATCAAGTTAGCCTAAACATGTTAATATGCAGCAGACTCAAGTGGGTTAGTTGTCTACAAAAGAAATCCAAGAGTAGGAAACAAGCAATTATCGTAATGTAACACAATTCGAGGTTTTATTGATAAAATACGTGCAAGCATACAAACCATCAATGGCGTACAAGCATTGAATAAACAAACGTCACTACATATCGAGACAATACAACTAAGCTTGAATAACTCATGCAAGCAGTATATTTCTATTTATCCAAGGGCGAAGGAGCACACAGCAATGCCCCCGGAGTGCTGATAGATAAGGCCCTTCAGAGGCACCGAGCTATCCCCCCTTAAAGAGGGTTTTAAGACATTACAGGTGTGGAAAGAGAAGATATAACCTATGTCTCAGCTGTCACACCCTTAGAATTGTAAATACACTTATAATTCTAAGCCACAATAGTGCCTTTTGATTTGCAGCCATGGGCTTATTAGCTGGCCTTGGACAAGCAAATGCATGTGAGGCCCTTACACCATGCCCCGAGAAAACAATTACCAACGAACTTATACAAAATAAAGACTCACTTTTATTATTGTCGTTATTGTGTTGAATCTTCCTTTGTGGTCTTGTTCAGCAAGATCCTTTTACCTTGATGCATCGAAATTCCTTGAACGTAATTTAGAAAGACCCTCTTACTAAATGCTATTGAATTCTCTTCAACAAATACAAAACTCTTATTTAAAAGAATATAAACCTTTTAACCACACTTAAGAGAACACTCTCTAAGTTTATGAAATTAATAATTACATACTCATAATTTTCACCCAATTGTTTTCACTTTAATACACCCACATATTATATATTATATGTATAATCTATTATTTGTATTGGCTTTTAACTTTCACTTCTAATAATGTTCAAAATTTTTTTTAAAATCTTAAATTAAAGAAATATATATTTTATATTTTAACAAATTCAAAGGAGTTTTGAATTGATAAAGAGAGTAACTATCATGTATATTTATTGGTATTGAGAAATTAAAACCAAAGAAAACAAATGAATTTTAACAAAAAGTTTGTGAACAATAAAAATATCAGTGACATGATTTAAATAACGATTATGAAATTTGAATAATAACAAAAACAAAAAATTTGAGAACATTGAAATTTAACAAAGAAGGGAGACATCAAGATAATTTTTCAAAAATAAATAGGGTATTATAATTTTTTTAATATAATAATAATAAAAAAAGAGATTTAAGAAAACTTTAGGGGGGTGGCAATAACATTTAGGGATGGCAATTTCACATGCCAATCCACCAACCCTTTAGTGCTCGATTCTAATAGGATAGGTTTGGAATGCCTTTTAAAGGGTTTGAGACGAGTTTGAAAAAAAAATCATTACGGGTTTGATATGGGTTCAGGTGCTAATATATATATATATATATATATATATATTTATTTATGAAAGCTCCAAAATGACTTCTTAGCCTATGACATTGTAAATTTGTAATTGATTGATATATGTTATGGTTAAATGGGTAATTATTAGTTTATAGAGTTTTATTTTAGATTTATGATATTTTATTTGTGGATTTGTAAAATAGTTATGTATCTTTCTTTTTTTTTTTTTTTTTTATAGAATTGTTGTGATTAATTTTATTTTATGTTCATGGACTTTATATTTTATGTGAATGATATGTTTTATTTTGAATTAATGCTGAAATTCTATAATTTTAATAAGATAAGTTATAAGTTTAAATTTGATATTTCATAACAGTACAAATATAGTTGAAAATATAAAAAAAATCGCGAATATTTGTTGGAGTTTAGTAAATGTTACATATCTGTTAAAACGGATTTTGTAATGAAATGTCAAATCCGTTACGAATTTAAGAAGGATTTAATAGGAACTCACTTGAAAAAATATACAAATTATATTCTTATTTATTTCTAAGAACTCAAGGATTAATATGTTATTACCCTATTTTTATTTGGGTTTGTCTTGTATTCATTGTTTTGTTTGTGATGATTATTGTTGGTGCTTATCTTCATTAGTTTTGTCTTTGTATAATTAAATAATGTTCTTGGCACGCCTATTTTTATTTTTTATTTTTCTTAAATTTATTATGATTCCTTATTCGGACAACTAATTATCACTACTAACATAAACTCAATATCTTTGACCTCAACAACTTGTAGAATATCAAAATTAAATATCATATACTGTCCTTAAAAATGGCTCTTTCTATTCTTAGAAGACATTTAAACAAATATATATATATATATATAGAGCAAATATCAGCGGCCGCTTAATTTACATATATTTTTTGCACTATTTTTCAACTTTTAAATTAGAGTCTTATTAATTGTTAAGATTATATAGAGTTATTGACTTAAATTATATATGTATATACACAAAGATTTGTGTGAAGATATATATAAAGATTTAAATCTTTTATATAAATATATAAGAAAACAAATGTGATTCATTCCGATTAAACAACTTATTGTTAAAATGTCCTTGTGACTTCAATCTCCTTCTGCTATTTATATAGCTGGCTGAGTCAATTGTAAGAGGAACCACAGAATAATTTAGTTGCCAACATTGGTGACGTTTGAAGGGTTCACCGAGATTTGACTCAAATGAAAATGTAAGCATCTCATTTGACAATCATGAAGATATATATACATTGCTTATTTCTCATGTTGAGATATAATAGGAGGCTTCTCTTTTAAAGTCCTCAGACTTCAGTGTATAGTTTAAATATTGAGAAGCTACTAATTGTTTATTTTATTTTTAATAATGTTGTTTAGTTTTTTAATGAATGAGCATACAAGAAAAATATACACAATTTTTATCAGGAGCAAGAAGGAAAACAGAGGAACCACTACTTCAATCAGCTTCTTATGATACTGTTACTGCTATTACATCTTTTAATGCTAGATTTGAGATAATAAACTAACGTTGTACAGTGATACTGCTTTAAAATTAAAAGAAAGGTTCCGTCCCTTTGGGACAATAATTTGTTATAATTGGAATCGGATTCTATGGCGGTCTCATTTCTCAAATATTGAATTTGAGACTGAGTTTATATTTTTAAAATTAAATGAAAGCAAGACAATTATAAATATGTCCTAAATAAATATAAAAGTACAAGAACAAGTAACATTACTACAATAAAGATTTGAGTAAAAGTTGAAAACAGGGACAAAAGTGCAGAAGTTTCCGATAAGTTGACCCTTTTTTCAGTGCCTAATCTGTCTACGAAAGTGATAATAATCTAAGGCAAAGAATTTGCATAGCCAAAGAAAGAACAAAATGGGAAACCCACATGTTTTGGTAATACCTTATCCAGCACAAGGCCATGTAATTCCTTCGATGGAAGTCTCAAAATGCTTACTCAAACATGGCATCAAAATTACATTTCTGAATACAGAGGATAATCACAAGCTGGTTACAGATGCATTGACAATGAAGGATGAAATGGGGAATCAAATTCATCTTGTTTCTGTTCCTGTGAACCTGGATCCAGAGGAATATAAGAGTTACCCGGAGAAGATTGGTAAAGCGTTATTCCGGTTATTGCCAAGAAAAGTTAAGGAGATCATTGAGCAAGTTAATGCAACAGAAAGTGAAAAGATCACCTGTGTTCTAGCAGATCAACTTCTTGGACGGCCCATGGAAGCATTTACAAATTTAAGAAAGTGAAAGAGTTTTAAGAGAACTTTAGAGAGGTGGCAATTATATCACTCCAATTTGTTTAAACAAAATTTTAATGTACTGTAACAATGGGAACTGGCCTGAAAAAATTTACAAATTATATTCTTATTTATTGATTTCCAAGAGCTCAAGGATTAATATGTTATTATCCTATTTTTATTAGCATAAATATTATTTGGGTTTCAATTAAAGTTAAGCAAAATGAAGGAAACTGTGACAAAAATGTCAAGAAAATAATTTGCATAGCAAAGAAAGAACTAAAGTAGCCTATCAAACTTACTGTTAGCAAGTTTCAGTCACTCTATTTACAAATGTTTGTAACGCCCCCAAATTCTGAAGGGTTTGAGGTATGATTTTTCTTAAATTACAAAACTTAAATTACATAGGAGCATTAAAATTTAACTCATATACCTTTATAAATATTCCTTAATCACAAAAACTATTTTTGAACAACTTACAAAACTTAATAACAGTAAAAGTCTTAAATCCTAAGGAACAACAAGTGTTCAGTCAAATCTATTCACTATGAGTTTAACTTCAATTATCTAGTAATCACAATAAACTATAATAAGTTTTAAACTTAGTAAGTATACTAGTTTTTCATATACACAAAATACATATATACTTATATACAATGCGTGCACATGATATGCATGAGCTGAAAATCATGATCATTTTAAGACTTTCATAACACTTAAATACTATAGAAGTATCTTTAAAAATTATTAAGAATATATTCATTCAATTACTACTTAGTAGGACTTATCACTAAATGAGCTAATATCACTCGTCGATGACATACCGTGTGTGGGATAAGCGTAAGTGAGACATAAATTTTAAAAATAACGAACACTCATGCTCGAAGGTAAGAACCACTCTCTCACCCTAATCAGTGGTGAGTCCTCCCATATGCACAAATACGTCGATACACAAATGTAAAGATACTTAACAATACTTATTAATATACAAAATCCGAAGGAAAGACCATACTTATATTATAAAGTTGTAATTGCCTACTAGCAAGTAATGAAATTCGATATCCTAACATACAAATCTTAATATTCATGAACATTTTTTTTTATATATAAAATCACTTTATTATCACTTAAAACACAATGTATATGTTCATACTTTGATGTCAATGCACGTGATTTAAAAGCAATCACAATAACACATAACAATGTGAATATCAATATTTTCATGATAACATATAATTGAAAAATATTCTTGAAAATACAATCAAACACATACATATGTTTATTGTGATTCTTTTTAAAAATGTCAAGTATACTTACATCTTGACGATCACAATCCAATTAATTTAAGCATTTGTACCCATAATCAAATATTAACATTCATAAGCTTCATATACTCTATCAAAAAGTATAACATAACTCATTATATCTCAGTTGTACCACTTACATCATTCATTCTATTTGATCACTTAATATTTCTAAATTTATCAAAATCTAACTTTATGTTATTTAAGGATTTTTCTTATACCTTAAACGATGTTCTTTTATCGTGAAATTAAAATATAATCTTTATGAATCATAATATAGATTCATATAAAAATATTGACTTCTAAGTCCACATAAAACTATTTTTTTTTATATTCTCTACTTATTCACTTATCCTAGCAGTGTAGGAAATAGGTTGAGTAGTTTCCAATATTCTATTTTTAGAAAATATTACACATGTCAAAATATCCTATAATTTTTTAGAGATGATGTAAACACATAGAAAATAAATTAGGAAAATACATGAGACTGAATTCTCACTATAACCATTTTAAATAAATTCTGCTTTTAAATATTCAGATTCGGTTAAACATAATTTTGTAGTAAGTCATATTTATTAAAAAATTCATAACAATTTTAAAACATTGAATTTGACACTGAAATTTTAATATGATATAATAAACACCATTATAAATCAGTGGGTAAAATTTTGTAATTTTTAAAGATAATTTGGTTAACCAAAATATTTCGTCATTCAAACATTTTGTTAAAAACGAGCAGTTTTCAATACCTAGGATTGGATTCAAAATTTTATTAAAATTGAAATTTTAATATTTTTGAATGAAACAAAATCTAATGTTATCACATAAATCAATTTTTTTCCAAATTCATGACTCATAATTTTACAAAATTTGCGAACTTATATACTATTATATATCAACTCTACAAAACTTCTCTTTCTTCCATTCATCATTTACAAATAATAACCATTAATATATTATTTCAAGAAATTCATGATTAAACACCCCAAACTGATTATAGGATTTTAATCACCATAAATTATGATATATATATATATAACAAAATGACATACTAAGCTAATAACATTATCAATTTATATAAATAAACATAAAATTAAAATGAACTTACAAATTTTTATCTTTTTTTTTTCTTATGTCTTCTTTCTCCTCAAGCTAGCAAAAACCCAAAACACAGCTTAGGTTGTAATTTATACTTATTGAAAAATTTTAATTTAGTCCATGATTTTATTCTTTTTATTTATTTTACCAAAAAGTTATAACTTATTACTAAAATATCTTATTATTTCCTATATTATACATATACCCCTGAAAAACATAACAAATTATATATACATAACTATATAGTATATACTTAAGAAAAGTGGGTGTTACAATGTCTGAGTCATTTTATAATGGGAACCACAGAATTAGAGCATATGCTTGAAGGGGCTATTGGATTTTACCCAAATGAGAATGTTATAAGAATCTCATTAAACAATAATAAAACCAAATAACTGTTTGAAAATATAAGAATGCACTGTTTAGATCTAAACAAAAGGTAGATTAATGTACAAAGTGTAAACAAAAAAAAATTGTTTATTTTTATAAAATGACTTGTTTCCTTATTTCTTTCCAGTAGAAACATCCCACAATTTATTTATTTATTTTTTGTTTCAGCAAACTCCACAAGAAAACACTTAGCAACCCAGCAACAGCAACACTGCAGCAGAGCAAGAGCAGCCACAGCAAGCACCAGCAACAAAGAAAACTACAAGTGCTGCAGAAACAAGTAAGAGCTACAACAGAAAGCAGCACAGGCAGCAGGAAAACCCCACCACCAACAGCAACCAGCACTGGTGAAACCCCACGCAGTAATTTACTTTGAAAGAAATTTTTCCAAAGAGAACATGCACCAACTTTGAACATGATAATAAATACGCAATGCACTCAGAAATTTATTGGTTTTATTGGCCAATGTAACCGGTAATATCTTCTTAATTTGAAAGTTTCACTTCTCAAATCAATGGCTCATTCACTGTGTATCTTGTGGCAATGCCTGTGCCTTGATCCATTCAATGCAATTCTGAATATTCTTGTCAGAGGAACCTCCTTCTCTTGCACTCTTCAGGATTTTTTCCTTGAGTTCTAACACCCTTGCTTTAAAATTTTCATCACCAAGCACTTGATCCACCTTGCTTTTAATTTCTTCCCTAGTGATGATCCTACTTTCGTTTCTTTTAAACTTCAACCCTATCTTCCAAATATCGCAAATGTACCGCTCATCCAAGAATTGGTCGAAAAAGTATGGCCAGCACAAAAATGGAACCCCATTGCTCACACCTTCCGTGGTGGAATTCCAACCACAATGGCTCAAGAAACAGGCAATGGAAGGGTGACTGAGAACCTTTTGCTGCGGTGCCCAGCCGACCAACCGGCAGCGAGTGGCTACTCTGTCTTGAAATCCTTCTGGGTATGCATCATTTGCATCATTAATTAAATCTGGTCTCACAACCCATAAAAATGGCCTGTTGCAGAGTTCAAGTCCTGATGCCAGTTCTTGAAATTGAATTTTGTCAAAAACTGTGTGGCTGCCAAAAGCAACATAGATGACAGAGTTGGGTTGCTGTTGGTCAAGCCAATTCAAACAGTCTGAGTCTTCTGGCCAGAAGTATCCTGCTGAATCTCCTAGCCGGTTGCTTGCCAAAAGTGGTCCTATGGGCAGAAGTTGTGGAACCATGGAGAAAGCTGCCGGCTCAAGATCATATGACGAGTTACAAAACATCCTGTCTGCCAGCTTCATAGCTTCCATGTTGTTGGCCAAATGATATAGGAGTTTTTGGGTTACTAATTCGTCAACACCGGGCTGAACCAAGTCCGCACCGTTCAGTACAGGCATATGTGCTGCCAACTGAATCATCTGTTGCTTGATTGGAGTTCCTGACACGTTTAAACGGCCGGCAAATTGATAACATTAATAAAGAAACGCATGGCCAGGCCTACCATTGGAGAATTAAATTAAATATACACAAACAAAATATTTTATACGTATTTAGTTATTCTAAATCGAACATAATGTTTGATTCTTATGATACATTATCTAACAAACATTTACACCCCTGAAATGAATTAAAGTTAAGTGTTGATTGTTAGTTTCGGAGTTTTTTTTTTTTTTCTCTTTTCTTTACTACTACAGGCTTGTTTTCTTTCTCTAATTGTTACTCTGATATGTAGTATGCAAAATGAGAATTTCAACAACATAAAAAAAAAATATCATAGTAAAACCTCACCTCAGTCGTGAAATTCACTAAATAAACCTATATAAAATGGTAGTATTAGCTTGATTCTCATCTTATCCCATACACAAATATTTAAAATTTTTATTTTTTCTTCAAAGTTAGTGTTAGGGACAATCGATCCCTTAATTAATCTCTTGATACTTACTAAACTATCAACTAGAGGTTAAACTTCAGATTTAAATTAGTATTAAATAGGTGTTTTAAAAAATATGAATGTCCTACTCCAAACTAAGAAAAAGTAATTGCCATGCATCGATATCAGGTTGGTGGAGAACAGAGAAAAATCTTACCATGATTAATGTCAGTGGTTCCATCATCAGTTGATTGATTTAGGGCATTGAAGGCCATGGAGACTGTTGCCGCAGATGCTGGCCAAACGGCAACCGACCTGATTTTCATCTTTTCTGCTACGTTAAAAGCCCACTTGGCGACGGTCCCATCTGCAATCAGACACATTATCTTTTGATTAGCTTCTCTTCCATTGATTTCTTCAATCAGCTCCTCCAGCTTTCCAGGCATCACCTCTGCAATTCTATAAGTTAGATTTTCATATACAATTCTTTCTTCCCAGGGCTCCAAGCCATCCGGAATCGAAACCAGATGGATTTTCTCCTCCATATGATTCTTATTTCCTTCTGATGATTTCTTCACCCGCTCGTGATTATAATCTGAGTTGACAAATGTGACTCTTATACCATTCCTGGCCAAACATTGTGAAAACTCCAGTAAAGGAATTACATGGCCTTGTGCTGGATAAGGTATCACCACAACATGTGGAGTAGTAGTGCTGCTCATTTCTGCTTAATGTTTTCCTACACAGATAGATTCAGCTGTCTTTGTAAACTTATCGTAGTTTCTCAAATTCTTGCTGCTTTCAGCTTTATAGGAGTGCTAATACTTGGTTTCATATCCTCAATTATTGATTTTTTAAAAATAATTAAAGATTTAAAATAAAATATGTGGAAGCATGATTCATGATATAAAATTCATATTTATTTATATATGTGAGGTTATATAAAAGATGTGAATTATATATATGTGTGTGTGAAGATATGTAAAGATTTGAATCATGTATATGATTATAGAAGAAAAAATGTGGTTCATTCTGATTATACAAGCGTTATATATATATATAATGGGTGCGTGTGAGGATATGTAAAGATTTGAATCATATATATGAATATATAAGAAAATATGCGATTCACCCCGATTAAACAAGTGTATAGAGTGCGAAGATATGTAAAAATTTGAATCATATATATGAATATTTAAGAAAAAATGTGATTCATTCCGATTAAACAAGTGAGAGTGGGAGATAGGATTCGATAAAAGAAAAAAATGAATAAAAAAATTCTAATAATCTACGTTTTGTGAAACGCACTTTGTTGCATTAAATCCAACTGATCTTTTCTTCACCTAACTAAAAAAATTCTAATATGGAAAGACAATTGAAAACCTATAAAGAAAAAGATAATAAGGATTTTTAGTTTTCAAAAATTGATAATAACCATCCATTGTATGGCACACGATCTGCCCATATAATATACATATGTGGATATATAAAAAAAAGCATTATTCATGATATATGACTTATATTTATCTAAATATACTAAGATATGAATAACAATAATAATAATAATAATAATAATAATAATAATAATAATAATAAT
>JAXCLQ010000015.1:1787435-1806882 GCA_035584115.1 Cedrela odorata
CAGTTTTAATGCTCATTCTGCTTCTCTGTAACATGTTCTTAGAAATAGGAGGAGAACATAACTGCTCTATATGTTTAATTGTCTTAGAAATTGAAAGAAAAGAGAAAATTAACCAAATCATTATTTGATCAGACTGTACTTTACTGATGGAGAGAAAGCGTAGGCCACGGTGTCTTTATCTATAATTTTACATTGCAGGAAAAACAATTGATCACAATGACCACCATATCATCATCCATAATTGGAATACCAGCATAAAAATGCAATACACTTTGAAAATTATAGGTTATAATGGCCATGGTATCCGAAATTTTCTTTGAAAGGTGCACTTTCCAAATTAATGGTCCATTACCTGATTCTATTGTGCCAGTTTCTACGCCTTGATCCATTCAAGGAAATTCTGAAATGTCTTGTTAGAGGAACCTACTTCTCTGACACTATTCAAGGCTTTTTCCTTGAGTTCCAAGGCTCTTGCTTTAAAATTTTCACCGCCAAGCACTTGATCCACTTTGTTCTTAATCTCTTCTCTTGTGATGATCCCACTTTCGTTTTTGTTAAACTTCAATCCCACCTTCCAAATATTCAGCAATTGATCAGCAAAGTATGGCCAGCACAATAAAGGAACCCCATTGCTTACACCTTCCATGGTAGAATTCCAGCCGCAATGGCTCAAGAAACAGGCAATGGAAGGGTGACTGAGAACCTTTTGCTGCGGTACCCAGCCAACCATCCGGCCTTGAGTGGCCACCCTGTCATGAAATCCTTCTGGGTATGCATCACTCGCTTCATTGGTTAAATCTGGCCTCACAACCAAAAAAATGGCCTGTTGCAGAGTTCAAGTCCTAGTGCTAATTCTTGAAATTGAATCTTGTCAAAAACTGTGTAGCTTCCAAATGCAACATAAACGACTGAGTTTGGTCGTTGCTGATCAAGCCATTTCAAGCAGTTCAAGTCTTCAGGCCAGAAGTATCCTGCTGAATTTCCAAGCCTGTTGCTTGCCAAAAGTGGTCCTACTGGAAGCAGTTTTGGAAGCATGGTGAATGCTGACGGCTCAAGGTCGTATGATGTGTTACAAAACATAAAGTCTGCAAATTTCATTGCTTTTATGTTCTTAACCGTATAATCAAAAAAGACATTCTGAGTAGCTAAGTCAGGGAGGCAAGCCCAAAAAAATTATTCACTGTTCATTGGGGGCATGTTTGGAGCCAACTGAATTATCTGTTTCTTGTTATGATTTCCTGAAGTGAATACAAAAAGAGGAAAGTGATTATAGGAAAAAAGAACTGCACGACTTTCACATAATATTGAAAGAATATGAGCAAAATTGTACATGTGACAAAGTCACGCATTAAAATGAGCTACTATGCCCACTATATATATATATATATATATTTATCATTTCTAAGCTTATCCTATTACCGCAGTTTGATGTTTATCAAATTAAGGCTTAAATTTCCAAGTTTTGGCATGCATAAAAAATATGCTAGAGAAAAACAAACAATTAAATGACAAAATATTTTACAATTATTGTTAATGATTCCATCATCAATCAGCTTAGGGATACTTGATGACAAGGCCACTGATGCCGCTGATGAAGGCCAAACAACAGCCCGCCTAATTTTCATCTTCGCTGCTAATTCAATAGCCCAGCCCATATAACCATCTGCAATAACACAGGATATCTTTCCATCTTCTCTTCCATTGACCTTTTCAATCAGCTCCTCCAGCTTTCCAGGCATCACTTCCAAAACTTTTAAAATTAACTTCCATAATTATTTCGATCTTCCAAGGCTCCATTCCATCTGGGAATGGAACCAGATGAATCTTCTCCTCAATATTATTCTTCCCTTCTAATGATTTCAGGACTCGCTTGTGATTATAATCTGAGTTGACAAATGTGACTCTGCAACCATGCTTGGCCAAACATTGTGAAAACTCCAGTAAAGGAATTACATGGCCTTGTGCTGGAGAAGGTATTACCAGTACATGGGGAGTGTTGCTCATTTTTTTGGTTTAATTTTTTCTCACAATTTCAGCGGTTATAAACTAAATACAGTTTTTGAAAATTCTTGATACTTTTATAGAGACGATCCGTTTATTCGTTTATTATTTGTGTTTTAAACGAATAAACAAATCTGGTAGTTCAAACACAAATATGATACGATTATTAAATGAGTGATACGAATATTACCCGTTTATTATTCGTGTCAAATTTTTTAAATCTCAATTCGTTTATTTGTTTCAAATTCGTGTAAAATAATCACGTCGTAACTCATATTGCCACCCCGGCCACCAATTTTAAAAATACCAAGCTCAACAACCCTATATTAAACAGCCAATGCAGGCCCAGAAAAGGTCTCTAGTGTTGTTCATTGCAGGCATATTTGGTGCCAATTGAATGATCTGTTTCTTGATCGGAGAATTTTAGAAACTATTATTAGTTTGTAACAGCTACAATCTGCGAGGACAAATTAAACAAAAAATGAGCAGTACTTCACTCGTTCTCGCGACAAGGCCATTTAATTCCTTCATTGTAATTTTCACATTGTTTGGCCAAGCAAGGTTTAAGATTCACATTTGTCTGATCACAGGCGTGTCTTGAAACCATTAGAATGAAAATATTATATTTGTAAGAAAATTCACCTGGTTTCGATCCCCGATGAAATGGAACCTTGGGAAAATAGAAATTTCTTAGGGAAGTTAACCGAAAAGATCATATTTCCATCATAATTTATTTGACTGTTTTTCTCTGGGTTCCAACTTGTTTTAGTAGTTAACTTTATTTTTTATTTAATAAAATATTTAATGTCTACAGATCACATATTATGTATCTAGTGTCCGACTATAACATAACATTGTCCTTTAAATCTAGTAGCACTATAAAATCTTAGGTTACTATCTCAAACCTAGCATTAGAAGATGTAACAGAACAGTATCATAGGAAGCTGATTGAAGTGGTTGTTCCTCTATTTTCTTGCTTGCTCCTTATAAAATTTTGTATCTGTTTCATGTATGCTCATACTTTAGAAAACTAAATAACATTATTAAAGAATAAAAATAAATAAATGAGTAGCTTCTCAATATTGAAACTATACACTAAAGTCTGAGGATTTTTAAAGAGTAGCCTCCTTCTATTATATCTCAACATGAGAAACAAGTAAAGCATTATTATAGCTTCATTTTGTCAAATGAGATCCTTACATTTTCATTTGGGTCAAATCTAACGTCACCATTGTTGGCAAAGAAATTATTTTTTGGTTTCTGTTACAATTGACTCAGCCAGCTATGAATAGCTGATAAGGAGATTGAAGTCAGATATCTGAGCAATAAGTTTGATGGGCTAGAACAAATATCAAGTTTGGAAAATATGCATTGAGAACTTACTTATGCCTTTATCCATTCAATGAAATTCTTGAAGTTTTGGTATGAACCACCACCTTCTTTGATGCTATTCATGACCGATTCCTTAAGATTTAAAGCCCTTGCTTTATACTCTTCACTGTCCAGCAGTTGGTCCACCTTACTCTTGATTTCTTCGCGATTAACTATCCCTCTTAAGTCTTGAATAAATCCTTATCCAACTTTCCATACATTACAAATGTAGTTCTCATTGTTGAACTGATCTGAGAAATAAGGCCAACACAAGAAAGGAATCCCATTAATTACGCCTTCCATGGTGGAGTTCCAACCACAGTGGCTTATGAAACAAGCAACAGAAGGATGTTCCAAAACTTTTTGTTGAGATGCCCAACTAACTATGTGACCACGGGTGGCAGTTCTGTTTTGAAATCCTTGAGGATAGGCATCGCTTATTTTGTCTGTAATATCGGGACGCACAACCCAGAGGAACGGTATGTTGGAGAGTTCAAGCCCCATGGCCAATTCTTGGAACTGGGTTTGGTCAAAAATAGCTGTACTGCCAAATGCAGCATATATGACTGACTGTGGTGGCTGTTGGTCAAGCCATTTCAGACAAGTTATGTCTTCTGGCCAGAAGTTTCCTGCTAGTTCTCCAAGGCGATTGCTCTCCAAAAGTGGGCCTATTAGTAGGGTCTTTGGATCCATGCTAATTGCTGCAGGCTAGAGGTCGTAAGTTGAATTGCAAAGCAGCCAGTCTGTCAATGCTACTATTCTGTTGTTTCTAACCATAATTTCGATAAACATTTTCTGCACTTTCAAGTTGCCAACACCGACCCATCCAAAGTGTGCAGTGTTCATGAAAGGTATGGTTGATGATAACTGAAACATCTGTTTCTTTGTTGGAGTTCCTGCAACAAAAATGTCAACCAAAATTAAACATGGCAAAATTAATTCTTAACATCTTTGCTTTAACTTCTTGTTCTACTTAAAGAGTCTTCTGCGGCCAAAACAATAAATACAGAAACGAAACTTTGCCTATATTTACAGGAAGTATATCCAGCTGATGCTCAATCCTTTGGTGTAGCATATTCTGTTCGAGTGTTCAAGCCCCATGGCCAATTTTGAAACTGGGTTGGGCCAAAAACTGTAAAATTGCCAAATGCAACATATATGACTGACTTTGGTGGTTGTTGATCAAGCCATTTCAGACATGTTGAGTCTTCAGGCCAGAAATTTCCTGCTGTCTCTCCAAGCCGTGTACTCGCCAAAAGTGGACCCATGGGTAGGATCTCTGGAGCCAATGTAAATGCTGCAGACCCAACATCAAAAGTTGAGTTGCAGAGATTTATTGTTATTTACCACAAGTTCAAAAATATTCTTTTGTGCAATCTTATTCCCGAGACAGGCCCATACAAAGTTTTCTGCGTTCATGGCTGGCATGGTTGGCTACAACTTAATTATCTGCTTTTTGTGGAAGTTCCTGCAAGGAAAATTTCAATTGAATTAAGTAAATGTGAAATCTACAGTAATACGTAGAAAAGGCTGTTTTTCAAAAGAAAAATAGATGATGGCTAGGCCCTGATTACTTCAGAATAAGCAAATTCAGTAAAGAAGTCACTGACCATCTTCATCAATAATTCCATCATCAATCAGCTTTGGGATGCTTAAACTCAAAGATCAAAAGAGCAGCTGCGGCAGGACAGAAAGCTGATCTCTTGATTCCCTTCTTCTCAGCAATTTCCAGAACCCATCATTTTCTGAGCTGTTAATCTCTTCGATAAGCTTTTCCACATTCTTTGCATAACCCACAGTATGGCTTCAGATATCTTCCCAGGCTTATTCCTATCCTCCAATGATTCCAACCCATCTAGAGTCGAAACAAGATGAATTAGATCTGCTATATCCTCCTACGCTGACAATGCGCTCTTCACAAGCTTATAATTATACTTTGTGTTCACAAATGTAATCCTGAAGCCATGTTTTACCAAGCATTGTGAAAGCTTCATTAGAGGAATTACATGGCCTTGTGCAGGATAAGTTATAACCAGAACATGTGGATTGGTCATTCTACATCTTTCTTTTCCTTGGCAATTTCTTGTTCTACTTTATGGGAATTTTTCTCAAAGTGAGCCAAAACTTCATACATTGTCTTCATGTTATCTCATGATCATCGGAATCTTATAATTGGAATCCACCATTCTTTATTTCATTACTCTTTTATCATCTTCATAATTGACTCGCTACAATCATATCATAATGGTCCCTTTTGGATTTAGTAGCCTTCTCTATGTTACAATTGTTCCACCCAACTGCTCTAATAACACCATCTCCTATTCTCATGAAACTGTTGAAAATGTGTTTTAAGATTACACACCATGCAATTTCGCCTAATTTAATCTAACGCATATCCTCTTTTGACACTTAAAAGGAAGAATCTTGTCTACAAAAGTCGAATAAAAAAAAATTATTTTTACTTTTCTATGCTTTAAAATTGCCCATATTCTAATAAGCTAAGCACCTAATTTTAATGTAACCTCGCATAATCTCTCTAGATTGACACTATAACTTGCGCATGGTTCTTCACTATAAGCAAGTTGCATCCTATATGAAATTGCCTGGATGTGTACCTGATTGTATATGAGAAGCTTCTAATGTTTTGCAGCAGGTTTTGCTCTGAGTTCTTCCATAAATGAATCCCAGTTTTTGCACCGCAAGAGGAATTGTCTTTGGCTAAATTGTGTACATCATGGCTTTGAATATTTCCCATTTCCGTAAAAACATAGGAAGACAATCAATTATGGGTAATAAAACAATTCTAACATTTGGAAAAATCCCACAATCTCTCATCTTTACACTTTCATTGCAGACAATTCACTTCAATGCAGTGTAATTACTCTTCAAACGCAGAGAAATTACACTGCACTGATATTTTTTCCAAACTCTATCATGCCAGGAATTTCGCGTCCAGGACGAGAATTTCACATCGTTGACGAGAAATATTCATTCTTTCTGAAGTTTTCCATCTTCCTTCACAAATTTCCCGGCGTCACAATACATCCTGTTTAGCAGAAAGACGGATATTCCTTACTCATTATCAGACAATCACTTGTATATTTTACATAATCTGGGCTTACCGGATCATGCGGCTTCACAAGACTTCCTGGCGGTTTAACGGCTACATTCCGGTCGATTTACGGCGACGTTTTACCATCCACCGAGGAGTTGGGGTTCCTTTGTAGATCCATATTCTATAGCGGTGGACTTTTCACCAAATGGGCCTCTCAAAACTGCCCCATTTAATGGGCCTAAAATTCTTCTTTAGGCCCATCTTTCAAACATATAAGGGTCCATTCAATACGTCTTAGAAAATTATTTGTGTTAACTTTTATGATTAATGAACATATTTTTAATACATTTTAAAATGAAAAATTATTTTTAAATTCTTAAAATTTTAAAAATTATTTTTAATTTTTTAAGTGTTTGTTTTAATATTTATTAAAAATTTATAAATACTTTCCGCGACAAAACGCATGATATATAATTTATTATAAGTTAAAGTTCAAAATTTAATCGATTAAATTTACTTGTCAACGTAATTTGGTTTAATTAATTAATTTTTTTTTAAATCGGTACAAAAAGATTCAAAATTCAAATTTGAATTGCACCAAAATTGGGAAAAATTTTAGAAAATTAGACATGTTACAAAGTCTTAAATCTTATAACAACATGGAAAAATCAAATGCTAATTAACCTAATGAAACCCTAATGGCTACAATTGTTCTCCACAATCTCAAAGGCTGCAAATTTTCTTGACATCCTCTTCCTTAGCATACCAATTGGGTATCAGTCTTGCAGCATATGGGTAAAGATCTTTGTAAGATTTCCTGATCGTTATTTCTGCAACATCAGCAGCAAATGAGATGTCTTTAAGAGATTTCTTCTGATCAGAAAGCTGAGTTATCATGTAAATAATTACTGCAAGCACAGATTTTGGGCTCCTCCTTATATCAAACTCTTCAGATTTTGACACAGCTTCTTGCACAGCCATCATACCATGATAATCCATGTCGAGATTGCTGCAAAACCTTCTCACAAATTCCCCAGCTTTCGCTGCATACAACTGAACTTCAAGCTGTTTCTTTATGAACTCAACTGCTTTGTTAATCTCCTTCACTTTAACCCCATTTGCAACAGTCGAAAACTCCTTCAACGTCCGAGAAAGCTTACTTTCTCTGCAGGCAATGAACAAGCAAGCAGCATATATTGCATCCAACCTTCTTCCCCTACAAGATTTGTTCTCCTCCACATTCCTGTATATCTCAATAGCCCTACTCTTGATCTTACTAACCAGACCAAGCCTATCAGCCATTGAAGCAATAATTTCGAAACCTCGCATCAAAATTGTATCTGGGTCATTCAACTTCCGGTTAGGCAATGTAGAATCACCAATCTTGGGCGTAGAAACTACGATTTCAAGATTGCCATGAGTCAAAAAAGGATTCTCCACTATTCCAACTCGGTTAGGATCTTTATCATTGTTATCATCAGTGAAAGTTCTCCACTCAGCAACTTCACTGACATTGCAAACTTCAAGAACTAATCCACACTCAGTACAGATTCTGTCACATGCCTTGTAATCTACCACAATGTCAGGGTTTTTCTTGCGCTCGGAGCAATAATCTACCTCCATTACCGATGAACTCTGGTTGTGGTTAACGAAAAGTGATGATTTCTGAAATGGGCTTTGCTTTTATTCTTACGTTTTCTTCTTTCCCTGGCTTAAACTTTAAAGATCTCTGTTTTGCCATGAATGATTTGCTTCACGGGGAAACCATATTTATATCGAACAGAATCCTTGTCCCAGGAGAACACGGAAACATCAGGATTGTAGAAATAGAATCTTTTGTGTTTCCAAAATTATATGCTGTAATTGTAAACGTATCAAATGTTTATTTGAGATGGGCATAATCCATATCAAACTAGGTAACATGTTTCAAAAGTTCTGGTCCAATAAGGAGAAATATTTTTATTTTCCTTATTTGGGGGAATTATTAAGTGAAAACATTACATTATTATTTGAAAAAATTATGAACTTTTAAATTGGCTTTTGAAAAGAGGAAAAGCTCACGAACTTTGGACATCTTAGGACCACATAGCAGGAGCACAGCCAAATAATTAACATTCATTCATAAATAGCAAAATCTGAAAACACAGTATACTATCAAAATCAAAGCCCACCTTTCAATGGGGGCTGATTTTCAAGATTGTTTGGGTCCCAATTGGATGAGCAAAGGATGCAAATACGCAAACCCCACGTGGCAATGATTGTGGAATTCTAACACAAAAAAAAAAGTGTTTTTTTTTTTTGAGTTTTTTGTTGCATAAATTTTCATGGGAATGTTTGGTCTAGACGATGATGTTTGATAACACAAACATCCCCACAAGTGTTGTCAGCAGATTGCCTGTCCCCCAAATTGCAGATCCTCGTATACATAAAAACTAACCCCACAAAGAATTGTTCATTTATTTATACTATAAAGGAAATTGACTGATTCTTGTTTCTTTGTTCTTTATTCCTTCAGTCAGCTTCTTCTGATCCGAGGAAGAATTTCAGCTTTCTATGTTTTCTCACAACACTTTACCAATCATAATATTGGATTGAGATTTTAGATACTGATACTGACAGAGTGGGCACAGGTTTGTTGTTAAGAGTATCACAACAAACAATAATAATAATAATAAAATGACGTCTCTGTCTCTGCTTGGTTGCTGCTTTCAGCCAATTTTTAAAAGATTTGATTTTAAGACTACTTAGAATCCTCTCAATCAGAAAAACATGATTTGTTAGGTTGTCATAAAAAACCTGTCTTGTCATTTACTTCATAATTGTATTGTATTTATTAATTAATAAATATGTACACTTTTATGACATGGGAGGGACGACAGAATCAATGTCTGAACTTAGAAAGCTTGTACTTTTTCGGAGAAAACAAAGTTGTCCTTCGAAGCTTCCGTATCCTTTACAGAGAGATCTTTTGGTTTCTCCAATAAGATAATAAGTCCAGCTAACAACACATACACGTGACAGGGGAAACAAATCTTTAGTGAAATGCTCAAGTGAAGAGTCAGAGAAGTATTTAGTCCTGCAAGTGGAAGTTCCTGTTAGACATCAGATATTATTAAATCAGAGACTTACTTTCGTTATTTTTTACAGTGGCCAGAGCAGTTGCATGCCAGCCAAGAGTCAAATTCTTCTGTTCTTCCAGTTTACAACAGCCAAAACCTGAAAATGAATAAACAGAAAAAGAAAAAGGAGGGAAATAGGAAAGGAAGAAACCTGGAAAGCAAAAGATACATGAAAATAGCCATTCATTACTTGTGCTCAATTTGACTAATTTATGTAACTTCTTAAAAAGAGCTAAAGACACATCCATGCTAACGACCCTCTTCCTTTTTTTTCCAAAAGATAATTCAAAAACACCTAATCTCCTTGGAATTCAAGAAATATACATGAAACAATATATACTTTCCCAAAAATGACCATAATTGGCATCAATCAAAATGATTGAGTGCCTCAGTTACATGGATTGACCTGTCCGGATTCCATCTTGCATTCCTCTTCTTTCTTCGATGCCAGTATATAGGTTAGTGCAGAAAGTTCACAGATATGCGGATGAGGCTACGCAATGCTGAATACAAATCAAAAGAGGATTCAGTTGGAGAGGGGATCAAGCAATTCATAATCACAGTGAAATACATTGTAAACCCTCAGGAATTTTCCTAGGCATTGGAATTGCTGCAACGTATCTCTGGGGAAATGGTTTAGGAGTGCCAGAAGTATCTGCTTGTCCTCTGATATGAAACTTTGCAAAACGGTTGATAACAGCAAACCTTTCCAACTCCTGACATTCCACTCTTATGTCTACAAGTGATGGAGTATTGTCCACTCTGTATCACCATGCGTAATATAAAGGATATCATGAAACTGGAAAATAAATTTATGGACCAATTGCATCTTTGTCAAAATAGCATAGGTAGAATAAATGTGTTTGTAACATCTCAAGTTGGATTTTGGAAGGCCAAAATTTTATTTTTCTAGCCATAATCTATCTTCATAAAATATACATACATCAAAGTATTTCATTACGCAATAGCTTTTGCCTTTCCACAAGTCTACATGCAAATTTTTATTCAATTTGATGCCACATATATTGCAAAATAATTCAGCTAACATGTAGTTGCAATTCTGGCCATCAAAAAACATGAGACAGTTGCCAAAGAGTCACCTAATAGTGAACACCAATACTTGTTTCATACCTTTGGAAGTCATTTTCAAGCTTCAGCGCTCTTGCAGAGATCATTTCAATAACTTCTGAAAGTTGCTGGTCACCAGTTCCCTCAATAGTTTTGAGCGTCTCCGAACTCCTGAGCAAAATTTTATAGAGAAATTAATTTCCACAAGATCAAGACATTCTTAAGTGAAACTATGTCATATTCCCAAGTAAATTCATATTTGTAAAAATTAGGTAAAAAAATAAAATTTATCTTCTTTTGATTTTGGGATAATATACTACTGTACTTTATACATTTTCATTCCATAAGAAATTAATCAAATATCATAGGATACACAACCCCTGGAAAGACACTCACATGTTACTGTTGTCTGTAGACACAAGTAAATCATTTCTAGAGCAACAGGTGACGCTGCATGCATCCCCTAGAGCTAATCTCGAAATGAAGTATATCAGACTACCATGGTGTGAAGTAGCATCGGCTGAAAGAAAGGATTTTGGAGCAGGGCAAAGTAATTGCTGCATAAGCTGTGTTGTCAAGATAAGCCTTCTCTTTGGTCGAAGCCTTCGCTGCACATCTTCAGTCATCTCAACCTCATCTTCCACCTGCCAGTCGAAAAGACAAATTAGAACCCTTTTCGTAAATACCTATAACAATGTGTAGAAGAAGAATAAACTAGTAGGTAAGGCACATTTTACTAGGAGCACACCTCAATCACTCGATTTGTGGCTTGTGCCCAGTCTTGTTCTGCTGTGCTGCATAAACAAATATATTTTAAACATTAGTAGGGTGAACAGAAGAAACCAGTGATTGAACATCTAACTGAGGACTGAGGATAGAAAATAAATCCAATGAAAAATAGATGTCTACATGGTTTAACATTTCTCATGAAATCGCAATTTTATGAAAAATGTAAGTTAAGCATATTGTTGAGGTGAGTCACTAAGGAGATAGTTATTTTTTATATAAATATATTTTTTTTTGAACACCACTGAGAAGATAGTTATAACTTGGAAGTTTGATATCCTTTTAATTTAGAATTTTGGCCAAAGTTAGTTTCGAATCTCTGAAATTTCTTTCACTTTTATCCATAATAAGTAGGCCAAGAAAAATATTAAAGGAAACTGTGGTAAGACAAGAACAAGGTGAAACTAAATGGTAATAATTCAAACAAATTTGATATACCTCATATTTTGAAGTCTCTGGGAGCCTTTAGTGATTTCTTTGTGCCATGGGAGAAACTCAGGTGTCACATTTTTGCGCTTCTTTGGTCTTGTAATAGTCATACTTTGATTGGTGATGTCTGCAGGCAATACATAAGGAGCAGAGATGCCTTCAGGTCCCACCAAAGTCGCAACTGTTCTAGGCATAACATTACCGCCTTGACTAGCATCAGGAACATCTACTTGTTCCACAGAGGCATGAACGTACAAATTTTGAGAAGGTTTACCAAGAGATAATTGTCCTGAGGCAACTTTTGCAAGTCTGGCATCAAACATAGTTACCATCTGCCCATTTTTCAAAGTTCCAAAATTATTCAACCATGCAGGTGCCATAGGTGGATTAACCTGGCTATGTTCCATAAGATTTGATACTACATTGCTGCTTCCGGATTCATTCTGAAAATTATTTTGATCCAACTTTACCATCTCATTAGAAGGTTGATCTGGGAGAGCTGGTTGTGACAAAGCTCTTACACATGGATCATCTATTGTATCTGTCAAGAAGCTCATTGTTTTGGTTTCCCTGGATGGAAATGAATCATGTAATACTCCAGAACTCCTCTTACTTGGATCAGTCTCCACATTTTTCATTGCCCGAACTTGGTCCAGTAGGGAGTAGTTTTGTTGGAGATTGGAGGATGACTCCAGCGAGTGGCCAATAGACGCCAAATTTCTACCCATAGCACCATGGGCATGGTTATCGTCATTCTTTACTCTGTCAAGATCCTGCTGGTGAGAATAAGCCATCAACAAGCCAGAGGGAAGAGCACTTGCACCTAAATTATGCTTTGGTGAAGCTTTTGGCCCATGTGATGAACCAGCTGTATGAGAAGCATCAAGTATCTCAGATGATATGTGCTGCTGGGAACCAGAACCAAATTCAATTGATCCACATCCTCCATTTGGGCTGTTAATTGTACTATTATTTGATGAATCCATTGAGGAAGGGAAGTTCAAGGAAACCTTGAGAAGTTCAGGAACAGAAGGTTGTCTTTGAATTGGTACATTTGTCCATACATTATGTGGCCTCGCAGAAAGGTCATTCTGTTGAGACATGCCAGACATAACCAATTGCTGAGATACAGGAACAGCTTCCAAAACTGGAAATTGGTGACCCAAATGATTAGTTTTCATATGTTGAGAAGTATCTTGAGATGCAGCAAGGTTAAAGAGTGGATATCTGACACCAGTGGATGGCAACGTTGCCTGTGAAGACTGAGATGCTATGGACGCAACAGACCTGAATTGCATGTTAGGCTGATTTCTTGTATATGTAGGACCAGGCATATACACTGCAGCAGAATTCCCTTGCACATTCAAGTAAGAGGAGGTCTCTGTTTGTACCGAAACATTATTCTTATCATCCCAGTGTGCTCTCTGCGACAACTCATGCGAGGGGGATAAAGTCTGGACAGAAGATGAGGAACCTACCCACGACTGGTTTTTCTCTCTTAACTCAGAATCGACATGCCTCGAGTTTGGATAAGATGCTGTCTGAGGTGTACTGTGAGGAGAGAGGAAATGGCTTGAATTGGGCAGCTTTTGAGAAGGAGGGCCCAACCTCAAACCAAAACCATTAGAAGTAGAAGGCTGATTACACAGTTGAGAGCCAGACTTATCTGTTTTGACTTTGGGTACCTCGGCCAATGAATTGCCATCAGCAGAACCAAAAGGTGTTATGCTGCCATCATCATTCGACTGGTCAACCTTGTGAAGAAGCTCCAGCATATTTTGGCTGTCAAGGTAAAGCCAATTAATAGTTCCGTGAAATTGTTTAATCAGTAAGCATAGAAATAAATATTGTAAATGAACAATTTTCAGTAAAAACTGTCAAAAAATCACTAAAACATTCCGCTGACTAACAAGAAGACAATACTAATAAGGCCTATATGAGTTTCTAAGCAAATGAACTGAATAGCAATGATGTCTTTAAAAAAACAGAGTCAACGCTCAGTATGCATTAAATTTACTAAGTGTAGATCAATAGTTTCCAATTTATCATTATATCTATAAATTAACTACCTTGCCTGTACAGCAACATTTGAACCATCAACGCCAACTGATGTAAGATCGCCTCTTGAAGGTGCCTCCTCTGATGTTCTTGAGTTTCCCCTGAAATGAGGTAAGTGTCCCTGTAAAAGAAGACGAGTCAGCACTATAAATGACTACTAGAGAAAAAACAGTCAATAGGCATATCCTCAAATATAATAGAGAAGGATCATTCACCTGCTCCAAGTTAGTGGAATTGATGGAAGAACTACCAAAAAACTGAAACTGGCCAGAATATCCTTGCTCATAACCATTCAATCCTTTGGAGTTATAACTGCCGTTGGAATTCTCACTTTGGTAGTAGTTCTTTTGCTTCTCATAAGCTTCTTGTTCCCCCCCATAAGAGTTATTGTAGAGATGAGGACCATTGCCTATCTGCTTTGGGCTCTTTCCCATGCTCTCCTTTTCCTTGTTGTCAACAGAAAAATCAGCATGTCCCATGTACTCAGACTGGTTGCTCTCTGCGACTTCTTGACTGGTTGCCTGATGGGCCATGACAGTGTATGGTACGGGAGGAAAGTTCATTTGTGAATCTTCTCTATGTGATGCTGTTCTCTGCTTGTGTGCCTCATTTTCTGAACGCTCATATATCTGACCAGCCCATGCATTGTTCGAATGCATAAATGATTGGACCTGTTGACTTCCTTCAATGGATGACTTCTGTTGAGGGTTACAATCAATCCACTGACCAGTGACTTTAGGAGACTTTTCCATGGATTCATGTAAACCATCCAGGCGTAAACCCTCTCTCTGTTCAACTGGAAATTGGAAGCCTGGCTGCATAAAGCCAGGAAAGCCAGAGCTCATGCTGGAATCATTAATCATTAGCAACGGTTTTGAGCTAAAGGAGGAGGTACCCTGCAAATTATTATCAACCCAACCTGTCTGTTGATTATCACTTTCCATGAAGTTTGAAAACTGATTATCAGTCGACTGTTCTGTGTTCTGAAAAGTCAAGCCACTCCACTCCTCCTGATGGCCAGTATCACTGCTTGAAGCTTCTGCTACAGCAGACTGCATAAGAGCACTCCAGCTTCCACTCTGAATTGATGGTAATGAATTCGCTAGATCTTCGTTTTCCAATGTATTGCCAAAACCAGCAGCACCCATGTCAGGGCGCCTTCCAAAGGATACATCCCAAATGGTGTCATCCATATTGTACAATATCTTCTCTTCCACTGGGTCTAGGGGTACCAAAGCCTGAGAAGGACCATGTTGTGTTGTTTTTTGCCGTAAAGCAGGCCAACCAGTTTGCTCTTGTCTCCCACTATGTTCCTTCACAGATGCATTTGTTTGTGGTGAATTCGCCTCTTGGAGGCTTCCTGATAAAATTCCACTATTGAAACTCTGATTAGGAACTTCTACAAACATATTCTTCCCTGGAAATCCCTGGCTGGATATGAAAGCACCTTGGGGCATAGAAGCCTGATCATGAGAAACAGCGAACTGATCTCTCAAGAAGGGATTGCCAAGGCCAGATGACTGCATCAGAGGCTTTTGTGCTTGAGGTATTCCTTGGACTTGGGGATATTGACCCATATTACCTCTTGCAGTACCAACAGGAGTACCATATAAAGACACATCAGGCTGCTGAGGAACATGGCCCATTGAACGCAGAGACTGACCATTCTCTGGTGAAAACATGAGTCTGTTGGCTACTCCTTGTCCAGCAGAAGATGCACCGTACTGTACCCAGTTCATATACATTTGGGATGCATCATTAATAGGTGTTCCATTGAGAGTTGAGAACTGAATCCCTGCAGCCTGTTTAGACATTGCAGAAAGTTGGTTTATGGAATTCTGTTGCCGCACATCTCCCAACTGCTGAAGTTGCTGCTGTCTTTGAAGTTCTTGCAGCTGCTTGAACATCATGTGTTGCTGCAACAACTGCATGTCACTATAACCAGACTGCTGCATTGGGCTGGGCTCTGAAATTCCTAGTTGACGACCCCTCACTAGTTGTTGTTGCCCTCTGAGCAAGTTAAAGTCTGTAGAAACTTCGGTAATTTCGGACCTTTCTGAATTCGCTGTCAAGGTGGGACTGTCAGTCCCAGATTCATATTCCTGATGTGATTTTAAGGTAGACAAGCCTCTCAACATTAAATTATGCTGATCATAACCTGTATATTCACCAAAGACCCTTGGTTGATTCTGCATAGTCTGGAAACTATGGTTGCCAAGCACAAATCCATTGGCATTCAACTGGTAGTTTCTGGAGTGAATTCTGTAATTCTCAGGCCTTTGTGTCAATTTTGCATAATTGGGCTTGTACTGCACACTTATAGACTCACCACCACGTCCTCTTGGAGAATCTGTAAATATAAGAAAAAGTATAGAATTATTTTTCAAAAGCTTAATAAGAGTGTTTTAAAAATACCATGAATAAATATTGCTTCAAGGACGAAAATATCTTTGCTGCATTTCAATACAGGGAAGGAAGGAAAATTCAACTCTTCACCAAATAGTGTGAACTACCTAGTGATGTACAGAAAGCCAACAAAGGATGTCTACAGAAATAGAGAATATCGCAGGAGGTGAAGATCATTAATACCTAATTGTTGTACACCGTAGTTTTGCAGATTCAAATTCAAAGGAACCACACTCTTTCTTTGTTTTCCAACCCACTGATTGTCATTTAACGCAGACCAATTGCCATCAACACCGTGGGATAGATGCTGCCTCTGGGAAAAGTTGTCAAGCTCAAATAAGTTGCAGATCCCGTCTTCAACTTCGTTACCAGGCATTAAATAACCACCCACTAATTGTTTTTTAGCTAATTATTTTCCTTGAAAGCAGATCTATCCATATATAAGATCATTCCAGGTTAAACCGCCTCCTTCTGATAACTCTACTAAGGGCATATACGCTAGGTTTGATATGAAGAAAATAACTTAATTTTACTGCAACATAAGACTTCTATGGCTGTGCTCCTCAATGTGTGATCCTGCAGAATAACGTTTAAACTGATGAACAAGACTATAAATGAAACCAAATGATGACTTGAATCTTTCATACTGCTATATTATCACAGAAATAAATAAACATACAGATCAGAAGCATACAAACAAAAGGAGACACACAAGCCATAGGCCCCGTATTCCACAAAAACTACCCACGAGTTCATCCAACAAATTACACTGCTTTACTATAAATCATATGTGAAAATTCATTTCGGTTTCATTCCTCACCATAAACTGTAGTGCATTTATCATATAAACTAAGACACCATCATCTACATTTACCAAGTCTAATCCAAATAAACATACCAAAGACAATTTTGCAAGTTCAATAATTCAATTTCTAATTAATACCTAATGAAACATTCTAAAAAAAATTCAACACTCAAAGAACACCCACCAACCAAAACTAAACCTTCAACAATATAAAGCAAAATTACCCAAAATAAGGGGGAGAGAGAAAAAAAAATAGAGAAAGTAATACAACACTCGTCTAAGATTAAAGCTTCAAAGCGTAGGATTAACAAACAACAAACTCAACAACCAAAAAAACCATGAAAAGAACAAATTCAGGCCATAACGAACAAAAAGTTTCATACTAAACCAAACCAAATCCTTCTCTCAAAAACCCTAAGCAAACACCAACAATTTAACTAAAAAACATAACAAGACCTGAACTTTTAACCCACAAAAAAACACAAACCCACCTCACAAACGAATTGACCCACCAATTGAACAGCAAAGCACACAGAATTAACACCATAATCACTCATTTCAAGCTAATTAACAGCAAAAGCAAGTTCAAAACTTGAAATTACCAAAACCAAAAACAGAAAACAGAGCTCCAAAGCAAGCACGCTAGCAACACAGTGCTGAGAGTGTGATCTGGGGTGAGAATTTTCTAGGGTCTTTGTTCAACAAAGAAAGCAAGAAGAAAGAACAAGCACGAGCTAACACTCACACGACGTGTCGTTTATTAATGGCTTTGATCAGAAAACACGAACAAAACTGTAATTAACACTACAGTTCTTGTCCTTTTTTAATAAAAAAAATTAAATAAATAAAAATTAAATTCACCAAATAAATAATGCTTTTCGCTTTCTCCTCTCTCTCTCTCTCTCTCTCTGTCCGTAGACTGAAAGAAATGAAATTTTCAGACAAGTAGGCGAAGATAAAGGCATCGATACTGTGCCATAAAAGGAAATTATTTTTTCTTTTTTTTTTTTAAATTTTATTTAAACGAGTAAAATAAAAATATAAATAAAGTACTACTTCCAAGCCTGAGATTCGGAGTTAGGTCAGGCAAGTGATAAATGTTAGAGTGCCACTCGAGTGTGAGTACACCGTAGATTATTAGCTGTTGGATTTAGATTTTTAGTATTGGACGGTAGAGATTTGTGGGTGACGTACTCGTGAGATGTTTATGATCTAGCGCTCCATCGAAAAAGTAGTAGATGGGGGGGGATTTGCGGATTCCACGCGCTTTTTGATACGCGTGGGAATTGATGAACTTTATATTTAAGTCGCTTTTTGGAGATTTCTTTTTTCTCTTTTTATTTATTTTTATATAATATTTTAAACTATTTATTTTATTTTTCTGCTTTATTTATTTATTTAAGTTAAGAAATTAAAGTGGAAGAAAACTGAAGTCAAAGTCAATTGAGTGCTGCACTATGGGCCTGGCTTACTTGCCAAGGCCCATTACTATTGTTCTTAACAAAAATAATTTATTTTTAATTTTTTTTAACAAAAATTTCATAATTTACAAATACCCTTTTGATTGTGTGCATTGATCAAGTTGAGTGATTATACGCGAGCACATATACACACACTTATATATATATATATTAGTTTTAATTTTATTTCATTGAATTTAAAAAAAAACGCAAAATAAGTCGAACCAATTTTAAATATGATATGTATAGATCGAATTCAATGAACAAGAATAAAAAAAAAATAAGAATTTATTGTATTGTTGTAATTTTAAAATTTTATAAACGACTAATATGCAATTAAAATATAAGAACAATCAAATCAAAACATGGTAAATAAACATTAAGGTATAAACCCTACCAAAACTTTTGCAAAAATATATTAGAAAATGTAGTCATTAGAGCATTGCATTAAACTAGAAAATGAAGTTGGGACTATAAAATGAAAATGAAAAGGAAAGGAAAGGAAAGGAAAAGATTGTTTAGTGAGTCTTCTCTTTTGTTTTTGTGTGTGATGCCCTTTATTCCCTTTAGTGAACATACCACACAAAGTAGAGGACCTCTCAATGATGTGTATACAAATATTAATTACTAGAAAGGTGATAAGAACACTGTAAAATTTCAGAAACTTTCATATTTTAATGTTAAGAGAAGTAAAAAGAAATAGGAAAGAATGAGGGAGAAAGAGAAAGGGAAAGAGAAAGCTTTGGCAATTGACTCAAGTCAATATTGAAAGAGACAAAGAAGAGTATAACAAGACAGCACATGCTTTAAAGACCAAATCTGTTGAGTCTTCAAAAGTCTATGATGAAAGAAAGCAAGAAAGAAATTTAGAAATTTTCATTAAAAAAAA
>JAXCLQ010000015.1:1806982-1830449 GCA_035584115.1 Cedrela odorata
ATCTTGCTAACCAGACCAAGCCTATCAGCCATTGAAGCAATGATTTCAAAACCTCGCATCAAAACTGTATCTGGGTTATTCAACTTCCGGTTAGGCAGTGTAGAATCACCAATCTTGGGCTTAGAAACTACAGTTTCAAGATTGCCATGAGTTAGAAAAGGATTCTCCACTCTTCCAACTCGGTTAGGATCTTTATCATTGTTATCATCAGTAAAATTTCTCCACTCGGCAACTTCACTGACGTTGCAAACTTCAATAACTAATCCACACTCAGTACAGATTCTGTCACATGACTTGTAATCTACCACAATTTCAGTGTCTTTCTTGCACTCGAAGCAATAATCTACCTCCATTACCAATGAACTCCAGTTCTGGCAAACAAAAAGCAATGATTTCTGAGATGGGTTTTGCTTTTCCTCCTAGGTTTATGATTTCTCTCTGGTTTAAACTTTAAAGATCTCTGTTTTGGAATGAATGCCTTGCTTCACGGGAGGCCATATTTATCTCGAATTGAATCCTTTCCGGAAAGAACGCAGAAACATCAGGATTGTTGAAATAGAATCTTTTGTGTTTCCAAAATTCTCGGGTTTAATTGTAAACGTGTCAAAACTTCATTTGAGATGGGCATAATCCATAGAAAACTAGGTGATCAAGCTCTGGTCTAATAAGGAGAATTTTTTTGTATTTTCATTTTTGGGGAATTAAAAAAAAATTATGTTTTTATCAAATTAGCTTTCGATAAGAGGAAAGCTCACAAACTTTGGACATATTAAGGACCACATAGCAGGAACAAAGCCAAATAATTAACATTCATTCATAGTCAAGATGGCAAAATCTGAAAACACAGTATACTATCAAAATCAAAGCCCACCTTTTAATGGGGGCTGATTTTCAAGATTGATTGGGTCCCAATTAGATGAAGGAGCCAAGTATGGAGTATGCAAACCCCACACGTGGCAATGATGGTGGAATTATTACAAGAGAAAAGGTGTTTTTTTAAAAAAAATTTTGTTGTATAAATTTTCAAGGGAATGTTTGGTGTAGATGATGATGTTTGAAAACAAAAACATCCCCACGAGTGTTGTCAGCAGATTGCTTTTCCACCAATTGCAGATCCTCGTATACATAAAAAACTAACCCCACAAAGTATTGTTCATTTATTAGTTTATATATACATATAAAAGAAATTGACTGATTCTTGTTTCTTTGTTCTTTATTCTTTCAGTCAGCTTCCTCTGATTCCGGGAAGATTTTTCAGCTTTCTAAGTTTTCTCACATCACTTTCCCAGTCATAATAATGGATTGGATATTTAGATACTGAAACTGACAGAGTGGGCACAGGTTTGTTATTAAGAATATCACAACCAACAACAACGACAGCAAAGACTGACGTCTGTCTCTGCTTGCTGGCTGCTTTTCAGTCAAATTTTAAAAGAATTGGAAATTGGATTTGGTTTTATGACTATCAATCTACATAGAATCCTTCCAATCAGAAAAACATGCTTTGTTGGAATTTCAAGAAAAGCTTTGTCTTGTCATTTACTCCACATTTGCATGTATTTATTAATTAATAAATAGGTACACTTTTAGGACTTAGGAGGGACGACAGAATCAATGTCTAAACTTAGAATGCTTGTACTTTTCAGAGAAAACAAAGTTGTCATTAGAAACTTCCGTAACCTTTTCAAGGGATCTTTTGGTTTCTCCGATAAGATGCAAGTCAAGATAATAACATATACGCTTGACAGGGAAATAAATCTTTAATGAAATGCTCCTAGTTAGAGTCAGAGAGGCACTTATCAGAGAAGTATTTATTCCTCTCAGTGGAAAGTCATGTTAGACACCCCACATTATAAAATTACAGTATTCCTCTCAGTGGAAGTTCATGTTAGCATCCCACATTATAAAATTACAGACGTACTTTAATTATTTTTTTCAGTAGTTGCATGCTAGCCAGGAGTCATATTCTTCTGTTCTCCCAGTTTATAACAGCTAAAAACCTGAAAAGGAGGGAAACAAGAAAGAAACCAGGAAAGCAAAAGGTACATGAAAATAGTCATTCATTACTTGTGCTAAATTTGACTAACTTATGTAACAACTTATAAGAGCTAAAGACACATCCATGCTAACGACCCTCTTCCTTTTTTTTTTTTTTTTTTCCAAAAGATAATTCAATAACACCTATTCTCCTGGAATTCGTGAAATATACAAGAAACAATATATACTTTCCCAAAAATGACCATAATCGGCATCAATCAAAATGATTGAGTGCCTCAGTTACATGGGTTGACCTGTCCGTGTTCCATCTTGCATTCCTCTTCTTTCTTCGATGCCAGTATATAAGTTAGTGGAGAAAGGTCACAGATATGCGGACAAGGATATGCAATGCTGAATACAAATCAAAAGAGGATTCAGTTGGAGAGGGGATCAAGCAATTCATAATCACAGTGAAATACACTGTAAACCCTCAGGAATTTTCCTGGGCATTGGAATTGCTGCGACATATCTCTGGGGAAATGGTTTAGGAATGCCTGAAGATGAGGTGCCAGAGGAATCTGCTTGTGCTCGGATATGAAACTTTGCAAATCGGTTGATAACAGCAAACCTTTCCAACTCCTGACATTCCACTCTTATGTCTACAAGTGATGCAGTCTTGTCCACTCTGCATCACCATATGGAATATAAAGAATATCACAAAACCGGAAAAGAAACTTGTGGACCAATAGCATCATTGTCAAAATAGCATAGGTATAATAAAAGAGTTTGCAACATCTCAAGTTGGATTTTGTAAGGCCAAATATTATTTTTCTTGCCATAATCTATCTACACAAAATATTTAATACATGCATAAAAGTATTTCATCATGCAATAGCTTTTGCCCGTTCACAAGTCTACACACATTTTTTTATTCAATTGAAGCCACATATATTGCTAAATAATTCATTTAACATGTAGTTGCAATTTTGGCCATCCAAAAAATAAAAAATAAAGACACAAGACAGTTGCTAAGGAGTCCCGTAATAGTGAAAGCCAATACTTGTTTCATACCTTTGGAAGTCATTTTCAAGCTCCTGTACTCTAGCAGAGAACATTTCAATAACTTCTGAAAGTTGCCGGTCACCAGTACCCACAATAGTTTTGAGCGTCTCAGAAGTCCTGAACAAAATTTTAGAGAGAACTTAATTTCCACAAGACCAAGACGTTCTTAAGTGAAACCATGCCATATTTCCAAGTAAATTCATTTTCATAAAAATTATGTAAAAAATAGTATTCTTCTTCTTATGATGATGAGATTATGGGATAATATACTATATACATTTTCATTCCATAAGAAATTCTTCAAATATCATAATATACGCAACTCCTGGAAGGACACTCACATGTTACTGCTGTCCGTAGACACAAGTAAATCATTTCTTGCACAACAGGTGACACTACATGCATCCCCTAGAGCTAATCTTGAAATGAAGTATATCATTGTATCATGGTGCAATGTGGCATTGGCTGAGAGAATGGATTTTGGAGCAGGGTAAAGTAATTGCTGCATAAGCTGTGTTGTCAAAATAAGCCTTCTCTTCGATCGAAGCCTTGGCTGCACATCGTCAGTCATCCCAACCTCATCTTCCACCTGCCAGTAGAAAAGATAAATAGAACCCTTTTCATAAATACCTAGAACTATGAGTAGAAAAAGAATAAATTTGTAGGTAAGGCACATTTACTGGGAGCACACCTTCTCAATCACCCGATTGGTGGCTTGTGCCCAGTCTTGTTCTGTTGTGCTACAAAAAATATATATATAATTTCAATATTAGTAGGGTGAACAGAAGAAACCAGTGATTGAACATCTAACTGAGGATAACAAACAATAAATCCAATGAAAAACAGGTGCCTACATGGTTTAACATTTTCTCCATAAATCACAATTTTATGAAAAAATGTAAGTTAAGCATATTGATGAGGTTAATCAATGAGGAGAGTTTTTTTTTTTTTTTTTTAACTTCTTGAACACCACTGAGGAGACAGTTATAACTTGGAAGTTTGATACCGGTTTAATTTAGAATTTTGGCCAAAGTTAATTTTGGAACTCTGAAATTTCTTTCACTTTTACTCATATTAAGTAGCCCGAGAAAAATATAAACAGAAAACCGCGGTAAGACAAGAACAAGTGGACACTAAATGGTAATAATTCAAATAAATATGATATACCTCATATTTTGAAGTTTCTGGGAGGCTTTTGTGATTTCTTTGTGCCATGGGAGAAACTCAGGTGTCACATGTTTGCGCTTCTTTGGTCTTGCAATAGTCATACTTTGATTGGTGATGTCTGAAGGCAATACATAAGGAGCTGAGATGCCTTCAGGTCCCACCAAAGTCACAACTGTACTAGGCAAAGCATTTCCACCTTGACTAGCATCAGCAACATCCACTTGCTCCACAGAGGCATGAATGTGCAAATTCTGAGAAGGTTTCCCAAGAGATAATTGCCCCATGTCAAATTTTGCAAGTCTGGCATCAAACATAGGTGCCATCTGCCCATTTTTCAAAGTTCCAAAATTCTTCAACCATGCGAGTGCCATATGTGGATTAACCTGGCCATGTTCCATAAGATTAGATACTACATTGCTGCTTTCAGATTGATTCTGATAATTATTTTGATCCAACTTTACCATCTCATTAGAAGGTTGATCACGGAGAGCTGATTGTGACAAAGCTCTTACACATGGATCATCTATTGTTTCTGCCAAGAAGCTCATCGCTTTGGTTTCGCTGGATGGAAATGAATCATGTAACACTCCAGAACTCCTCATACTTGGATCAATCTCCACATTTCTCATTGTCCGAACTTGGTCCAGTAGGGAGTAGTTTTGTTGATGATTGGGCGATGAGTCCAGTGAATGGCCAACAGACGCCAAATTTCTACCGATAGCACCATGGTCACGGTTATCGTCATTCTTTACTCTGTCAAGATCCTGTGGGTGAGAGGAAGACGTCAACGAGCCAGAGGGAAGGACACTTGCACCTAAATTACGCTTTGGAGAAGCTTTTGGCCCATGTGATGAACCAGCTGTCTTTGAAGCATCAAGTATTTCAGATGATATATGCTGCTGGTAACCCGAACCGAATTCAATTGATCCACATCCTCCTTTTGGGGCGTTAATTGTACTATTATTTGATGGATCCATAGAGGAAGGGAAGTTCGAGGAAACCTTGAGAAGTTCAGGAACAGACGGTTGTCTTTGAATTGGTACATTTGTCCATATATTGTGTGGCCTTGCTGAAAGGTCATTCTGTTGAGACATGCCAGACATAACCAATGGCTGAGATATGGGAACAGCCTCCAAAACTGGAAATTGCTGACCCAAATGATTAATGCCCATGTGTTGAGAAGTATCTTGAGATGCAGAAAGGTTAAAAAGTGGATATCTGCCACCAGTGGATGGCAACGTTGCCTGTGAAGACTGAGATACTACTGGCGCAACAGACCTGAATTGCATGCGAGGCTGATTTCTTATATCTGTAGGACCAAGCATGTACGCTGCAGCAGAGTTCCCTTGCATATTCAAGTATGAGGAGGTCCCTGTTTGTCTCGAAGCATTATTATCATCCCAGCGTGCTCTTTGAGACAAGTCATGTGAGGGAGGTAAATTTTGTTCGGAAGATGAGGAACCTACCCATGAGTGGTTTTTCTCTCTTAACTCAGAATTTACATGCCTTGAGTTTGGATAAGATGCTGTCTGAGGCAAACTGTGAGGAGAGAGGAAATGGCTTGAATTGGGCAGCTTTTGAGGAGGAGGGCCCAACCTCAAACCAAAACCTTGAGAAGTAAAAGGCTGATTATACGGTTGAGAGCCCGACTTATCTGTTTCAACTTTGGGTAGCTTGGCCAATGAATTACCATCAGCAGAACCAAAAGGTGTTGTGTTGCCATCATCGTTCGACTGGTCAACCTTGTGAAGAAGCTCGAGCATATTTTGGCTGTCAAGGTAAAGCCAATTATTAGTTCCATGAAATTGTTTAATCAGTAAGCATAGAAATAAATATTATAAATGAACAATTGTCAGCAAAAACTGTCAAAAAATCACTAACAATTCTTCTGACAAACAAGAAGACAATAATAATAAGGCCTACATGGGTTTCTAAGCAATGAATGAACTGAATAACAAAGATGTCTTCGAAAAAACAGAGTTGACGCTCAGTATACATTAGATTTACTAAGTGTAGATCCATTGTTTCCAATTTATTTTAATTTTTATAAATTGACTACCTTGCCTGAGCGGCAACATTTGAACCGTCAATGCCAACTGATATAAGATCACCTCTTGAAGGTGCCTCCTCTGATATTCTTGAGTTTCCCCTGAAATGAGGTAAGTGTCCCTGTAAAAGAAGACGAGTCAGATACCAATCAAGAATACTTGAGAAGAAACAGTCAATAGGCACATCCTCAAATACAATAGAGAACGTTCATTCACCTGCTCCAAGTTTGCGGAATTGATGGAAGAATTACCAAAAAACTGGAACCGACCAGAATATTCTTGCTCAGAACCACTCAACCCTGTGGAGTTATAGCTGCCATTAGAATTCTCACTTTGGTAGTAGTTCTTCTGCTTCTCATACGCTTCCTGTTGCCCCCCATAAGAGTTATTGTAGAGGTGAGGACCAATGCCTACCTGTTGTGGGCTCTTTCCCATGCCCTCCTTTTCCTTGTTACCAACAGAAATATCAGCATGTCCCATGTACTCAGACTGGTTGCTCTCTGCGACTTCTTGATGGGTTGCTTGATGGGCCATGACAGTGTATGGTACGGCAGGAAAGTTTAGTTCTGAATCTTCTCTCTGTGAAGTTGTTCTCTGCTTATGTGCCTCACTTTCTGAACGGTCATATATATGACCAGCCCATGCATTGTTCGGATACATAAATGATTGGACCTGTTGACTTCCTTCAATGGACGACTTCTGTTGAGGATTACAATCAATCCACTGACCAGTGACTTTAGGAGACTTTTCCATGGATTCATGGGAACCATCCTGGCATAAACTCTCTCTCTGTTCAACTGGAAATTGGAGGCCTGGCAGCAGAAAGCCAGGAAAGCTAGAGCTCATGCTGGAATCATTGACCGTCTGCAACGGTTTTGGGCCAAAGGAGGAGGTAATCTGCAAGTTATTATCAACCCAACCTGTGCGTTGATTATCACTTTCCATGAAGTTTGAAAACTGATTATCAGTTGACTGTTCTGTGTTCTGGATGGTCAAGCCACTCCACTCCTCCTGATGGCCAGTATCACTGCTTGAAGCTTCTGCTACAGCAGACTGCATAAGAGCACTCCAGCTTCCACTCTGAATTGATGGTAAAGAACTTGCTAAATCTTTGTTTTCCAATGCATTGCTAAAACCAGCAGCACCCATGTCAGGGCGCCTTCCAAACGAAACATCCCAAATGGTGTCATCCATATTGAACAATATCTTCTCTTCCACTGGGTCTAGGGGTACCAAACCCTGAGAAGAACCATGTTGTGTTGTTTTGTGCTGCATAGCAGGCCAACCAGTTTGCTGTTGTCTCCCATTAAGTTCCTTGATAGATGAATTTGTTTGTGGTGAATTCGCCTCTTGGAGGTTTCCTGATAAATTTCTGCTATTGTAACCCTGATCAGGAACTTCTCCAAACATATTCTTCCCTTGAAATCCCTGGCTGGATATGAAAGCACCTTGGGGCATGGAAGCCTGATCTTGAGAAACAGTGAACTGATCTCTCAAAAAGGGATTACCGAGGCCAGATGACTGCATCAGAGGCTTCTGTGCTTGAGGTATTCCTTGGACTTGAGCATATTGACCCATATTACCCCTAGCAGTAGCAACAGGAGTACCATATAAAGACACATCAGGCTGCTGAGGAACACTGCCCATTGAAAGCATAGGCTGACCGTTCTCTGGTGAAAACATGAGTCTGTTAGCTACTCCTTGTCCGGCAGAGGATGCACCACACTGTACCCAGTTCATAAACATTTGCGATGCATCATTAATAGGTGTTCCATTGAGAGGAGAGAACTGAATCCCTGCAGCCTGTTTAGACATTGCAGAAAGCTGGTTTATGGAATTCTGTTGCCGCACATCTCCCAACTGCTGAAGTTGCTGTGGTCTTGGAAGTTCTTGCAGCTGCTTGAACATCATGTGTTGCTGCAACAACTGCATGTCACTATAACCAGACTGCTGCATCGAGCCTGGCTGTGGAATTCCTAATTGATGACCCCTCACAAGTTGTTGTTGCCCTCTGAGCAAGTTATAGTCTGTAGAAACTTCGGTAATTTCGGACCTTTCTGAATTTGCTGTCAAGGTGGGACTGTCAGTCCCAGATTCATATTCCTGCTGTGATTTTAAGGTAGACAAGCCCCTCAACGTTAAATTATGCTGATCATAACCTTTATATTCATCAAAAACCCTTGGTTGATTCTGCATTGTCTGGAAACTATGGTTGCCAAGCATGGATCCATTGGCACTCAACTGGTAGTTTCTGGAGTGAATTCTGTAATTCTCAGGCCTTTGTGTCAATTTTGCGTAATTGGGCTTGTACTGCACACTTATAGACTCGCCACCACGTCCTCTCGGAGAATCTGTAAATATCAGAAAAAGTACAGAACTATTTTCAAAAGCTTAATAAGAGTGTTTAAAAATACCACGAACAAATACAGCTTCTAGGACAAAAATATATTTGCCGCATTTCAATAAGGGAAGGGAGGAATATTCAATTCTTCACCAAACACTATGAACTACCCAGTGATGTACCCAAGACAACAGAGGATGTCTACAGAAATAGAGAATATTGCAGGAAGTGAAGATCATTGATACCTAATTGTTGTACACCGTAGTTTTGCAGATTCAAATTCAAAGGTGTGGCACTCTTTCTTTGCTTTCCAACCCACTGATTGTCATTTAGCACGGACCAATTGCCATCAACATTGTGGGATAGATGCTGCCCCTGGGAAGAGTTGTCAAGCTCAAATAAGTTGCAGATCCCATCTTCAACTTCTTTACCAGGCATTAAATAACCACCCACTAATTTTTTTTCAGCTAATTGTTTTCGTTGAAAGCAGATCTATCCATAAATAAGATCATTCCAGGTTGAACCACCTCCCAATAACTCTACTAGGGCATATAATCTAGGCTTAATATTAAGAAAATAACTTAATTTTACTCCAGTATAAAACTTCTATGACCGTGCTCCTCGATGTGTGATCCTGCACAACAATGCCTTAAACTGATGAACAAGAACATACATAAAATCAAATGATGACTAGAATCTTCATACTGCTATATTATCACAGAAAAAACTAATAAAAAAATAAACTTACAGATCAGAAGCACACAAATAAAAAGGAAAACACAGAC
Source organism: Cedrela odorata (assembly GCA_035584115.1). Lineage (NCBI taxonomy): Eukaryota > Viridiplantae > Streptophyta > Magnoliopsida > Sapindales > Meliaceae > Cedrela > Cedrela odorata. Next base: position 1,816,363 of record JAXCLQ010000015.1, read on the forward strand.
CATAGGCCTGTATTTCGTAAAATCTGCCAACATGAATTCATCCAACAAATTACACTGCTTTACTATAAATCATATGTGAAAATTTATTTTGGTTCCACTCGTCACCATAAACTGTAGTGCATTTGTCAAATAAACAAAGACACCATCATCTATATTTACCAAGTCTAATCCAAATAAACATACCAAAGAAAATTTTGCAGGTTCAATAATTCAATTTCTAAAACATTCTGCAAAAAATCAACACTTCAAGGAACACCCACCTAACAAAACTAAACCTACCACAATATAAAGAAAAATTACTAAAAAGTGGGAGAGAGATAAAAAATAAAGAAATAGAGAAAGTAATACAGCACTCATCTAAGCTTAAAGGTTCAAAGCTTAAGATTAACAAACAACAAATTCAACACAAAACCATAAAAACAACAAATTCAGGCCATAAGCAACAAAAAGTTCCATACTGAACCAAACCAAATCCTTCTCTCAAAAACCCTAATGGAAACACCCACAATTTAACATAAAAACATAACAAGACCTGGACTTTTAACAAGCAAAAAAACACAACCCACCTCACAAAACACACAAACGAATTGACCCACCAATTGAACAGCACAGCACACAGAATTAACACCATAATCACTCATTTCAAGCAAATTAACAGCACAAGCAAGTCCAAAACTGGAAATTACCAAAACCAAAAAAAAAAAAAAAAAGCAGAGCTCCGAAGCAAGCACGCAAGCTACAAAGTGCTGAGAGTGTGATCTGGAGAAAGAGTTTTCTAGGGTCTTTGTTCAAGAAAGAAAGAAAGCAAGAAGAAAGAGCAAACACGAAACACTCACACAACGTGTCGTTTATTAATGGCTTTGATCAGAAAACACAAACAAAACTGCAATTAACATTGCCCTTTTTTTCGTTTAATTAATAAAAACAGCAAAATAAATAAAAATTAAATTCACCAAATAAAGCTTTACGCTTTCTCCCTCCCTCTGTCTGTAGACTGAAAGAAATGAGATTTTCAGACAACTAGCGAAGATAATAAAGGGATCGACACAGTGTCATAAAAGGAAATTTTTATTTTCAACGAGTTTTAAAAATTAAAAAAAATATATATATATATATATTTGTAAAAGATAAAAATATAAATAAAGTACCACTTCCAAACCTAAGGTTCGGAGTCAGGTCTGGAGAGTGATAAATGTTAAAGTGCCTCTCGAGTGTGAGTATAACGTAGATTATTAGCTGTTTGATTTAGATTTTTAGGGTTGGAGGGTAGAGATTTGTGGATGACGTACGCGTGAGATGTTTATGATCTAACGCTCGGTGGAAAAAAGTAGATGGGGATATGCGTATTCCACGCGCTTTTTTATACGCGTGCGAATTGGCACACTTTAAAAAAATTGAAGCCACTTTTTTGGTGGATTTTCTTTTTTTATTTTCCCGCCGCCTATTTTGTAGCCAATCAGAAGAGAGAAAAATATGAGAAATTCTTTTTTATTTATTTATTTATTTATTTAGTTTTTAGGTCAGAAATTAAAGTGGGAGAAAAGTGGGTCAAAGTCAATAGAGTCAGGTGATGTACTTTGGGCCAGGCTTACTTGCAAGGCCCTTTTCTATTGTATTGTTTATTTATTTATTTATTTTAATATTTTTAACAAATATTTCATTATTTACAAATAACCCTTTTCATTAATTATATATATATATATATATTGAGTTATTTAAATATTATTCAAAAATATTGTGTGTATGATCAAATTGAGTGATTGAAATATTTTTAATTTTTTAATTTTTAATTTAATTTGAAAAGATGTGCATAATAATTTGAATCAACTCGAATAAGACATGTACAAGTCAAATTAAATGAACAAGAATAAAAAGACTCGAAAATATCTCTTTGATTTTACTAAATTTAACATGTCAAAATTTATATTTAAGTAGAAGTTTAATTATGGACTTAAAATTGAGCTGACTATATTTTCGGGTATTTTTTGAATTATTTGAGTTTAAAGTCAAATTTAAGTAGATATGCTCATCTTACAATCAAAACTAAACTTTCAAAAATTTTTATTAGAAAATGTAGACTCTCTAGCTCTCTTCAATTGCATTAAACAAGAAAATGAAGTTGTGACACCCTTTTCTCTTTAATGAATGAATATATCACACAAAGTAGAGGATCTCAAATGGGTATATAAATATAAATTACTAGAAAGGTGATAACAAAACTGCAAAATTTCAGAAACTTTCATATTATGATGTTAAGAGAAGTAAAAGAAAGGAGAAAGAATAAAGAATGAGTGAGAAAGATAAAGCTTTGACTCTAGACTTAAGACTCTAAGACTCAAGAATCAAGTTAGTGTTGAAAGAGACAAAGAAGAGAAAGACCAAATCTATTGAGTCTTCAAAAGTGTATCATTAAAAAGACTGGAATCTTTTTATTTATTTGTGACTCACGTCTTGTCTTGATCATGTCATGGCTTGTACACACCTACCATTTCTATGTAACTTGCATGAGGATTTTAAAATGGGGGTAATTGCTTGGTATCATACAATAATGTCTTATTGGGAACTTTTATTTTTAACAATATACTATGTTATATTTGTAGCATCTCACATATATTAATGAAAACAAATCTAACCTAGTTTATAAATGAAAACAAAAATGTCTATCATACAATGTCATAGTTGACTTCAATAATGTATAATCAATCACCCACTAGAAATTAACACAAAAAAGGCTAACTTTGCTTGCTTTGAATGAGTTGTATTTAATATAATACCACTTACTACAACATTTATATGACATTATTTGAGGTTTCCCTACCAAATCATATTACACCTTCTTCTACTAATTTGGCAACTTCTAAATTTTTGTAATTGAAAATATTAAAACAAGCCACCTTAATTGCCTTGATGAGTTTAAAAATTTATGATTTTGGTTTGTTCTAGACTTTGTAATTGAAGATTTACAACTATTAGAGTGAGCTTATTGAACCCACATGTTTAGATTACTTGAAAGTTATGTTTCAATTAAAAACAGGCTTGGGTAATAGGTGGTTTTGTAAAATATTGGTTTAATTGAAAAGCACTTTTTAAATACAAGGTTATTTATGAGTTCAAGTGTTGAGATGAACCAATAGAAAGAAAGAAGTAGTTAAGTTCTGTAGATGAGGGCTGGCTGTTAGCATCATTAAAAGACCAAAAAAGTTTGATTCTAGTCCTTTTCTAGGAATCAAGAAAGCTCTGCCAGGAACTGTCAGTGTTTGGATGATAAAAGAAAGGGAAAAGTTACTTCTTTCAATCCTTGCATCATCATCCCAATCATTTAATCACTTCCCCAAACCAAAATCCTGATGAAAGCGAGAGCCATACAAGTCACATGCAACAGACAACATATTTATATATATTTATTGCTTCACTTTTTGTGACAAGAAGAAAAGAATCATCATTTTGTGACAATTGCTTCTGTCACAGCTTATGCCAAACAGGAAGAAAATTTTCACCATCATATTCCACATATGCAGATTTCATTTCAGATGCCAGTTTTCACTGAGAAAACACCACATAAGACATGATTATTTCAGAGCTTCGAGGTTTTCTCCAAAATGGATGATTTATTTGTCTCTATATGCATCAAAATCTGTAAAGCATCCAATAATTGATCACTCCAAAAAATTACGATTGGTATAAGAATTTGTTTCAATATAAGAGTTATGAATAGATTCATTGTTGATTAAACAAATACAGGAAATCCTTCAGATGACAACATAAACTTAGGGACACCAGATTGCTTGCTTTTTGAGAAACCTCGAATTCCTTGAACAAAATTGTTGTGACACGCTTGTGTCCATCCTCACTGCATTGCTAGAGGAACTAATGGGGCAAAAAGATGGAACGTGATGTATCATCAATCCTCTTAACCGAAAAAAGATGCTTCATGCAATGTCATTCCCAATCTCCAAAAGTTGCTGATCTTTCACTTGAAGACCAATCATAACATTTCTGTTTAGCTGTAAACAAAGACAAGTGAAATGAATTTTCAGAGTGGAAGAAGCAGATGAAATAGACTTTCGGTTGAAGGAACAAAGGTTGTAAACAGTTAACTCAATTATCTAAAGCATAGATTAGAAGAATCATATGAAAGTTATGGCTTTATAGTTTCAGTTGATACTAAGAAATTTAGGATCTTAAAGTCAATGTGAAATTTCTGTGAGAAGAGAACGTAAGAATGACCTGAAGGTCAATAGCTTAGAATAGCTCAATTCACAAACTATTCAACATATATACCTTGAAATACTTGGTCAGTCCCACCCATTGATCAAAACATAATTTTATTCTTTACGGATTCAAAGGTGGTAAAAAGAATATTTTGGTTATATATTATGGTCATCTGTTGGTTTGCCTATAAAAGAACCATAAGATGTTAAATGATTATCAAAGCTTGACCACATCAGATGCTAGGGTCACAGAGTGATACTCAACTACAACACTGAAGACAGATAAATGCTATGAGTAAGTTAAGGATAGTATCAGATCACAGGTTGAAGAAAAGGAAATGGAACTTAAAATAACCTGAATAATGAATTTAAAGCCATGTCTGGGTTATTTTTACCTCACTTTATAGAAATTCCTGAAAATATGCAAAGCTTTGAGTCCACCCCACCACTGATTACACTGTCACCTCTCCACCAGTCAGCACACAGTACCTAAAGCAGAAGAAAGGCCACCACGTCAACAGAAGTTCAAACATTTGCATGGCGACTAAAAGAAACAAATATATATTGTACCTTGTCATTGTGAGTATCAATGACAGACAGAGGCCACTGCAACAACAGGAACAAAAAAACTATTCTTCAGTTTTCAGAAAACAACATAAAGGTGATGCTGAACTCTGCATAAAAATCATTATGAATACCAAAAGAGTGGATTGACTACAATACATTCATTGTATTGTTAACACTTTTTTTTTTTCCAATTTTTACTTTAAATATTTCAACTTTTGTGCTAGATATTTCAACTTTCGAAGTTTCAAAATTTATGTTAAAAATTTCAAGTTTGGCACTAGAATTTCAATTTTTCAAGTTTTACATTGTAAAAAAAAAGTAAATGTAGCAATACATTGAATGTCTTGTAGCCAAGTCCACAGAAGAGAAGGGTACATACTGCAGTTCTTAGATCCCACAACATAACTTTTCCATCATAGGAAGCAGAAATCAAATGAAACCAAGATTTATCATGCCACTTGCAAGCCGAGATCCAGGAATTGTGAGATGAGAACTGAAACACAGGAGCAGAAGTTCCTACAAAAGTAGTAAACAACAGTGAGATGCAAATATGTTTTTGTGCATGTGCATATGCAAATGCACAAATATGTGTGAGTGAGAGGGAATTGGACCTGGTTTACGAGGATCCCATATCCTAAGAATGGGGTCAGAACCACCAGCAGCTATCAGAGAAGACCCTTCACCTCCAACATCAATGCAATTCAGAACTTTGCCACAGAACTGTGCATCAAGGAGAATTTATCATTTAAGCTCAAAGGAAGAGACTTTGACTCCATCTTTTAGATATCAGCAAGAAGGAAACTTTTAACATTTAAACTTCAAAATGAACTACTTGCAATCCATATCTTAAGTAGACAATAAAAGTAGGAAACGAAATGTATCAGCAATGTTAAATGTGGTTTGTATCTAAAGCTGCCAGAATCAAAAGATGAAATTAGTCAATATTTTATACACACACATATAGTGTGAGTGTGTGTATATAAAAGTACATATTCACCAACTTGAACAAGGTTTTCAAAAACCTGACCAGAAACAAAGTAGTCTTTTCATTTTGAGATCTGTTATGAGAAAATTACCTAATATAGTTTGAGTTTATTCTAGATAATAGTCCTTTGCAACGAAACATCCTTGAAGAAAAAATAAATGTCATTATTTCCAAAAGTAGGTTGGAATACCCCATGATTGAATACATTAGGACTTCATTTTTTTTCCTAGTGCGTGTATTTCACCAGAGTTTTATTTCCAATGATGTCTAAACCCTGTAAATTGAATTATAACAATTCATATACCTCATATATTAGAGAAAACACCACCAGAAATTTTTTGGGTAGATATCTAAATAAGACCTGTAAGGAAATGATTTGGGACATTTGTTAGAAACCATAGGGTTTCTACAACATTAACACACACATGCACGGGAAACACAAAGGGGAATTGTCACGTACTATGTCTGAAAGATCTTTGCTCGACTCAACATCCCATGTCCTGACAGAATGATCCCACGATGCAGAGTAGATTGTTTCTTTTTGCGGCCAAGCCACAGATGATACACACTGTGTATGGCCCACAAGTGTAGATACGGCTTCACCCTATATTAATTGGAACATCATACGTATTAATAGAGATGACTAGCCAAAGAGAATAAAACTTTTTAAGCAGCAAATTAAAATCACAACAGACTCAAGAAAGGACTAAAACATAGAAACACACAATCTGAATTTAGGGCCAAAAATAAAAGGATTAAGTACAGAGCTTCACTCACATAAAATCTTCTATTTCTCTTTATAATGACATTTCTATTGTATCAACTCTCAGGATCAGTGATCAGTGTATTCAACCTACAACCCATTAGGGGCACTTCGCTTTCCCTAGAATGAAATCCTAAATTTACGTTTAACAAATTAACTGAAATATGTCCATTTCCTTCCCTATTGCATGTCTTGCATATAAGTAAAGTCTCATTAAATAATTCAGATGGAACCAGGAAAAGATTTAGAGCTTTACAAATAACCAAGTCATACATTTACCATTGCTGTTATGCAACTACTAGAATTATATTCTCAATAAACCTTGCTAAAGATGGACTGCCATCATAAGCCTTGGAAAGGAATAGGAAAACACTTCTGCAAGTTTAGAAATTCAAATGCAACCAAAGGGAGTGGAAATACGTAATACCTCCAACTGAGACTCATCAACTTGATTATTCCCTTTCCTTTTCTTAGTTGACACTTGATCACCTTTCGCGTTAGACTCATTGGCCCACCATAAATTAATCGTACAATCCCAAGAGCCAGAACAAACCTAAATAGACATTAAGAAAAGAGAAGAAAACAATAATTTAATGGCAATAAAACATGAAAATTATATCAATTAAACAACAGTGCGGCAGTATGCAAGAGCCAGACCATGTCTCCTGATGTCTGTGCTGCAATGCTTTGTACAGATGCTTTATGCCCACGCAAAATTTTGAATGCCCTTATCTTCTTACGATGATTAACAGGCTCCTTTGCATCAAACTTTTACAGGAAAGGAATATGGCAATTAGTCAGGGAACAGAATTTTCACTTCAGATCACTAGTTTCTTCCAATTACCTTCCACAGTCTCAAAGTCTGGTCTTTTGAAGCAGTGGCTACAGTAACATGTTTCACACCTGCATTTGCAGCACAAACTAACCAATGTGAAACCAAAGACGAAGATAATTAGATGTACACCAACAAATAAAAGCTCATGGAAGTAAACAAAATTATCAATAAAGCACGGACCAAGTGAGATGAAGAGTTTTGCTAATTTGATCTCTTTACAACCGAATCCAACTTTAAAAAATTGGAAATTTCCTGGTAACTTAAACCAGTAGATCAAACCTCGAGCAAAACATCTTATACAGGATGAATTATAAGGATCAGAATCTCCTAATAGCATCAAGTAATATATGATCAAGGAACATGAGCCAATGGACTTTTTTGTCTCTACAAACTTCTTAATGGTTTTGATAAGTTGGATACATCAATTTACAGGCCAATATCTGCCTAATATATTCTTGTGTGCGCGGTAAACGATCTTGGCATTCTGATTGATGTTAAAAATATCAATTACCATCTATCTTTGCCCTTAGGAAGAGAAGTAACACCCCTAACTTAATTATGAGAAAAACAGTCCTGAACAACCATAAAAAATGTGTCCTTCAAGATTTCCAAAAAACTTATCTATATAATTGTCAGCAAGTAATGGGATGATACCAGCAGATAAAGCTCTATCGCGATCCTTTTTCAGGGTAAAGAATTGGCCATACTATAACAGGATAAACGTGTTAAAGGAGGACAAACTAATTCATACCATTGGAATTAATGATACTAACAGAAGAAACTGCCCCACTGTGTCCTTCCAATATATGTGTACACAATCCAGCAGATTTCCATACCCTAAAAAGAATTGGAATTCAAAAATCAAATGTTGGCACCAGCATGATTTGAGTTCCTTAAGAGTGAATTAAGAAATAAAAAATTTCTCAAAACGTCAAGATAGAGGGAAAAAAATTAAGCAAAATCTTCCAAAATATTTACCTTCCCAAATTATCATAGCAACCAGTCAAGATGAACCTGTCAAATGAGACCAATTTGTAATGTTTTCAGATATCAAATTACACACTAGAAGGAAACCCCCATGAAAATTCTGCTTGCCATGTGATCAAAGAAAACACAAAAATAAGTATACAGATAACCTAGTACCATTAATTTTCAAATCCTTGCATATCAAACACAAAAGAATGCATGGGTGCTCTTATTCTCAAGAACAGCACATTATCATTATCTAAAGTGCGAGAGTTTCATTCAAATTTTCAATCAGGCTAATCAACCATATAACTGGAATAAAAAGGGTGCCTTTTACAGAGTTCAACTAAATCATACTCACCCAACTTAACAAAAATCAGTTTCGGTTAAATATCTATTATCCATAGATACAGTTACATCAACAATCATTCAACAAACGAATTGCACAAGTATACACAAATCACATACGTACCCAGGATTAGAACCATCAACTGCACTGACCCAATCATCATGCAAAGAAGGTTCTTCTTCTTTCTGTGGTACCACAGCCTTTATGTACTCAATTTCCAATACCCTTTCCTGTAATAAGTCATAGTTTCCAGTTAATATCTACCAATAACTAAAAACATAGAAACAAACATATATAAGAAATTGGGTTTTCTTCAAATTCTTATAAGCTCATTAGTTTCTAAGGTGCATTTGGTAGAATCCTTTCGCAGCAATTGCTTCTGAGTAAAAGTGTTGTCTGTAAAAACACTTAAAAAGTATCTTTTGAAAAAAGAACTTCAAGTGCTTGTTGCCCAAAAGTGTTTTCTAAAAATCAACTATCAAGTACTTCAAAAAGCATCCCAATAGTATTTTTATCTCAAAAATACCTTAGCACATATTTAAGCCAAATAATACAAAATGACATAAAAGTGCTTTCAGATTTTTGAAAAAACTACTGAAAATGTCAAAAACTACTCCATAACCCACCTTCGGTTGACAAAAATACCGTATCCAACCATTCAAAGTAACCTATAAAAATAAAAGAAAACAAACGTAGTACCGCAGAAATGCCCTTGGCCAGAAGAAACTGCTCAAGCGACATCCGAACCAGCTCGCCATTAATCAGAAAATCAAACGGTTCGGCTTTCCACTCAGGATTCACTTAACAAAAAAAAAAACAAACAAAGAAAATAATTAAAAAACCCAAAAAAATAAAAATAAAAATAGATTCGCTTGCTTTGATTAACTAAGCAACACAAAAATAAAATTAAATAATATTCAATTTATTGGATAAGAAATGCACCTGCTTGTAGCAATTTGTTTACAACGGAAGAGAGACCAAGGCGAGTGAGATTAGAAGGGATTGTAAGAGAATTGCTGGGAACTTGCAGCAGAGGTTTTAGCTTCGTTACGAAACGAACTTGAACGCGCCTGGAATTGTCTTCATTTTGATCTTCTGGTGTTTCTATGTTCATTTCCATTGCGATAATTTTTTTTTAACTAATTTAATTCGCGGAAGTGCAGAATGGCCTAGGGTTTTAGGCTTTTAGCGAATGAGGAGGGAAGCTAGGGTTTTAGTAAGAAGAACAAGAAATTGAAGACAAACTGCAATCCGCAACGCAGCGTTTTGGATTCTCTGACTTGATACGCACCGTTTCTTAGCTTTCACCCAGCTTGTCAAAACGCAGAGTTTCAATTCTTTCTTGACTTCTGATGGAGATTAATGTTACATTTGGGTCCCTATGTTTCATAGTTTCACAATAATAACATAGTTTTTTTATTCATATCAAAACAACCCAAAGTTTTATTAAAATGATAAAATTATTTTTATAATATTGAATTTTAACTATCATAAACTATCAAGTATAAATTGATGAGTGATTAGTAAATATTAATAGTAAAATACAAGTATTTACTTTTAGTTGTTGCATTCAAAGTTTAACATAAGCACAGGAATTACAAAGGTTTCTTTAATTTGGTAAAATTTATTAGTATTATACATCCTAAATACCAGAAGGAGATGTAAAATTAGTATCAAAACTATGTAGTAAGATAGGATAACAAACTAGTTGACAGACTCAGATTGTAGTGCAACCCCAGTGCAAATCCTGGATGGTTCTGTCCTGTCAGCAAAAATCACTGCTGAGTGAAAGCTTCAATTAACTTTGCGACATGTTTAGGCTTGTTGACATGAGGGAGATGACCACAGCCTGGTATTTTCAGCATAGTTGCATTTGGCAGGTCAGTTTGCAGCCTCTACAACATAGTTTAAATGAACATCAGAAACCCCGTGTACTTAAAATTATGCAGAAGGAAATGAGACTAGGTCTGCAACTTTGTGCAGAAAACTTACAATTGCAAGCTGGTTGCTTACAATCTGATCATGCTCACTACAGATGATAAGAACTTTCTGATTTACCTGTTGAGTAAAATATCAAACATCCAATCAATTTTTCAACATAGACAAACAAGTACTCCAAAGAATAGACTGAAAAATTAGACAGAACTTTGACTGCTTCCAAAGTTCATTTATAGGATAAAGCTGCATTATATACTGCTATGCATACAGCTGAATGATGACGCTAAGCGCTAGCAAGATTCATGTTTATTTCTCGATGAAATTAGCACTGCTATACCTGTTTTATTTGGGCAACAACGTTGTAACCTCCGCTAGTCATGAAATCCACAGTTGCATCTTTCCACCAAGGCAGGTGACAGTGTAAGCGGCCAACCTAGAATGTCATACAAGAGAAAAACACCCATTAGATTTCAACTCATACCAACTAGAAGAAAGACTTGCAATTAATGCAATGAAAATTGAACTATACAGTAATTCACTATTTTCAGATAGAGGTGCAAATGAAGCAAGTTTCTTTCCAAGTATTGGAGTTTAGTTCAATAAAAGTTTAGACTTGCCTCTGTTTGTTTAACGATAAAACCAAAACCAACCTTTATATTAGGGTCATCTGTTTAATCCTTGTTGACAGAAATTGTTATTGACAGAACAAAAACAACTTACATTGGTCCAATCTAAACCTTTAGATAGTGAGATGTCATTGAAGGTTAATATATTAGCATAAAGGCGTAGCGGGAAGCTCTTCAATAGAGAAACCTAATCCATGAAGTTCATAAAAAGGTCAGGGCACAGCCATTTCAATATACAAGTCAAACAATGTAATAAAAATTCAGTTGAATCTTGCAATAGACTTACCCCAGCATAGGCAAATACTTTAGGTAATTTTGCAAGGTTACCAGTGCCTTCTGCATACACACTTGGGTTGATCAAAACCATCTTCTCGACCTGTAGAGAGAAAGCATCATTTAAGAACAATCATCATTGATCAAGTATTCCATACTAGGTAAGAGCAAAAGCAAGAGCATTTGTAAGCACTACAGTAGCAATATTGAGACATCAGAATGTCTAAATTCTGTGCTTAGTGATGTGCCTCGTTTATTATGCATGTTGTTAGAAAATTATACAAGCAGGTATCCGTCCAACTTATTGAAGTTAATTATGCATGCAAAAGAAGTTGACATTGAAAGGTTTTAAGGCCTCTTCTGGATTTATATCTATAATCAGATCAATGCCTTTGTAGTTCAACAAATTTTAAACAGACTAAAGATTTCAAAACTTCCAATATGAAGGATGAACTGAATCAGGACAGAAACAACAGGGAAAAATTATATAGATCTCCCCAATTCAACCTTGTCCAAGATGCAATCAATCCCTTTGGCACTGAAGGAATAGATCAACATTAAATCATATTCACATTAGTGTTAAAACTGAGTAAGTCTTTAGAAGTAAAATGTCTGAATTTGAGAGAGCAGTAAGTAATTGTTGGCATAATGTATTTATGGCGCGTGCAGCATGATAACGAGTCAAGAAGAAGAAACACTTACTGCTTCAGGGTAATTCACAGCAAAGTCAATTGCAACAGCAGCACCAAGGCTAGGTCCTACCAGTATCATTGGCCTTTTAATGTAAGATTTCCAGAGCTAAAATTTCAGTAAAAAAAACAAATCAGTCTGTAAGCTTGAGAAATGAAGCCATCGCCATTTTAGTGTGAAAAGTTCAGTTTGGCTTCTTATGTTAACCAGTTATTGGCAACTAACGTAAACCTTGGATGAAGATACCTGATAGAGGTGACAGCGCTTTGAAGCCGCGTTACATGGGGGAAGCCTCTCTGATTCAGGGTAGAAGATGAACAACAAAGAAAAAGAGAGAAAAAAAAAAAAAACAACAATTTGTATCAATAAAACACTTCCCGAATACACCTAAGATACATAGTTTCAATCAAGAAAAACCAGAGTTAAGATAAATGTACGAACCTAAGTCAGAGAAACCCCATCCTAGAATGTCAATAGCCCAAGCTTCCAATCCAGCGTCCTCAAGCAAAGGGTATGCGCTCCTCCATTCTAAACAAGAACTACGCGACACTAAAGATTGAATGAGGTTCAGCAGGAAATTGGTAAGATTGTTATAACTACGGTATTGATTGCAGATATCACAAACCTGTCAAAAGAATGAAGGAGAACAACGGGATTGATTTCACTTATTACATGTGGTTTCACAACGCTGCTCATTATGCAAGTTTCAGAAATTTCAGTCTGCTGAAACACAAACATAACACATTAGTTCCAGTTCCACCAAATGAAATGGCTAATAAACTTGAAATTTCTACAAGCCAAATCACAAAAAAAACAGACCATCAAATTCAAAGCGTGTTAGAAATTGAAATTCAAGAGGTTTTAAGCTATTAATAACTTCAGTACAAAGCAGTGTAGTGAAATGTGCTTAAACAGAAAGAAACAGAAGCAGAGAAGAAAAGTTGAAAATGAAAGAGAGCAAACCTGAACGGGAAGTCTCACCATCCTCTGAGCCAAACTTCTGGCAAAAGGGTCTCTGATTTTCTCTATCTCTTTTGGAATAAACGGCGGAAACCCGCCGCCGTCAGCCACAACCTTAATAAGACCAGAAGCCCTTAAACTCCCACATCTCTTTGTCACTTTGGTTTCCATTGGTGTTGCAGGAGGAAAACCCCACGTCAGAGCCATCATTACCGCAGGCAACAAAAGGAAACAGAACCCAAAAGCAATTTTTAAGAACCGCTTGTGAAGCTTAAAGGCTTAAGCTTAAGCAAGAGAACTAGTAAATGCTTGCTCTCTCTCTCTCTCTCTCTCTCTCTCTCTCTCTTAACTGGTTTCTGTTTTCATGTGAAAATCCCAAAAGTTGACGAAAGTCAGATAAATTATTCCTCATTTGGAATGTTGCAATTTCACAAATCTCAAGAAATCAAACACCAACAAAGAAAATCTAAAAAATGAAACTCGGGAAGTTGGCAGAAGTGTTCAATGAAGTCATGCTTTCACGAGCCCTGATATTTTGCCATTGCATGTCTTTTTCTCTTTAGTGGGAAATTATCGCAGAGGCTGAAAAGATTCTGAATGATATAGATCAAGAAAGAGAAGAGACATTTTTTGCAATAAAAAGCCTGACATGTCATAATAATTTATTCACTTCCTTGACGGAGGTTTATAGCGTTGAATGCTTATTCTTGTCCGTACATTGATCTTGAACTACGGTCTACCCGGTATATCAGATGTACTCTACATTTAAAATTTTATTATTATTTAATAATTTAAAATATGAAAAATATATTCATCGGTGGTTAATCATATTGAAATTAAGTCTGATTTGCTATTAGGCAACGGTCCAGTGGGGTATGAATATGATTATCACATCACGCCCCCAAATTTTATTTTTTATTTTTT
>JAXCLQ010000015.1:1830549-1856023 GCA_035584115.1 Cedrela odorata
ATATTCAAATTCGATAAATAATAAAATAAAAACGCTTTTTTATATTCAAATTCGATAAATAATAAAATAAAAACGCTTTTTTATATTCAAATTCGATAAATAATAAAATAAAAACGCTAGAAGGAGGGCTTGAACCTCCGACCTTATGGTTAACAGCCATACGCTCTAGCCAACTGAGCTATTCCAGCTATGTTGGCAGGGTTACAAACGGATGATGGGATTTTATAATCAATCCTCCACATGACTGTTGAACGCTGACGCGGCGGATAACCATTGGCTTGTCTCACGGTTGCAGCTTCTCCCCGAATCTGCCAAAACCACCACAGAAATCGACATCATCACCACCCGAAGAACGCCGTCGAGAAATTGAATAAACTCAAGGGAAAACGAACACTAAAACTGAAGCAGCTGATCATCGCAGACACTCAATTTTATTCTCTTTTTTTTTTTTTAACTAATTTTATCATCGAAAGAAGAAAAAAAACATGACAGAAGACAGCGGTGCTAGGGTTTCGTCCGACGGTTCCGCCGTGGCCTCCGACGCTTCGCAAACAATACAAAGGTTCAGAATTCTGTTGCATGACTCGTTTTTATGCTCCTTTCTTTTTTCGTTGATGCTGTAATTAAAACTTTTCTTGACAGAGGTACAAAATCTATAAAGACATCCCTTTATGCTTGTCTTTGTTGATGTTGTGGTGACAAAAATCATGTTTTGAGTTGGTGTGGTTTGGAATTGTTTTAATTGATGTTCATATTTGTAGTTTTAATAGTACTATCTTATTCTGAGTTATTGCAATTCAATCATTTGTCTCTTAAATTGGAATTTTCACAATAATATTAGTAAAAGTAATGATAATATTATTATAATGAATTTCAAGCTTACCTTGTTTAGATGATTTTGAGTGTGTATGTATATTAGTTGAAATAGAAATTTGAAACACAGACTGCTGATTGGTGAGTTTTGCTGATTTGAATGGTTTAGCTGTTTTTATAAATAGACTAACTCTTTTGTGGAATAATGTAATACTTGTTGTAGGAAAAAGAGGAAGGGGGACCAGCCGGCAGAGTATTGGTTAATTACCGTTTAAGCAACATTGATTCCCTTGCTGGATTTTCACTGCCTGGTGTGGCTCCAGCAGTCTCTGCTTCTTTTTTGATGGATCCACTAACGGCTAGTGGTGCAACTGTTCTGCCTGTGGTGCTTCAGGAGCTTTTGTTGCCAAAATTAAATCAAGTGAGATATGTTAATTTAAGGTTCCTCTACTTATTAGCATTTTGCACATGTTTCTTATCTGCTTCTGGTTTACAGTTATGCTCTTAGTATGATGTGTTTGTGTAAGTTTGGTGGTACAAAGAAAATTGATTGACTACAAGTCTACAATGAAGTGAGGTGTCAACTGGATTTTTTGAGTTGTATAAGTTAGTTGATCTATTGAAAAAAGAAAACTCAGGAAAAGTTTCTTTACATTAGCTTTTGATACATGGCGTATTATCAGTTTTATAAGCGGGTGACTGCATTCTGAGACATTTGGAAATGTTTTTTTTTCTTAATTTGAGTTAAAGGTTGTTTGGATGTGGTCAGTACTTGTATTTCTGGGTGCTTCATTTGTTGTTAGTGTCCTATCTATTGGGTGGTCTACCTTAATGTCTGGATAGAAGTATTCTGCATTTTTATCAGTGTACTTGTAGACCCATATTGTTTGTTCATGTGCATATATGCCTGAAAGGAATGATATTTTGTGCCTCTTTGATGGCGTGCCCTTTCCATATTCTAAATATAGTGGTTGGTCTTCTCTAATCTGCTAAATGCCGTTGCTCTTTAATGATCAATTTGTATCTAAATGATGTAAAATAATTTTTTTTTTGTCCAATTTATTAGTTTTTTCTCTTATAGTTTGTTGATGAGTATTTACAAATTCCCTTGGTTTGTCATATATTTGTAAACTGTGAATCTGTGGCTGGAGTTTATTTTACATTTCTTCTTTGGCCTGCAAAATGATTTTTCCTATACTTTTCTGTTTTTTAAAGCCTAAGATCCAAGATGAGTTAATAATTGCTCGTGAAATTATTATAAATGACACAGAGTCTTCTGTTCGCTACAAACTTACCAAATGCCAAACACAGGAAGAGCTGAGCTTGATTTGTATTGGTTTGTTTGATCAAAGAATATTTGATCTCTTGCTATTAGATTCTGGAATGGTTATTTTATGTTAGAAGACTGACATATTAGTTCACTGGTCATGCAGATTCAGAAATGCACTGGTGCTGTGGTGATAACCAGGCTTGTGCATAACCGTAGCAATATATGATGAACTACTTAACGTCTTCTCTCGTTCTCTTTAGTTCACTCTACTAATTGTAGTTTTTGCATATGTGGAATTTCCTTTGCAGGGGTAAATATCATATATATCTTCACATTTCTGCAGGGGCTCATGTAAGTTTGATGAATTGATCTCTATGAAACCCTTATTTTTGATGTGGTTGGAGATTTGGAGTTTTAATGTGGCTGTATGGATTCACATTGTATGTATGTACTTCTGTTTTTGTCTGGAAATAACCTTTCCTTACAACCTACAAATCATATCACAGGATCCGTTTGACATTTTCTGTGGTATACTATTAATAACTAAAGGGTGCATTTGGCCATTCATAGTAAGTTTTTGAATTGAAGTAACCAAAAAAAAATCTTCTAAAAAAAGTAAGTTTTCGAATTAAATTGCAACTTCACTTTTGGTTTATTTTGGAAAGAGAGAGAGAATTTTCCCCGATTTGCTTTGTTCGTTTTTGTGTCCTATAGTTTATGTTGCTTTGATGTTAATATTGTCTTTAAGAACCTTGGGTATGGACCTTAGTTTCAAAGTGATGAAAGTATGACACAAAGGGGTAGATTCTTTGTGAGGCTAGACCTTTTGCGTGTTTGAGACAACCTTTTAACAATTCACTGAAGACATTGCTTGTAACATCTGCAGATTAAAATGACAAAAGAGAAAAAGATTGATTACATTGGATGTTTGCATGACAAGTTGATGCCCAATGATGCCCTTTTAGCTAAAGCTTGGCTGGGGGTTTACGTGCGAGAGATAGCTACTTAATGTGTAAATATCTTGTGAACTTTTATTACTTTATGTTGAGGATGGCTTTGATTTTTTTTTTACCCCAAGAAGATAGATAATTCTGTTATTGTTTGAGGTCCTTGCCTCCCCCCTCTTGTTTATGGAAGGATTATTTTTTTCTTTTTATTTAAAATAAGAAATACCCGTGCAGTTAAAAGAGACTGCAGAACGGATTTTGGCAGTTGATCGTGCAGCCGTCATGGTTGAAGAAATGCTGAAACAGAGTCAGAATTCATTCTCAGGTTTTCCCACTTTGCAAGCGGCTCTGAGCAATGGGGTGAAGGTATGCATGCATTGCACTACTGAGTTTATAAATTATTGCAAAGTAGCACTGTGTATAATCTCTACACGAATTTGGTTTCTCAGGGACTGAGTACACATGTCTATTTGGGGTTTGATGCTGACCTGTCACTGAACATAGCTGCTCGCATTTGTGGACCAAATGTGAGAATTTTCTTTCTTCTGTTTCCTTCTTTCCCATTGGGCTATCTTTTTGTCTTTTTAAGGGGTTTGTAGGAGCTGTTTTGATTTGAACTTTTATTTTTTTGTTTGTTTGTGTCTGTGTGCTGTGTTAGTCCTACTTTACAATCTTGTCAACTATTATACTGTTTAGATTATATAACTTTATGGTAATATTGGCTATTCTATATATTTATCAGATGTCCTGGTCCATTTTAGTGTTTTGAAGTTTTCTTTCATATACTTGTTTATTGATTTGGTCTGTTTTATTTGATTTGTTTATTTTGAATATTGTATGCACATGATAAAGACAAGAGATTCTAATGTTTGAAGCTTTCTCTGACATCTCCATACTATTGGGAGAGATTATTTTAGTGTTGGTGGTTCCTTTTGTACATGCAGGACCAGTATATAAATCACATTATGAATGAAACAGGAGCAACTGTCTTAATAAGAGGGCGTGGTTCGGGTAACTTTGAAGGCGTACAATGTGAAGGTACTATTTATTGTGGAATTTATGCATGCCTATTGATTTTTACCGTGGAGATTCCTTTGAAAATATATTTTAACCTATCCTCTCATTCCGGTTGCAGAAGTGCACCAACCACTGCATTTGTTCTTGTCTGGTAAGAATCCTAAAAGCCTGGAAGATGCAAAGCGTTTGGCTGAAAATCTTTTGGATACAATCAGTGTAGAGTGTGGTGCCTTCAGGTAATTTGGTATCTAATTTTTCTAGCGTGATGTTTTCAATGCACACTACTTAACATTGGTTTATGCGTATTATATGTTTCCCAAGATAGTGAGGCAATTCAATTCCTGCTTTCTGCAATTAATTGCTTAGATTTGAACAGTGTGAAATAAGGACTATTTACGTATGGTAATAACAAACTTTTTCTTATTCTGTAGAATTTTGATCTTTTCATCATTTTTTCCCTTAGGATAACCAGTTTGTGATCATGATCACATTGGTCTGCTATGCATGGTGGTGTGTAGTTTTTGCATCAGGAATAACTTCTCAACATTTCTTTGACTATGTTAGGGTTTCATCATGTAAAGTTTATAATGCTGTTCCACCCCACAGCAGTTGACTGGCCTTCACATTTCTGGGAATGAGCAAACACTGAATGCAGGTTCTGCTGCTGGATTGGCTTCAACAGTGAGCATTACATCAGTCCTACCTGTTCCTTCAGTTACAGCCCCTGTAGTTCCTGCTGTCTATTCTGAAGGCACAGCATTGCAGTCTGGGGGATTATTGAACTGTGTGCAGCCACAGCCAAATATGGTTGGTTATCCCCAGCCTGTATCAACTGGAGGAACAAGCTATAGTGGATACAAAGGGATATATCCTCAGGCTACACCTTTACGGGAGGTTGCCCTAGCCCTTAGACAGTCATCTTCTCCTTTCACGTCTGCGTTCATTTCTCTGACATCAGTTGTAAGCACAGCTACAACATCAACTGTTAATTCCATGTCTGAGAAGGAGAAACGGCCTCCCCAGAAGCGAAAGTTTCAGGAATTAGCAGTTGGTTTAAAGGGTCCTACAAAACACAACCAGGTATCAATGCATTTTTTCTTTCTAGCTTGTTTTCGGACAAAGCTAAGAGGTATAGCCTTTAAATACCAGTTCCAAGAAATTCATTCATATTTAAGTTTCAAGAAATTCATGTATCAAAGCTGTTAGATTCATAAATATAGGAGGTATTTTATACTTTGTAATGCTTGGTTTTGGGAAACAAAACTGAACTATATCATCAGATGAACATTGTTTCTTTCTTGCTAGCTGTTACTACTTTAGATTCTCATGAGATGGTGAAAGGGTTTTTACTTGATGCACTAGTTTCTTGTGGTGCCACATTAGTGGAGCAGGTAGTGTTTCTATTAGAGAAGGCCTCTGGTTCCGGTGGCGGAGTAATTAATGCAGAAGGTCTGGGATCGAATGGTAGAACTTTGAATGTTAGGAAAATGGAACTAGTTTCCCTTTTCCCTTTTCTGTTTCCTGTGACATGATATCAGGGCTTGCCTGGAAAGGGTGTGCTTGCCTATGCTTATGGATTAAAAAAAAGGGATGGGTTGTTTCCATTAATATGAATATAGATCTTCGGTTGACTTGGATGTTATATACAAGGGTGTGAGAATTGGGATGTTGACAGGATGACAGCTAGCAAACTCAGGGAAGTATTTTGGATTAAAAAGTTACAATTTATTTGTATATCCTTTTTATACATTCTGGTCCTTCCTGGTAGGTATTGCTTAGTTTAACTTTAGTTGCATCATGTTTATTCCCCATAATCTGAGTGATAGGGGTAGTAGAAGATGGTGTAATTGCAAGGAAATAATATCAGCAGAATATGAAAAAGAAATAAGAAATTAGAGAACTACTACATATTGACTACCTTCAATACATTGCTATTTTTCTGTTTTTTACTTTAGTTTAACTTGTGACTGTATCTTTTGCTGACTTTCTCTGCTTAATATTCCGGGTATTTTCTCTGACCTTCTAAGAAGCTAACAGGCCGAAATTGTTCCTCTCTGTTAGGGCCATTGGCTTGTATGTTTAACAGGATTTACAGTTTTGGATGCCCTGCTGATGGGCCTTTGCTGCTTCAGAACTATGATGAGGGGGCAATTCAAGTTTTTGTGCTGATTTGGCTTGTACACATTTGGAAAGATGATGTGCATACCTTTTAGAACACTAATTTTGCACTTTCATGTGGCATCTATGCCTGGTTTCTCAATGGGACCACAGCCAGTATGCATTCTGAGCTTCTCTTCAAGAAAAGGATGCAAAAGCTAGCTTTGGATATACATTGCTGGAATTTAGTGGCAGTGGAGTATTCTCTACTTTCAGCATCATTTAAAAACTAATTTAACTTAGATACCAGCTAAAATGCATGAACTAATTTCCCTCCATGCTTGGTGTGAGTGGGATTGGATCCCTAGACCTCTTTCATGCAAGAGGCCTAACCAATTGGGTTATCCCTTTGTGGACTAGTAAATAAATAAATACATGACCGAGTAGTTGATGCCAAATGCGTAGGTTCTCCTGCTGAAGTCCCTTAGATGCATAGTTTTGAAACTGATATCGTATGGACACTCTTTCGTTTTTAGGACACTGGCATGATATTAATGGCTATATCTATCGGCTAGGTCTTTGCTTGCTGTTGCAAGTCACCCATTGTGAAAGTTTATAGATTGATTACACAAAAATATTTTTTTCGCACTCCAATTCTCAGTTTCATAATCGAGTAGATTGAGTATATTATTTATTATTATTATGTTCTCAAATAGTCATCTGTTTCAACCTTATACGTTGACCTGTATACCCTGGAATCATACAAGTTAATCTGAGGATACTAAGTTCAACAGTGGTTCTGTTGCTCCACATTTCTTCCTGAATTTTCCTTATTTTGTTGATCTGAAAACTTCAAGGTTATCTGAGTGTTACTTAAGTTGACATTGTTTTGCATGAATTTCAACAGTCATTGGGAAATTAGGCTTGGGTTTTTTTCTTTCTAACTTGTTTCAGGTATCAGAACTATCAAACCCAAGTGAGCTGTCAACTGATTTGGATGTGCGAAATGTATCAAGTATGCCAGCTCCAAAGAAGTTAAGTCCTACCATCATCCAATGGAACGCCTCATCCACCTCCAAGAAACATGCCCCTTACACCACCACTGAAATTTACTTCATCGATTCCTGCAAAATTGCATGACATGAACAATAGTTCGAACAAAACAAAATCTAATTGTAAGAATGGAAGCTGTTTTTTTCTTTTGCTTAAACTATCACATAGCTTGAGGATTTCTATTATATAAATGGGAAAAGTGGAGGAGGTCATGTTGCACTTCTATTATCTTGTAAACATAAGT
Organism: Cedrela odorata; assembly: GCA_035584115.1. Taxonomy (NCBI): domain Eukaryota; kingdom Viridiplantae; phylum Streptophyta; class Magnoliopsida; order Sapindales; family Meliaceae; genus Cedrela; species Cedrela odorata. Next base: position 1,837,991 of record JAXCLQ010000015.1, read on the forward strand.
TTTCCTAGGTCACATCTGTTAGTCATGCTTTTAATCCTATTATCTTTTGTTATACAAACCATGTAGTTGTTCCTGATACTTTGGTCAATTTAATAGAATATAGAGACGATAACGATGATGATTCGGACGAAGCTAGTGAAGATTCCCTCAGCAGTGACTCTAGTTTTAATCGCAATTCCAATAACATGACAACTTCAAAACCGTTTTGGGCTGTATGACTAGCTTTAGTCAGTGAATTATTGGCTGCACAAGGTGATTATTTGGTCTACATTCTGCCTGCAACTTGTTAGGTGCATCTAGAATGTCAGCAAGTAAGTGCGACAATGCCTTCTATTGTATAATTGTTGCTGCTAGCTGCAGGCAACCCTATGTTTTAAATATTTTGGTGTTGGTTGTAACCGAAGTTCTGTTTAGGGAGACGGACGGAAGATTGTTGTATTTTCAGAGTGTAGGTGTACATTAGTAGTTTTCCTGTGTTTCACTTTTAGGAGTAGGTGCTTTGTTATTTGTTATCTTATGTTGTATGTGAATCAAGTTTTGGCAGAAAACTTGGGAGTTAAACTCAGGTTGCCAAAAAATGGCTGAAGCAGGATGTATAATATAACCCTGAAAGGCAAAATTCCAGCATTCTTTTGTCTAGCTATTTAGCATTTTGAGTTTTATTCATCTGTATGTCAGGCGTCCATATGTAGTGTGTACTTTCGATATTCCAAGGCTTTATTATTGATGCTGAACTCGGTCAAATAGGGCAAATAAATAAATAAATGGGAATAAATTTCCCAAACATTTGCCTTGAAAATTGGCAGCAATTTCAATAATATAAATTATTTTACAAGCCATTATTAAAATTAATCCTTATATTGAATAATTAGTGATTTTAAATTTAAACATTAACAACCTTTTAGTCAATAATACAGCAATAACCCACAACCACAACTTAATTGATTGAAGTCAAAATAAATTAACATCAAGAACCTTTGTGGATTCTACAAGGCAAAGGCTCAACCCCTGACCAAAGTCATTTTTATTTTATGGCTGTCCATTTTCATGGTGTAAATTCAGCAATTCAGTCCAGTACACGGGCCATTCTTGTGACAGTAAAGAGACAGGTACATTGGTTGTACAACCTACCAAATGTACCTTAAGATCAATCAATCAGCAGGTATGAATTGAGGCCACAAAAATCAACAAAGTCAATCCAACTTTTCTACGTCCTTGGCTCACAAGAGGTCTTCTAACCTCTTCTTACCTTAGCCACATCACATAGCCCATTATTTTGTTTTGTTTGAATGAATTTGTCACATATTTGACAAAAAAGCAAGGTCCATATTCAATGTCTTTACTAAATATCTTCACCGCCATTTACGACACATCCACCATGAGATGGATAGATACCTTTTCTTTGGACCTACAGAGACGAAAGTTGCCCAGAGTGAAGTCACTTTTCATTTGTCCCTACATACATGGCCACCATCCACTGGTGTACAGGGTACAAGATCCAGAAAGTGATGTGATGGGTTAACAAATTACACCTTTTTTGACCATTTGCCAGCTAACTTGTCCTCGTTAGCCACTCAAATAGTGATTTGTTACGGTTCCACCAAGCTAAAAAGTTAGCCAATTAACAGGGGTTTACTTATGGTAAATGTAAATTACATTTATTTATTTATTTATTTTTATATGTAATTTAAAAGGGTGTATAGAAAAACTTAAAATAAAGAAAAAAAAATTTTAAAATACAGTCAAAATTTTAGTGTTTCAAGTAATGTCTTACATTTTATTTTTTGTTTTTATGAGATAGTGATATGTCAAATTAGACAGACGCATTTTTCATAAGCAAACAAGATCAATCTCTGTCAATCTCTACTATTTTTGTGTGATCCTCACTTCAAAATAACAATCATTTATTAAAAGTAACAACGCATATTTTTGAGATCTAGGTATTAAGTACTTATTACAGATCAAGTATCTGACTTGGTCCAAAAAGCCAACTTAATAAATGATGTTTACCCACCTTTTTTAAGTTTAAGACATATTCATTTTCCATTTCATATGAGATTGTAGCACATTCTACTTCCACACAAGACACCATTTTTGAACAAGTGCAGCTCTGCTTCATTAAGAGCTATAAATCTCATCAGTGCTTTTTTACTCGGTAACATTCAACCCGTGCTTTTGCGGACCCTTTGATTTAATGAAGACTCTTCTTGTATGTTATCTGACAAATGCAGTAGCAATAAGTACTGTGGGTCTAATAACCGCTCAATGTTCAAGAATCTCACACATTATTGCACGCCTGATTAATTGGATAAGTTGGATGTTGCACTTCAAACTATATTGTCATTTAAACTATTTTGTATTTCGTTCTATGAATTTGTATCCCTAGCAAATAGCAGACATAAAATGCAACCAAACCCAGAAACAAGAGTCATACATGTCCAAATTCTTGCTTAATTCAATTAATATTAGCACAAAATGGGAAAATTTTCACCAAATCGTATTAGATTACATATGTTGGAACTAAGAAAAAGAGATTTACAAAAGCAGGGGGAGAATTTAGAAATAACTTCCCGTTTATCAATCAAACTAAAGTTATATTGGCAGGGGGCTACGTAGAAGCCAGTGTAAAAAAAATGTAGGACTAAAAAAAAAAAAATTAATGCGACAAATTATCGGTGTTCTGCTGTCACCTCCTGTGAGGAATATGCAATGATTTTGAGGATCCCTCAAAGAAATCCAAAAGGTAATTCTGCAGATCATCAGCACTGTATTTAATGTGCTTGTCACTTACGTGATTCTTATGTTTGCTTTCAAAATTGCGGTAAGCTTGGATCACCTTCAGGGATGTTGAAATTCGCAAGTCTTCTCGAAGCTGAAGATTTGGGATGAACCATGCTGATTGAGTTTTGTAGACCTCCTCAAATGCAAGATAAAACCTCCTGAACCTCTCTTTGAGTTGATGTTTTGAGACAGAACTCCAATTGGAATTCCCATCATCTTTCAATAAAGCAAGGATTGAACTCCAAGTAGCTCTCTCATAGTCCATTGCATGCTGTTGGAATTTCCAGTTGTGCTTTCGGATCCAGTTATCTCCAAAAATAACCCGAAGTTCTGAACTCTTAACCTTTTCAGCCATGTAATGTATGTTGTTCATCAAAAATAAGTGCTGCAACGAAACTTCTTTGTACAACTTTGATTTATCCTCAAGTTTGGATTCTAGAATTGAGGCAATTGATCGGTAGTGGAGAGCCATAGGTGAAAAACTGCATGATGAACTTCCACTTAAGTTCTCCTCTTCCATTTCTGGATTCATGTTAGCTGACAATGAACATGGATCATCTTTATCTTGGTTCTTTAAAAGCAAATTAAGAGTCTCGCTATAGTCAGTTAGCGTCCGAAGGTAGTTCATCACGTATTTGGTCAGATGAAGAACTCCTCCTCCAGCAAAAGGATTGCTTTTTGTGTAAGATGCAATGGCATTCTCAAATTCCATAAATGTCGCTCTCACAGAATCACCCAACCTCCTGAGAACCTCATGATACTCGATTCTAACAGAAGAGCCAACATTGTCTGCAAATAAGGTATCTATATCTAGAAGAAGATCGGCTAGCACATCATACATGTCAAGAATGCAGAACAGCTTCTCTGGCTTGTGAGGACCAATAGATACAGCTTCACCAAAATTCAGCAGCTGCAACATTGAAGCCTTTGATGCCTCAACAAAACAAGCTACATTAACTGGTTCAAACTCTCCAAAGATCTGCTCACAGAGCAACTTTTCACTAGCAAGATAGATCCGCACAAAAACCTTTGTGGCCCAAACCCATCTCTTGATCTTAGAATTCAAATTACCCCATTCCATCTTAAGTACATCCTCTATACTCAGTTTCTCCATTTCAAGAATGAAGAGACATTCATCCAAGGCGTCCTTTCGGGCCATGATATAGGCCTGGCAGCATTCACGATCATAATTAGATAGGAACATCAAATTTGCAATGCATCTGAGATCAGGAATCACATCTGGATGAACCAAATCAATGATGATTTCTTCTGAGGTTCTGCTGAGACTATCTCTTTGAAAAGATTCATCAAAGGAGTCATCCCCGTAAGAAACAAACGAGCTCTCATCCATAATATCCTCTTCACTCGAACGGAAAGACATGTGTTCTGGCTCAAAGGGTTGCCTGTTTTGAATAAGCATGTGCCTGAGTTCTTCCTCAAGTCTACCCATAGCCATTTGAAGAACATCATGAGCTTTCCGCAATAGCTCTTTCTCAGGTCCAGTTTTGTTCAAACACAAACTATCTAAACGTTCAATCAATTTCCGGGCTTCATCCACAGCATTCAGAAACTCAGAAGCTTCATCTGGGCTTGAGTCCCAAATCATAGACTGATCTGCCTCCCTAGTCAGGATCTTCTCCTGAACAATATGAAGCTGTTCTTCAATCTCACTTATTTCCTTAGCCTCGTCATCATTGATTGTTGCCATGGTTGACAATTGGGAACCGAGATCTGCCAATGCTTTCTTCATATTCCTCGTAAGGTTTTTATTCGACCCTAACGCCCTCACAAGGTATTTTGTTGCAGCAATCAAGTTTTCATCTCCTTCCATTTCCGGAATAACTGCGTCAACATCTTCCATTGCTTGCAAGAAACAAGGACTACCCACAATCACAGCACTGCTTCAACCCGTAAATGCGCCCTAAAACCTTCAATTTTCAAAGAGCAGAAAAATCAATGGCACTCTTTTTGTTAAAATATCAAGTATTTCGGCAAAACCAAAAATCATGACTTTACATCAATGAAATGGTCAATAGTGAAAATTGGCAAATACCCATCGAGGAAACCATCGACTACTTGCTAAAAGGACCAAAGAATTTGTTATATTATTCAATGATTTAAACAAGATTAACTGCAGACGCACAAGGTCAAACAAATACAATTGAAAAACTTCACTTTGATCTAACAAGAACAACAAGATAAAAGCAACAAAAACCAAACTCAAGTTTTAATCTTTACCAGGCGTTACTAAAAGAAACAAATCCATAAAGTAGAAATAAATCATGAATCACAACAACACCAACAACTAACATAACATAGACAAAGTGAATAAAACACAAATAGGTTTCCAAAATTTTAGCAGTTATCAAGCACAACAGGGAAGTAATCAAAAACCAAAGCTTGATGATCAAACGTCAAAAATATCACAAGCTTAAGATATTATAAAGTCAAGATCAAAAAAAATAAATCTATCATGTACGGACAGTACAAAGAAAACTGACCTGTTTTTGGGAAATTTGAAGATTAATTTAGCTTCCAGCCTTTTTATGTTAAGAATATCTATGGTCTCTCTCTCTCTCTCTCTCTCTCTGCCAACTTTCCTGGTAAAGTCTTTGTCATATTGCCTTTGGAGGTTGTGCCTTTGACAATATTTTGATCTACGCGGAACTTCACACGAAGAATGATGAATTTTACTCTCCCTTTGAACACGACTGAACACAACACGTCCATTAAGTGCTGTTTAACTAGTTAATAGTCAATCATCATATCTAATACTAAATTTTATAATTTAATATAAAATTTATGGTATGTCTGATTGGGAAGTTTGTAACAAGTGCACGTATTAATATTTATTTAATATTATTTTTAACATTAATAAAAAATTATTACTTTAAAAAGTTGTTGGGCATACAATTTAGTAATGAAACTCTCACTTTTATTTTATTTTTAATTAATTAATTAATTAATCTTTTTTATAAAAATAATAGTCAAATTCTTGATAACCAAAGCTTGAAATCATTGAGAAAAATAAGTACCACTTGTAAAGTTGTAATTAAGATATGCCATTTTCTGTTTTGAAACTGATATTCAAAGATTGGAGTTGTGGAGATTGAAGAAAGTGATCAACAACTTTCATGAGACCATTTGATTAGAAGAATAGTATACCCATTTGATTAGAAGAATATTGAACCCATTTGGTTAATTTGTGTGCATTACAAACAATTTCATGAGACCATTTCAAACAGTTTCCAATTGTATGTGTTGCAATATGGTCCAATATGATACCAATAGTAGCAGAATGAACCTTTGATTAATTCAATTCCATTTTCATTTCCTATTACACAATCAAACTCTTTTCTTCTTTCTTTCTTTCTTTTTATCTAGAGCATACAATAACAATCAATACCCTACATTTGGTATTTTCTTCTCTTTGTTTTTGTTTTTGTTTTTCCCAAATAAAAGAGAAGATTTTTGTCAATTTCATGAAGATTTAGGAAGTGGTTTCCCTTCTAAAAATGATTTGAATAGCTCAAGTGCTGCTCTTGGCTTGAATAGTGGTACTTCATGTCCTGCCCCTCTCACTGTTGCAAATGTTAGCCCTTCATAAACTTCTGTCCATCCTCCAACCTTAACATTAACACCCAATAAATAAATTTATACAAAAAAAAAAAAAAAAAAATCTATACATTATGTTTTCTGTTTTTAATGATTAAAGTAGGGTATTAACATTTAGGTCCTTAAATTTTTACATTTTTACAAATAATAACTTAGTTTATCTATATGTATCAAATAGGTCCTAATCTCTTATTGAAATGATCATATCACCATTATGATATTTGACTTTTTAGGGTCACGATATAAGAGTTAACACTAAAAGATATTTCAATTATGGCAATAAGAATTTAAATTTATATGATAAAATTAAATAAATTATATCTTTATTTATAAAAATGTAAAATAATAGGGATTCATAGGTTTTATGCTGACCAAAAACATGGATTGGTGGTTGTGTATTGACCATCATTGGATGCTTCTAATATAATTTAATGACTTAATTTATTTGTTGTTAGGTGTTGATAGCAACCATCAACATAAGATTATTTTATTACCAAAATATATAAAAATAGAAACAATTCTGAAACTGACAAAAACTGGTCATAGAGAGAGCATGCATTCTTTGACAAGCTTATTCAAACCAACTCAATTATATCGAAACGTGTCGGTATTTGATTCAGGGTTAATTCACAAAGAGAAGGGATTCAATTACCGACCTGCTTCTTAACATACCATGGATACCATGGAATTTTTGTTGTTAATTTCAGTTGTGCAAGTGCGTATCTTGTTGCTGTAACCGGCACCACTGAATCCACATCTCCACTGCAATTTTCAAAGAAACGAAGAGATTATGGATGAGTTTATGAGTATAGATATAGACAACAAGTGATGAAGTTCTGATAATTGATACAAAATTGCTAACCTGAAAACCCAAACTCTCAAACCACCGGCAATCATTTTCCGGTAAATTGGAAGCACTGATACATCTGTGTCGTTCCAGTTTCGATTTAGAACTTCACTGTATAAAAATGAAACAAAATTCAATAGAAACCATAAGCACATATATGTATTTGTTAACAAATATGCGAACATCAGCCATCTGAAATTTTTTATTTTAATAGATCACCTGCAAGCAGTCCACTTATAAGGAATTTTGGTTTTGTTGGCATGGAGTGCTTTCTGAACATCAGGTCTATTGTAGTAAATCTCAGCATATTTCTCTGTGCAAGGATCATACCCTGACATCTGCCTGAAAATCTGGATTTACAAACAGACCCAAAAATTAATTTAAGTACAGATAAAATCCTGCATTATGTTAAGTTGTGTTATCATCTGATGAAAATCAAATTACCCTGTGAGGTCGATGAGGCAATCGCATATTGTGGCGAGTTGAAGCAGCAGTGCTGCCATCTGAATTGTTGCATGGTGGTGCATATATGTTGTACTGATCAATGTTTCCAAATTCTTGATCCATGGCATAACTATACAACGATTCACACTCGTCTGATTCCTTCTGCCTTCGAAAATCACAAATGTTTATCAGTTGCCGATATGTTTTATCAGAGATCATTGCATGACTCCACCAATATGTCACAGTTCCAAGGTTGTCATAGTAGTTATCTGTCACTGCATTCCCAACCTGCAAATTTTTTTTTCAATCAAATTCTGAATTAAGTAATTACCATGCAATATGCAAATACTATTATACAAATATATGTATGGAAGTGTTAATTAATTATTACCATAATTCCCTTGAGATTTATGGGGTGTTTAGACTTTGTATTGTGGATCATAATTTCTCTAGCCAGCTGAGGAACATAGTGACCGGCATAACTCTCTCCGGTGAGGTAGACTTCCCGGTGTTTGTATCGTGGAAAACGATCCATCCATCGGATAAGGAATTCCAGTGAGTCCTTGGCTGAATCATAATCACAGGATTATATTACATAGTCAACATACATCGATGACATAAAAATTGCATTTTGTTTGAATTTTGACCATCACGTAATTATGTTGGTTTCCAATGGTAGACCAAAGACATGTCTAAATATGCGTCAAACAAGAAATCTTGTTTTGTCGTAAAGTTAAGTAATCTTAAGCTTAAAGTCATAATTAACGTGTTTAATTTACGCCGGTCAACGGTTTCTGTGGAAAGTATATAGCATGCATCATCTTTTATTTTACTGCTGCTAATTAGTCTTCAAGTGGCCAACCAATGTCATCATATTCTTTAAAATACAACAACTATATTATACAAAAATGAAAATTGTGGATCCTACCAGTGCGACGATCGCCAGTGTCGAATATATCCGACGACCGGTTGGTGTAAGAGAAGCCAACACCGGCCGGAGTTTCTAAGAACAGAAGGTTGGACGCAGTGTTCCATGAGAATTTGTTGAGGTACAATCCAGAGGCAGTACTGTTAATTCTAAATGGGCCTATTTCTTCAGAAGCACCATATGCCACAGAAGAGCAACCAGGACCTGCTTGTCACAATTTTAAAACATGTCAAATGAAATGGATCCCATCAAGATATTTCTCAAACCCAAAATCATTTCATACGGCTGAAATTAACCCATCATATGTACACATATGCCTCAATAATCATGCACTCGGAGTATTCGATCTCAAAATCTATCAGTTAAACTAATTAGTATATATTAAAAAATAAATGCAATCATATGGCCCTATGTCCTAAATTACAAGATAAAATAAGAATTAGAAAAAGGGTATTTATCAAAAGAAAAGAAAAAGTTGTGAAAGCAAAAAGCAATTAGCAAACAAGAGGAATTAAGACACAAAATTGTGCCAAAATACATTTAAGTAGCTAGTGTTCGTGTAGCTGTGGGCTGTGCATTGATGGTGCAACAAGCACAATCTGACAAAGGGTTGGCTGACTGAATACATACAGCAATGGATATGACGTATTAAATGTTGCCTGTTTCCGATTGCTGTCATGCATTTAGTTTCTGAAATCACTCCATGCAAACAGCGCACGCGCACACACAGAACTCGGTGCGTGCGAGCCAAATATGAGAGAAAGAGATCGAGCGTCTTTGTAATTTTGTGTGATTGGTCTTCAATTTCCCAAAAGAGATCATGATGGATTTCTCTGCTCCTCTTATTGGTAGTTAGGTCATCATCATTTTAATTTCTAGCTCACCCAAATAAAATATTGGTAGGCCAGAGTGAGAGACCACAGCACAGCACGGCACTCTTAATTTTGTCAGCTTATACAAATGAGAATAGCTTATAGGTAAAAATCTTTTTTTCTTCTGTCATTAAAGATTACCGCTTGCGGAGAAGCTTCTAAACTTAGTTTACAGTGTACAAAAGTAAAGAAAAAGACTAACATAGAAACAAAAACAAAAGGTTCCCAAAAGATTTTCCTTACTTCATCAATCCTTCTATCTCAAAAGATTAAAATTAAAAGGAAAAAAAAAGGACCCAATTCTGTGATGTTTTCATTATTCAGAAAACCATGTCGGCAACAAAGAAATCGGTTAAATATTAAAGTCTTTTAATACATTAAGTGGAACAAATGGTGGGTACTACTAGAATTCTGAGTTTCGAATCTAGCTTACATTAAGATTGAAGAAGAAAGAAAGTGGGGCAAATGCAAAAAGGAAAGAATGACATTGATGAAATCTTTGTGTCTGAAAAACTTGTAAAGCATATATGGTTATCATTAGAAGCAATATAACAGTAACAACATATGATCTAAAAGCATAGATATAGATACGTGCAAACTTTTTTTTTTTTTTTTGTGATATTTAAAACATGACAAGAGGGGAGAAATGAGATGGGTTTTAGGTCTTCTAACCTCCATTAAGCCAAACAACCAGAGGTTTAGAGCGAGGATTTTGGACAGCTTCAGTAAGCCAGTAAAAGAGAGCTCTACCAACAACTTTGTTAACAGTAACATAACCAGAGAATTGTTGAAAGGAAACCTTTGGTTGCCCTGGAAGTGCTGTAATTCTGTCAGCTTCTTCTTCCTTATTACTTACTGCTGCTCCATGGCAGCAGCTAGAACAAAAAAGATTCAGTACAAGAATCACCGAGACCATGGAAACAAAGATCTGTCTTTGACCCATGACCTTCATGAAGAAAGAAAGAAGAAGAAAGAAAGGAAAAGAAAGGTCTGATGTGAAGTAAGGAGTAAGCGTAATTCAGTATGGAATAAATAGGGAGAGAGAGAGAGAGAGATTGATAAGTGAGTGTTCAAACATTTTCAAAGTCTATAACAATAACATTATAATTTGGGGCACCTCTTTTGGAAGGGGGCAGCCCAATATTCATTTTCAAAGTCAAATTTAGCCCTATTATAAATTATGTGGTTTTAAGACTCTCAATGATTAAATAAGAATTTATGAATTTGGATTTATCCTCTTCTTCTTGTATCATTATTTAAAGTTAATTACTTAAATTTTAAACAAAATTGTAGCACCTATCCATGTAATATGCCTAATTAAAATCACAAAATTCAAAGATAAGATTTATAATTGACGATGTTAACAATTAAAAAAAATTATAAAAAATTTGATAAATATTTGAAAAAAAAATTATGTTTAAGCTTTTGTTTGGAGTGTTCTTCTTATTAAATACACTTAAAACAAATATTTTATTAATCTTGTGCTATTAGTCTAATTAGAAGCAAAGGATAACATTGAGTCTCTTACTAACTAAATAAGATGGGAGTGTCCATATCAATATATAGATAACAAATTACACAAAATAAATTATTTATTTCTTTTATTTGTTGGGTGAGGGCCGAGGGGTCCCCTAATTTTGTCTTAATAATTAGGGCAATTGGCCTCACGTGGTTTTCACACTCCCATGAAACAGTCCCTTTAATCCTCCATTAATTCCTCTTGTATTCGTATGCCAAAACTTTGACTCTCTTCTTCTTCTTCATGCTTGGCCTTATCGACAGTCCCATTAATTTCTCTCTTTACTTATTTATATGGATAGCTATTAATATCAATGAGTTGTTTCATTGTTATTATTAATAATTCTATTTTTGACAAAAATAAAAAATAAAAATTATTTGTTTTGTCATATACGATAGTTAGTTCAACTTTTAATATGTGATTACTACTTTTGCTCCTAATTTTGCAGCTACTGATTGTATCAAAATTGTCCTGTTGGGAGAAAAACAGTTTTCTAGTGATGCATCTATTAACTGAAAAAAGCATTTTTTGCCGGGAAAAAAAAATTGCAACCACCTCCCCTCCTATTCATAAATCCAAATTCAATTTTTGTTGCATTTTACGGGATTAAAACACTAGAATGTTAGTTTAAGTTGGAGACGATTCTGAATTTTATCCAATTTTTAAAAGTTTTATATAAGTATTTAAAATGCGGTTTTTATTGAACCTAATGTTAAACTAATTTTGAATCAAATATTAGGAGTCTCAACCAACCGTGTCACTTGTCTTCAAAGCCACTTCTAGTTCTAATTGATTTTAATACTATTAAGTTGAGTTTGTTATTAAACCTAAAAGTTTAAAGTTAAACATAAAAATTTGGATAATTGTGTTTAATAGAAACAAATCACAAAATGCTACATAAATTAGTACCTAAGTAATAATTTATTTTTTTAGTTAAGAAAATTTTGATAATAAAATGCAAAATAACAATGAATTGTCTTTGCGTGCACGCGAGGTGGGGGGGATGTCATTGATTTTCCAAAAATAACATAGTGGTTTTCGTGGGCATATTGGCCAAAGTGTGATGATAGCTCTTTTGGACTTCAACCCTTTGCTTCTGGATAACTCATCATAACAAAAGCAAACCCCATCTTCCATTCTTCTCCACTCATATTGCCTTATGATTTTCATTAATGTGTTTTGGTATTCCTTTTGTTAACCAGTATGTTTATAATTTGCAATTTCTTAGCTTGTTGCTAATGTTTGTTTGTAGTTTGCATGAGCTTTTGGTAATACTTGCATTGGCTTTAGAAGACGATTATATTCTTCTTGATAATATTAGTTTTGTTTTCTAGATTCCTGTATATTTTCATGTCTTTTACCCATTGAAATGGATGTACTTACTTGGGAGAAATTGTAGTTTTGGTAACTAAAATATTCCCAAAAAGAAGAAATAATTCATTGAAGAGATAAACATTGAGACCTAATAAGTAAATGTAGAGCAATAGAAGTAGTTATGGCATTTATGACAATGCTATAGAAATGAGAGAAGAGGCAGTTGGCTTTTGAGTTGTGCTTTAAGATTTGAAGAAGCACTTCCACTAGCAGCACTTATTGAAGAGAGAGTAAGAAGTACAAGTGAAAGTTGAGTCATTCTCAACTCCTCAATGCTACCCTTCCTCTGCATAATCTCAAAAACCCTTCTTGAAAGTCTCATTCAATATTTATTTCGTGGGTCAAATGACAATTTTGTCCTCGACGGTTGGTACACTAGAACACTCAAGAAGTTGGATCGTATCTCTGTAAATGTCAGAAGTAAAATCGAAGAACAGTGATAAGCAAAGACTAAAGATGACTCTGCTAAACGCACGTGCTATTGACATGACCTTAAATCACTGTCCAATCAAATCAATTAAATTTCTTATTCACCCACATCACAATAACAAATACATTTTCACTAGTTGCCAATTTAAATATTTCTTTTTTTATTAATTAATTAATTATACTATATTAAATTTAAAATATGAAATTGAAAGTGAAAATTGGTAAGAGGAAGAATTATACCACTAAGTGGGGAGCATGCTCCATTTTGAACACAAAATTAAAACTATTACTAGTCAAAATGAACATGATATGTCACCAATAATTGGTATTCATTATATTGCTAATGGGTACTTATTAGTTGTTAAATGTCATAATCATATTTCAAAAAACAAAATTGTTTTTTTTGTTTGGTGTGAAATCTCTCTCTCTCTCCCCCCTTTGTCTTTCTTTTTCATAATCATTGAAAGCTTTCAACTTTCTCTAGTATTTTCTACTTCCTTTACTTCTTATTGGTAAACAAAATAGGGGTTTAATTACAGCACATCATGCATATTTTATAACTATTTTTTTTTTATGTTAATTATTTTAAATATTATTAATTTTATATTAATTATTTTATATTTAATATTCGTATTTTAAATTTTTTATACAATCTATTTCAAATTTTGCGATAACATTACAAGTCTTATAGTATGTATTAATTAGTATTTAAATAATGAAGCATGTATAATATAATTGCAACAACATTCATAAAGTAAAACAAATATCCACTACCCATTCCACACAACATTTAGTATGACTATGCAAATGGTCATAATGAATTTGAGATAGGCTAAGTTGTCTCCTATTTTAAAAACATAATTTCTCATTAATTATATTTTAATATGTGTTTGAAAAGTATATATTAAAAATATAGGTTAAGAAAAAGTTTTTAATGTTCAAATTTTTAAATAAGTAAACAAATTTGATTGTGTCTTATATCTTAAAAGCATATTAATATATGCTTATATATAAATATCTTAAATTTTGTTTTAAAAGTTTTTCTTAACCAATAAACTTAAAAGCGCCACCTTTCATCCTATATTTTAAAATTAAAAACAAAAAGTTGTTTACAAAAAAGATTTTAAGAATTAATTTACTCATTTAACATATTTCATAATTATCTTTGAAAAAAAGTATAATATATATTTAATGTCTATTTTAGCAATTATATACTTTCGCAATAGTGTAATAATCAGATTAACGAAATAAATTATTCGTTTTTAAAATTTACAATTAATTAATTTTTTTTGGAATAATTTACAATAATTATTACCAATATTATCTTTATATAATGCAATATATACATGACGATCAAGTTCAAATAAACCCACATTGATCTCTCTCTTATTTTTTTCTAGAACATGATTTCCATATCATATCTTGTTCACTGTATTCAGTGAACTTACCATTAAAAAATAAAGTGGAATTTCATCATTCTCCAACTATCTACATTAACCTTCACTGAAATTATTAACTTTTGGTGGCACACAAACACATACACATGGTTAATGGATTTATGGGATAAGAATACAAAGCTCAATTATTAGAATAATTAAGCTTGACACAATTATTATGATTGAGGATTTTATTGAATGTTTAATTACGCAAAATTATAACATGACCCTTGGCTTTGTTCAAAGTGCAAAAGTTACAAAATACCAAAGAGAGAGTTTCCTTTTCAATATCAATTAGAACATCTTTTCAATATCAATTAGAACATCTACATAAATCTATTCTATTGAGAGCACAATCTCAATATCTATCTACATGCACACGACTCTTTGTACAAAATGCATGCAATAATTAGTTATTATCATTATTATTAATTTAGGATTAATTATTATTATTCATTGATGATGCCAAGGAAAGAACAAGAATAAGACTCAAAAAGCTTATCTTGATTCTTGAAATAACTAGTTTGATGCAATGTTTATTATACAATTACAATTACAATTACTCTCTTACTCTTTGGTAACTTGATTTTCTCAAAATTTATTATACCATTGTTATTTTTTGAGTCGTCCTCATTACGTGGTATGTTATTGAGTAATATTGAGTAATCATTTTTTTATTTTTGAGTCGACCTCATTCGTTTGAAGATATAATGTCTTTTTTTAAAGTAGTTAAATTACAATTATTTTAGTTACTTAACCCTTTTATTTTTTGGTTTTGTATTTATAGGCGTGTGTTTATAGGCCCCTTAGTAGTTTTACTCGTGTGTTTGACTCCCATAATTGAAAATTTATGTACAACAATTATTATTATTATAAGATGCCAAGGAAAGAATAAGGATAAGACCCAAAAAGCTTATCTTGATTTTTGACACAACTAGCTTGATGCAATGTAACTTTATTTATTTCATTAAATAATGCTTTATTACTAATGAAATAATTATGGTCAATTCAATTGAGATAGAAGAGAAAGATGAGATAAGATGAATGTTGTGATTGACAAACAAAATGATGGTAGATTTGGCCACAAGTCAATTAAAATAGACTCCTTTGCTTACAATTCAAGAAAGAAGAATTGGGTTTGGATTTGGTTTCGAGAATATAAACAAAATCTCCTGGATTTAGGGATTAAATGGTGCCATTCGTATCACATATCATATCATTCATTCAAAGCCATTTGTGGTTGTCATGACCTTTGTTCTCTATTCACTGGCTACCTATCTCTTTGATTAATTCAGCATGATTTGATGATCCTTATGTAGCGGCCATTATTTGACAAGAAGGGTGTAATGATCATTGTTGCTGGATTTGATAGTAATTAAGGTAATTACTGAAAAGTTGGGGGATATTTTAAAATATGTTTAGTATTCTGCGAATTGGAAATGTGAACAGTGTTATTTAGCCCAATTAAAACTGGCCACGTCTTAGTGGACCTACCTTTTGGTAATTTAGGCTTTATTTTAAACTTCAACGGGCAGTATATCAGGACTGGCCAAAATTCGACCGTTGTAACCCCAATTCCCTAAAACGGTAACCTCCAAAGCACAAAACGCTATCAATTTCATATATAAACTCTCTTTTCGATAATCGTTTCTCAGATAAAACGAATTCATAAGCTAATGGAGAAAATAGATAATTCGATTGAAACGCCATTGAAAAGTCCTGTTGAAGCAGAAAATACCCAATTGGAGTACAAAACGCCGCCGCAGCTGAACCAACAAACTGATCAGAATTCTCAAGATTCTGGCAATGAATTGAGAAAAACTAGCACCCCAGATCGACTTAAAGTGCCTAAAGCGTTTAAGTATCCTGAAAGGCATGTATTTCTGTATACCCTCTAATCTTTTCAACTGTTTGGTTAAAGATTTTGTTTTACGGATAAAGTTTCTGATTTGTGTTTTTGTTTTCTTTGTTGCAAAGATATAGGAGCCCAACTGATTCAATGATGTCACCTGTTTCAAAAGGATTGCTGGCCAGAAACAGAAAGGGAGCTGTCCTTTTGCCACCCAGCATCAATCAGCCCAAAGTATAATTTAATGTTAATGCTTACTTCAAAGTAATTTTAGTTTATATTTTTCGATTTATTTTTGGTAAATGTTGATTTTGTGGTCATTGCAGATTCAAGAATTGCTTGTTCAGAATGTGGGTTTGTTTCAGAACTGAAGTTGTTCATGTTGGTGGATGGAGATGAAACAGATGGATTCTTGGGCCTGATGAATTTGTCTGTAAGTTATGTCTTGTGTATGTATAATATATAGAAGAATCTTATGGGATATGTTTGTGAAGCCTATTTCTATTTTACATTTCAAGGAAATGGGTGTCAATGGATTTTGCGGAAGCTTAGTTGTGTAATTTGAATTCAGTTCTGTAATAAAAACTTAAACGTTTGTTCATCATTTTCAAATGCTTGTTTTAAAAATATGGTTATGAGACAGTGAAGGAAGATAGTTTTATATCTACAATATGGTGAACAAGAATTTGTCCTATATTAATGAAGAACATGTTCAAATAGGAGGATTTGAACACGTGCTTTCAAAATTAAGCAGAAACACATCAATTGCTTCCTGTCCAAAGACAACTGCAGAACAAAAAACACTAACATTTCAAATCGGTTTAAAAACAAAGAAACTAACTAATGGCTAGTTCAATAAATGAAGTATGCAGGCTCTCAACTTTCTTTACATGATGCTCATTCTGGGGGCTAATATTGTGGATGTTTTTCTCTTACTCCAAGAGAACTTCATACCATTGACATCTCCCTCGAGTTCATGTTCATAAACAGAATTTACTAGGTAAGAAACAGCATCATCAATGCTTGCAAATCTTGCAAGGTCAGGAGCCAGGGCTTTTCCTGGCCAATTTTCAAGCTGATATTTCAACTTGGCTTCCAACTCCTCCTCTGAAACAAACTTCTCCTCTTCTCCAGGTTCTAATATCACATAAGTTTCAGTCCGCGAATAAGAAATTCTCTTCCTCCTTGTTGCACAAATCTGAACTAGGAAACAAGTAATCAAAATATTGAGAAGGATATTTAGGATACCGAAGCTGCAACTCAGCACTACAAAGATTACCATTTTAAACAGATAGTACATCGAATCAGCCAGAAGAATGCTAACCTTTACGGCATTCCTTTTCTGGGTTACCAATTTAGGTACTTGGGAATTTAAACAAAAATCGAATTTCTCAGTTACAGGTGGTGAACATGCTTGAACAAGTGGTGCAAGGGTATGTTGTCTTAACACATTTTTACCTGCAAAGAAGTGGTGATACTATCAGAAACTTAACACTGCCGAACTCTTTTACATGAGATTTTTGGAGATTAGTTCATAATCATTTGACATTTAATTTGCTTGATAAATATTACATTCTACAAAAAAAAATTTCTCTACCAACCCGTATGCAAGAAAAGGAGTTCGTTCTTTTGCAAAGTTCAAATATTTCCAGTCTCCAGAGTGCAGACATTGTGCCCAAGAAATTAAAAGAAGTCTTAAGACTATCCATATATTCTTCAAGAAAAGGTGATTATGCACAATTTTCATAATTTCAAGATATCACAAGATTCTACTCAATTCTTTGATAAAAATAAATGCATCTGAAAGTGGTTAATGGGTTAAAAGCCTACATGAAACATGAAAACCAAAATTATACAAAATTCCAACTCAATTCAACAATTAATAAAACTTATGAAGTAAATAACTACGGCTTCTCCTTCCCAAACACATTATAATATG
>JAXCLQ010000015.1:1859220-1878910 GCA_035584115.1 Cedrela odorata
ATGAAATGGCAATTACTTGTTCCAGAAGTTAATAGATGTAGCTGCATTTTTGTTCTTCTTTCTGCAGATTGTTGTTGACATTATGGATTTGGACCATGGGAACGGAAGTAGCAAGAATTTAAAGCATGGTGATGTCACAAACTATGAAGTTGATCCTAGTAATAGAAGAAGATATCCCTCCACTTGTTCATTTAAATCTTCCCAAGAACTTTTTGTTATTGACATAGATGTTCTTAATCAAACCCGCAAAGCTAAACAAGATGTTCCTGAGCATGAAGGATCACTCATTCCTTCACCAGAAGTTGCAGACCAAGCTCCTGCTGAAAGCTCGCACGAAGGATCATCACCATCAGCTGCTGCACATTCCTCTGAAACTCTAATGATGGCAACTCTGAGAGGCTATGACCCGAATCGGATTCCAGCATCAGTTTTTGCTAAGCCTGCAAATGGTACTGAATGGAGTGTTGCTTCAAATGAATCACTGTTCAGTCTTCACATAGGAACTGGTAGCTTCTCAAGAGAGAATTTCCTTATGTTGTATAAATCTGGAGAATTAGGCAAGCTAGAGGATCCAATTAAACTGGTTAAACCTGAGGAGTCCATTACACTGAGCAAGCCGGATGAGCAGAATCATTTTCAACCAAGTTTGCTCCCTGTGACAGAAGGAGAAAACATGGACAAAATGACCGAAGAAGGCATGGAAAAAAGCTCAAATGTTGCAGATGCTCCAAAGGCAGCTCTAGATCACTGTCAGGAAAAATCGCCTCCTGCTCCAGAGGATGTCCGAGTCGCCCACCGTTCTGAAGGGAGTGCTAACAGCGCCAAGTCCTTTGCATTTCCACTGTAAGTTGTCCTACTCCTTTCCAGAAATGTATAAAAACGTATTCTAAAACTAGAATATGCTCGAAATTGAGTTGTCCCGACTTTATAGTTATTAATACAGAATTACTGGCTGTCGAGTATAAGTGAGCGGGTGATTGAATGATACTAATGTTATGTTGGTTGATTTCAGATTGGAAGAACAGGATGATTATAGAAACAAATCTATAGAAATAAACATAGCAAAGACTGATTTGGAGAAGCAACTTTCTAGAAATGAGCCCCAGGAGCTGCAGCAGCCACAAGAAGTGTCTGTAAAAGAGACGCAGCAGCCACAACAAGTGCCTGCAACAAAAGAGATGCAGCAGCCACAACAAGCGTCTGCAGTAAAAGAGACGCTGCAGCCACAAACAACACCCAAAACAACCACAAAGGCTGCTGGAAGCAGCTGGTTTTCATGTTTCTCATGTTTCTCAATATGCCAGTCTGGTAGGAGATAAGCTCAAAATTATCAGTCCGTAACAATCTTCTACTGCTTTACCACTTGTTTATAATGCCGATCCTAAATTTAGGGTATGTTTAGGGTTGAAGTATAGTTATTACTCAGTTTATCAGACAAAATAAAGGTCGTTATGTTTAGGAGTGGAGCTCCAACAACATCCAGTTCTGATGAGATTATCATATGATATATAAATTAAATTGCACCCCGTTCATATTTTCATATTGTCTTCCTTACTTGCTGTAAATTATTTTATATGTTACGTATGAGATTAACATCCCTGCAAGGAATTTCCTTTTGTTCAACATATGTTTGGAAGCCTAGAAAATTTGAGATGAATTTTCTTATTTGCTTATTATGTAATATTAACCCTAAACAAAGACAATAATAAGAACAAAAGTAATCCATTGAGGAGTTGAAAAAGATTGGTGCTTAAACACACATCACAAACTGAAACTGGTCTCTTGTAATAAAATAGACAGAAAAATCAGACTGAAAAGTCCATTTTGATTTTGTGTATAAATTAAAAAAATGATTGAGATTGAGCAGCCAATTTTGCCATAACAGGAACTATAGATATTCCTGTCATCTTGTGGAAATGATAATCTCTTCAATAGTTGATCAGTTGCTGTCTGGTTTCCAATTGGCTTATGGTCAATAATGTACTAATTCGATCAAAATTCAGGAAACTTAAAAGAAATTCTGAAAAATTGACATGTTTTGTACGCATAAAACAGTTGTATCTTTTTAAATATTCAATTTTTTGTCACATTTTTTTTTTAAAATTCTTGATTAAATAAGATGGTTTGAATCATATTTATAATTTTTTTTAAGAAATAAAATTTAATACATAAACAAAAAATTAACGCAATTAATAAAATATTTAAATATATAACAAAAATTAAACATTCAATAGAATCAATATCATATAACTATTGTAAGAATATTTTATCTTATTACATATATACTGAATTACGACGATTTCGGTCTAATTTAAACTTAAAATTTTAAATTACATCATAATTAAAATAATTTTTTAAAAGATTTATTAAAAAAATTATGACTATTGAGTGACAAAAGAATAATATTATTTAGGGATACAATATAGTATATTATAATTAAAATACAAAAAAAAAAAAGAAAAAGAAAATTACTACATCATAATTGTATTCTAAATGATATCATTCTTTCGTCACCTAATCGTAATCTTTTAAACCACAAGTCTTCTAACAAGAAGAAGAAAATGTAAAGGAGACAAAAAGTAAAGCTTTTATTATAAAATGTGGAGAAATGACAAATGAAGTCAAGTAAAGCAACCTATATATTGTAGTTATCGGTGAATTAATATATAAATCTTTACTTTGTTATAAAGTTTATGTCTTTGTGTCGTGTTTTCCCTAAAAACATTCATTATTTTAATTCAATTTGTTCAATTGCGATACCTTTTTTTACTTTGCTTTTAAATTAATATAATTTAATCCAATGTCAATATTTACAAAACATTAATTTATAATTTCTAATTTTTAATAAAAATTATAAATTAAAATTTACGAGGTTTTAATTTTTGACATACATTCAACTTTTAAGTTCAAAGAATTGAAAATTAAAATTTTTACTCCTCAAATTGGGTATTCTGATTTTCTCAATCTCGTAAACTTTCATCGTATTTTCGTACATTGATATAAAAATAAAATAAAATTTTATGTAATTTAGTTAAAAATATATCTTAAACTATAAATCTTATGCTAAAAAAAAGAGTTAAGTGTAAGACTTTAAATAAAATAAAATTTTCAGCATATATAATAAATTTATTTAATAAATAAAAATACTTATAAAGTGTATAAAAATACGTATCCCATGTTCTAATAAATGTACAATTATCATACAATGTCATATATTATATTGTGATTAATATAGTATTATGTATTTTTGAAGTAACAGTACAAATGATTAAAGTATAAAAAACAATTGAAGGAAGAATTAAGGCGTACTAAACACTAATTCAAACTCTATTATTGAAAATAAAAAAAAAAAAAAAATGGTGGGACACAATGACCTTCTGGAAGGACAACCCCACAATAGGACACCTTTATCCAAATCCACGTGTTTAAGTCTTCAAGGAATCTTCAAGCCCTAACTACCCATCAGTCACTTAATTTGACGGCCTCGATTCATTTATTGACCGCCTACGGGCCCCACTTACTACTACTAACTAGTATGTCGACTGGGTCCCACTCTTTGTCCTAAAACGACAACTCTTTCTATTTAATATATATATATATATATATTTAAAAAAAATGTAATAATTGGAAATAAAAAAATAAACACAAGACGATGGAGAAGAACAAAAAAATGAGGACGCGTTTTCTCTAAAGAACCAACACACTGTTGAACTTGAATCTTCTTTCTGTCTCTCTCTCTCTCTCTTTCATTTCTTGTTCTTTCTCTTTCCCCAACCCAAAATTAGGGATAGGGTTAGGATTAGGGTTCTGTGAGAAATTTTTTTTAAAAAAGCCTCTTTCTCTTTTATCTTCCAAGCACAAGGGGAAAGGGTTTAAAAAAAAACCCTCAAAAGGGTACTCAGAGATGGTTTCTTTTAACTCTTCTGTGATCAAATGGTATTTTTTAGACAAACCCATCTCCTCGGTTTTGCTCTTGTTGGTTTTAGTGGTCTGCTTCAGTGTAAACGGTGGCGTTTTGGCTGGTTCGGATGATAAATCGGTGCTGATTCAGTTCAAGAGGTCCGTATCAGACACGGCTGGCTTGCTTTCGAGCTGGAATCTGGACGATAACTCCAATCACTGTTCTTGGTCTGGCGTGTTTTGTGATTCTAATTCGCGTGTTGTCTCGCTTAATATTTCTGGCAGTGGCAAAGAAGGTAAATTTAGTGAAACTGGAAATGGGTTTCAATTTTCTTGTTCTGATTACGTTCAGTTTCCTATTTATGGGTTTGGTATTAGGAGGAACTGTAAGGGTGTTAATGGAAAACTGAATGGGAAATTGTTGCCTGTGATTGCTAGTCTTACTGAACTTAGAATTTTATCTCTTCCATTTAATGGGTTTCGTGGTGACATTCCTAATGAAATCTGGAGCATGGAGAACTTGGAGGTCCTTGATTTAGAGGGCAATCTGTTGAATGGTTCTTTACCCAATGTCGTTTTTGGGTTAAAAAAACTTAGGGTTCTTAATTTAGGGTTTAATAGGATTACTGGTGAGATTCCCACCTCGTTCTCTGATTTTGTGAATTTGGAAGTGTTAAATTTGGCTGGTAATCAGGTGAATGGAACAGTACCCAGTTTTATAGGGAGGTTAAAAGGGGTATATTTGTCGTTCAATATGCTTGGTGAGTCTGTGCCAAGTAAGATTGGAGAGAACTGTGAAAATCTTGAACATTTGGATTTGTCTGGGAATTACTTGGTTGGTGGGATTCCACGGGGTTTGGGGAATTGTTTTCACTTGCGATCATTGTTGTTGTTTTCGAATATGTTGGAGGAGATTATTCCAGCTGAGTTGGGTATGCTTCAGAATCTTGAAGTGTTGGATGTATCAAGGAATAGTCTTAGTGGTTCAATACCCGTTGAGCTGGGAAATTGTTCCAAATTGGCCGTTCTTGTGCTTTCAAACATGTTTGATGCATACGAATATGTTGTTTATGCAAGAGGGAACTCTCCAACGGAGCAACTGAGTTCTATGAATGATGAATTTAATTTTTATCAAGGTGGACTTCCTGAGGCAGTTTCATCCCTTCCAAACTTGAGGATATTGTGGGCACCAAGGGCATTGCTCGAGGGAAACTTCCCAAGTAACTGGGGTACTTGTGACAACTTGGAAATGCTCAATTTGGGTCACAATTTTTTCAACGGAGAGAATCTCAGTGCACTTGGTCACTGCAAGAACCTTCTATTTCTTGATGTAAGCTCGAATCAGCTCAGCGGAGAGCTTGCCAGTGAACTCCCAGTGCCTTGTATGACTGTGTTTGATGTCAGTGGAAATTTCTTAGCTGGTTCAATCCCTAGATTCAACAGTAGGCTATGCACTCCTATGCCTTCCTCAAGGGGGAATCTCTTTGGACGCTACAACCCATCTACAGCTTATTTTTCATTTTTTGTGAATAAAGCCCATGTTGGGACCCCTTTTCCATTACTTGGAGGAGATTATGGTCTTGCAATTATTCACAATTTTGGAGGTAATAACTTTACTGGCAGTCTTCCGTCCATACTAATTGCACCTGAAAGATTAGGGAAGCAAACTGTTTATGCATTCTTTGCTGGAGAAAACAAGCTTAGTGGACCTTTTCCAGGGAACTCGTTTGAGATATGTGATAGATTGGGTACAATAATGGTCAATGTTAGCAACAACAGAATGACTGGTCAGGTTCCAGCTGAAATTGGTAGAATGTGCAATTCTCTTAAATTACTGGACGCATCTGGGAATCAGATTGTTGGGCCCATTCCTCGTGGTGTTGGGGAATTAGCGTCCCTTGTTGCTCTTAATTTGAGTTGGAACCTTATTCATGATCAGATTCCAACTACTCTCGGGCAGCTAAGAGGTCTAAAGTATCTTTCTTTGGCTGGTAATAATCTTACTGGCTCTATTCCTTCCACCCTGGGTCAGCTGCAGTTATTGGAAGTACTGGATCTTTCTTCAAATTCTCTATCTGGTGAGATTCCAGATGATCTTGAGGGCTTGAGAAATCTGACTGTTCTGCTTCTCAACAACAACAAACTCTCTGGGAAGATTCCCTCCGGTTTGGCAAAGGTTTCAACACTCTCAGCATTCAATGTGTCCTTCAATAACTTATCTGGACCACTGCCCTCAAGTAATAATTTGATGAAATGTAGCAGTGTTCTTGGAAACCCTTACCTACGTCCTTGCCAAGCGTTCTCTCTAACAGTGCCATCTTCAGATCTGCAGGGAGTTGGGGATTCAAACAATTATGCTTCAGCACCATTAGCAGGCTCCGTGAGTAATGGGAATCGTGGCTTCAATTCAATTGAGATAGCATCCATAGCATCTGCGTCAGCCATTGTTTCAGTTCTTTTGGCTCTCATTGTCTTGTTCGTCTACACGAGAAGATGCAATCTGCAGTCCAGAGTAATGGGTTCTACTAGAAAGGAAGTAACAATTTTCACAGATATTGGAGTCCCATTGACATTCGAGAATGTTGTTCAGGCCACAGGAAATTTCAACGCAAGCAACTGCATTGGGAATGGAGGTTTTGGGGCAACTTACAAGGCGGAGATCTCACCTGGAGTCTTATTGGCAATAAAACGGCTTGCTGTTGGACGGTTTCAAGGGGTTCAGCAATTTCATGCAGAAATTAAAACACTCGGAAGGCTCCGAAATTCGAATCTGGTCACTTTAATTGGTTATCATGCCAGTGAAACAGAGATGTTCCTTATATATAATTATTTGCCCGGGGGCAACTTGGAAAACTTCATCCAGCAGAGATCCACAAGGGCTGTGGATTGGAGGATACTTCACAAGATTGCTCTGGATATAGCACTTGCTCTTGCTTACCTACATGATCAATGTGTACCACGCGTTCTCCATCGGGATGTCAAGCCCAGCAATATCCTGTTGGATGACGATTTCAATGCTTATTTATCAGACTTTGGCTTGGCTCGTCTTCTGGGTACTTCAGAAACCCACGCCACAACAGGAGTAGCTGGGACATTTGGTTATGTAGCCCCAGAATATGCAATGACGTGCCGTGTTTCTGACAAGGCTGATGTCTACAGTTATGGGGTGGTGCTTCTTGAATTACTTTCAGACAAGAAGGCTCTAGATCCCTCATTTTCTTCATATGGGAACGGTTTCAACATTGTTGCATGGGGGTGCATGCTCCTCCGGCAGGGTCGAGCCAAGGAATTTTTCACAGCGGGGCTGTGGGATGCAGGTCCTCATGATGATCTAGTCGAAGTTTTGCACTTGGCAGTTGTGTGTACTGTTGATTCTCTCTCTACCCGGCCAACGATGAAACAAGTTGTACGGAGAC
Organism: Cedrela odorata; assembly: GCA_035584115.1. Taxonomy (NCBI): domain Eukaryota; kingdom Viridiplantae; phylum Streptophyta; class Magnoliopsida; order Sapindales; family Meliaceae; genus Cedrela; species Cedrela odorata. Next base: position 1,866,537 of record JAXCLQ010000015.1, read on the forward strand.
TCAAACAACTTCAACCGCCTTCTTGCTAGCATCCTCATAATACCTTTGTTAATTAATATACTTATTTGTAGTGATTAGGCCCCAATGTAATTTATGCTTCACACTCGGGTATTTGTTTATGGGCTGCTGCTTTTAGGTAGAGTACCGAAATTGTAGTTATTCCACTTGTAAATTGTATTATAGTTTGGCACCCATTTCTGAATGCCATTTTTCTGAAGGGGGCTCCCTGATGAATCTGCAGAAGAATGCAGATTATTTGTTTTTCCACATGCCTGTATTACAGTTTTATTTGTTGTTAAATAAAAGGATAGAGTAGACAATTTCTACAGAATTGTGAGTTCAAACCGTAGTCTCTGATAATATGCGAAGATTGAAAAATTTCGTTTTAATTATACATAAGCATACCACTGCCCACAGGCGGCAACAGTTCTCACCTGATTTTACCACTTAACTGTGGAGCAATCTATTGTAGGATTTCTGTGACAAATTTCATACGATATTCCAGGACTAACAAATAAGAAACAGCTACAGCAACGCCGCCCGTGAACCAAAACCGCTGGTATTTTTGTCCCCATTTTATTTTTGTAGCTTAGACAAAACACTTGCACTAAGAAATCAAGACATTCATTTTTGTAGAATGCAGAAAACCTACTTTGAGGATACCATGTGTGCACTATAACAATTGTTATCTTCCCAACAAGAGGCTTCATGTATTGAACAAAATACAAGTGCCTAGTCCAACGAAAGAAAACTAAATTTAGACTTTAAGAAGGAAAGCCTCATTAACCCTTTCTGACAGTCTTCCTTTCAGGTCAGCCTGCGGCATGCACATATTACCACTACAAAAGAGGATAAGGGTTAACGACAATATGCTGTAGGGGATGTGACACATCGCCTCCTCCGGCATGCTTGACAAACTCGGCTGGAGAGAGAAAGTTTCCATGGCAAACGCATACTATCCTCACTTCCTCTCCCTTTCCATATCTGTAAAGAAAACCTTCTATTCTTTTTCCATTGGGGCCATCTCCTGTTGTAGATACACAAGGCATATCTTCCAGCACATTCCTCACCACTTCCTTTACTCCATTTTCAGAAACAGCTGTTTTAGATTCCATGGCGATGGACATACCTGATTTTTCAGCGTTTGTGGCTTCGGGATTGCTTGGATGTTTGTGCTCATTCTTCGACACAGACTGAGAAACAGAAGGGCTCATAGCTTCACTGTATTTGTTCAATCCTGCAAGGGAGAGCAAAGTCAATAGGGACTTCAGATTACAAAATATGAAAAAAGTTCATCAACAGAGATTAATGGGACCAGTAAATCACCACGCTAAAATTGTTCTAGTTGGTCAAAGAAAAAGGAATAGTCAATATGTAACTGGAGTATCATACCACGGAACAACAGTGAGTTCCATGGACCTTCCTCCAGTACATTCATTTTGGCTCCACGCGGCAGACCGGTCATCATTAGGTGGTGCCAGCTGTTGACTCAGACTTAGAGCTACATTTAGAATTTTGGAGCATAGATCATGTCAAGAAGTTTATCTATGTACCACAACCTAAAATGTTGATGTCACATCATAAAGTAGCCGCAAGGATGGTCTCTTTAGAGAAAAAAACAACTCCAGTTGTCAACAATTGAGTCAATTAGAGCAGAACAGGGAATGCCAACTAATGTGCCAAGATAGCAATTGAATCGCAAACCTTTGATCAACTGGTCCACAAAACACATGTTTACATACAAAGCCATAGTTTATTGAAAAAGGCCTGCTATGGTTTTTTATTTGTTTATTCAGCAAGAAGCTATTCTGGTTTCCAAACGGTTAGAAAAAAAAAAGGAAAAAAACAATTGCACATACATATGATATTGAAGTGCCTTATCTAGTAGCTTACAGTTTGATAGTTACCTGTGCATCCAATATGCATAACAGAGAACTTGACAGTAAATGGCAAAGTTTAGCTAACTGAAGCGAGCCTGCTCTGAGAACATTCTCCTTATAGAATGGTATCAACGGTTAAAAATTCCCCCAACTCTAGATCCATGGGTCATTCACCATTATACTCGTTTTCAATCAAAGAACATCAAGAGGACACAGTTTAAACTTAAGTATCAAAAATCAGTATTCCCACTAGACCTGCCCTTGCAGATTTTCTCCGTGGTTGGTTTGCAATCTTTTATGTCCCTCTTGAAGATTCTAGTATGTAATTTGTGAATATGGTTTTAATTGTAAAATAAAATTATTAGTGTTATAGATTTTTATCTTCAACTGAGAAAAGTTGTTCTCTTGACTTCTCTTCAATGAGGTGACACCAATTTCTCTTCATTGAAGAGAAATTCAATTAGCTCTCCACTAATAAGAACGAAAGAGAAACTTCAATTCTATGAAGAAAAGAAGTGAATATTGAGTTTGGCACATATCTCATTTACATGCAACATAAAATCATCCTCTAGTCTGAAGTGATGGGTCCTTAAAACACTCTACAATTATGTTCAGCATTGCAATGTGTACTTATCAATTCTAAAAGAATTACAAGCAAAAGAGAAATGCAACAATATCAATCCAAATTAGAAAGGAAAAAAGATATAAGCAATGTAGATTCGTAAAAAGAAAAAAAAAAAATTCATAGCATTATGCATAAACCTAGATTCCTGGGCTTTTCAATCTCTTCACAATGTTTTTACTCTGGTCTAAAGTATAACAAACTTGACTTCAAAAAAACAAAATGATTACAGATCTAAGTCTCTAACTAGAACCATCAATTAAAGCTGAATTACATAAACTGGATTATAAACCAACAAGAATAATTTTTTATAACTACTAAAAATACCTACAAGTTGACTATGAAGAGTTAATACTAAACCAACCAATTTCAAGTTCAGACAACAAACATAAGGATATCACACCAGTAAAACCCACTACAATCAAGATGAAATTAAGAATAAATTAATCCGCAACTTCATTCCTACAAACCAAACTAACAAAACATCAATCACATATCAAAATCAAATTGTAAGAAGTTCAAAAAACAAAAAAGAAAAAAAAGGCAATACCTTGATGTGGTTGACTCTCCAGTTCTGAAATTCCAGAGGAACCAGTCCCTTGTGATGATCCATTTGAGCCCTGCGATGCTGCTACTGCTAATGAAGTTGGTGGTAACCTTCCTTCCATAGCAGCAGTAGCACCACCTTTCAGTACAATCCCACAGACTCCTTTACCACCATTAACCCAACTTTGCACACCAAAAGGCACACAATTTTCCAGATGATTAATCCCATTAATTCTCTCTTCTCTCTTATCATTTTCTCCACAAATATCTTCCCCAGAAAACCTATTCCTTGCAATCTTGTAATTCCTTTGCTTCTCTGATCTCTTCCTCTTTGCTTCCATTCTCCTTAGCGTTTGTAACTCCTTCCTCTTCCTCCAGTCCTCTTCATTCTCGGTAGGCAAAGAGCATGTCCTTATAAGATTAGCACAAGCCGTAGGCACTGCAAATGAAGTGTCATTGTTATCTTTAGCAATTGGGTTGAGAAAATCCGGAATTGAAGATGATCTTGTGAGTTTGTTGGCTCTTGTTGGGTCTACCCCAAAACGACCATTTAAAGAAAGCCCCAAGCTTAGCTCAATCTCTTCTGCTTCTTCGCTTTCTTGATTCCTGTGAGCAAAATGGCTCCCATCCATGAATCTCTGCAAGAGATCTCTAGGAAAATCTTTCACTTGCATGGAAATACGTTGTTGAGCTTCTCTCTCTTGAATTTCCTCAGCTTTTTCCATTGATTAAAATGAAAAAAAATAAATAAACTACGAACCAAATTTAGAAATACCAAGATGAGAAATTTTGTTTACAAAGCAGAATTATACCAGAAAATGGAGGCTAAAATCCTGAAACCAAATCATTCAATTCCCAAGAACAAAACATAAAAGAGCTCAAAAGTTCCATTTTTTCCACTGTAAAACCCGTCCTTCATACATTTAGCAAAATTTTTCCCACAAACTTCCTTTGCAAAACAAACAGACACACAACAGCGAGAAAACAAAGAGAAAACAAATGAAAATATAAGAGAGAAAGGGAGTTAAATGAGAGAAAATGGTTAACGCCCTTTGAAAAACACAAATGAAATACCGTAAATCACCCTGTTGGTATTGAGATAATAAAACTCATGCACAGGTGACACGTGGAGGCCATGAAGAGCCCCCGTTAAGCTTAGAAAGCGAACACGTGTTGTCAAATACCAGATTCCAAGGAAACGCCAAACAAGCGTCTCCATCTCTTTGGCTTTAACAGACAAAAAGATCGTCGTTGTGGATTAGGCTTAGATAACAAACGTGTCGTACAATGAAATGTAGACTCTTAATAGTCTGCCACGTGTTGTTGAAAATCTCGAGCCTAGCTTTATATTACCATTTTTTCTTAAATTTTTTCCTGTGGGACACGTGGAGCGACATGGTTGGAGTTCACGTAAGGAGATAGTTGGTCGTCTGCCGGTCTGTTGTCCCTCCAACTCATGCGAGAGGTTGTCTGAACCGAACGTCTGTGCGTTGGCGTTTTGAGTTGGAAATTTGATACAATGCATCTGCATGGTCGTTCATGTGCGTTGGTTGATATCTTGCAATTTCATATGGGGTACGGTTCATTTTTCATATAAACATCCTATTTTACACTTTAGGGCCAATATTAAACCCACAATAATTCATATATCCCAACTCGGCGAATCATGATCGCCTAAAATCAATCAATCACCGAGACGTTCAACATTGGGTTACATCAAACGGCTGAAAAATGGATCAAAAAGTACAAGTACATATCTCCGGAAAACACGCAAAAAAATCAAGAGAAAATGAGGCGCAGAGCACAAGAGGGCCAAGTTGCAAACTTTTCTATTGACGAGTTAATGATCCGGGTTAACGCCACGTGTCTCTTGCCTGACAGAACGTAAAAGTGTCAGATTTTGAGTTGCAAAGAACAGCTAAGCAAAGCAAGCAAGTTGCAGAAGGCGACGTGTCGGATATGAAAGTTTTAGAAAAAGTGGTAAGTTAAGATGTAATTGCAGTGTCGTACGCACGTGTCCTGTCAGAGTATTGTTTACTATTGCTTAAAACAATCAGCTAGATACATAGATGTACTTTAAAAAACAACATTGCCCACCGGAATATTTATGTGCCATTAACTTTAAAGATGCATCAATGCAGCATCAATAGGAGAAGAAAGAGCAAGAAATCCATGGCTAAAATCAATCAAATCACATACAAGAAACTAATACCTTCTTCATCTATTGAAATTTTAGAGTTATCAGAATCATCCCATCCCATTACAGCTACCAATAACTACAATCATGCAGCTTTCCTTAGGTTAACGTTAAATAAATAATTTTGTCATCTTAATATCACCGCAATTCAGAATCAGGAAGTTGTGAAATTGATAAAAGTCTATATAACTAACTACCCTTGAGTTCTCTCAAGTGCCGGGCACTGATCTATTCAAAAAAATTTGCCACCAAAATTTCATTGTTTGGAGTGTCATGCAGAAAAAGCAGCTGTCTGTTTTGGTCCACCCGAATGGCCACCTCTCCCTCTCCCTCGCCCTCTCCCTCGTTGATAACCTTCACCTCGTCCAGTGGAACCCCTTCCTCGAACATGGAATTCAACTCGGTTTCTGTACTCGTTTCTCCCGAAGCCTCGACCTCCACCGTAATTCCCACGTCCCCTGAAGTTGTCGTTTCTAAACCTTTCCCTTTCAGAAGGAAACCTACCTCTTCCGCCACCAACTGCAAGAATCAGCACCATGGACAGCTTTATCAGTAACTAAGTTTACCCTTACATAAGTTAAGCAAAACCCATTAACAGTTAAACATCAGTCAACATTGTCTGTCAAGTTTTAGACAAAATTTTCATTATTTCACTCAATTAAGGGACGAGACCCAAAAGTTCACATGTCCATTTACCTCGAGTGGCCTTCTTTTTCTCAACAGCAGCTTCTTGCCCTCCAATAGTGATAGGTGAAGCCTGAAATGTTGGACTTCCATTAGAAAAACAGTTCACATAGTAGAGATGATATTTGTTAAAACAGCCGTTTGATTATATATCGGCTAAGCCTAAATCACAACTGGACAAGACCTACTGCCTTTGATAAACATGCTAATAGTAAAAAGATAAACACAAATCATAATAAGATGTACCTAAAATAATTTAATCAAGGAAATGAAATCACTTATGTCATATCAAGAACCACAATTTACCAAGTTAACTAATAAAACAAGCTAAAACACTCTGGTGCTCAAATAACAGGATCTCTTAGAACAATGGTCTGATTGCACGATGATATTCAGAAAAGCATTTGCATGATGGATATTAGATATGGAGATCACAGACTTCGCGGACTTTCAGATTCTAAAATGAATAAGTTGGAAATGAATGATCTCTGTATGAAAAGAGCCACTATATGGTATAGTGATCTCAATATTCAATGAAGGAAATGTAGATGGTTAATTAGTTCTTGCAAAACATAACTGAAATGATCATTTTTTACTTTATCAGCTATTTAAATTAGCATGCTAACATGCATCCAAACAAACTCAACTATGCCTTGCCCATAACATATCAGGTACCAGATAGGTTACTTACAAAACACCAGTATCCAACCACCACATCCTGCTCTCAGATAACTCATTCACGGAGGATATTGCAGTTTTGGACATTGAAGAACAATAATCATTTCAGGATACACAGTGAAGAACAAACATGATTTTGAGATACAATATGTCTCAGATAACGCCATTTTTGCCTAAACAAAACCAATAGCCATTTTGGCCCGCTTAAAGAATAAATATATTGTAGAAGACTAACATATAATGTCTAACACATAATTGACTTCCATGCCAAACAAAATTATAAAAATGAAGAAATATAAACTCCTGTTGCGGGCTGGAAACCAGGAAGGATACCACTTAACTCTGAAGAAGTATTTTTATCAATGTTACAGATACACATAAAGACAACCAAAAAAAGTACACCAACTTGGATTTGGTAGGGCTTATTTGAAAACCGACCCTTCTTAATGATCCTGATATTGGCGACATTAAGGCTTCGAGTTCTAGATGAAGTTCTGGCCATATTCATGCCCAAACCCCATATTTATGAAGTCTATATCACTGGGCTCTCCTTGTCCTAACTAGGCCAAGCCTGGTCCAACCCATCTGAACAAGAATGATGGGGTTTTTGGGCTATTGCATTTCAGTATCAAAGAATTTCCATACAATATGCCCTATAATTGAAATGCATAAATAGAAACTTGCTGAGAGTGCATGCAGGATATCACCAAAGAAATGAAATTGATTAACAAGTGACAAACCTGAATGGCAGTATCGACCGAGGTCGAAGACTGAAATTCCACGAAACCAAAACAGTATTCCTGTTGCCCATTGGACCAAAGATGGAAAAGTGAGAGCAATAAACTTACGCCAAGTGGTACAGGAGTTTGAGGAAAATGATATATTTTAACCTTGCAGTGTATCTGAAACCAACCTTATTGTGTCTAACTTGAACACCTCCTTCCTTGATTGGTCCAAATTTCTTGAACTCCAGCTCAAGTGCAGCCACTGTCACGTCGTAAGGCAAATTTCGAATGTAGATGGAATGGCCTTCAACTGTAAATAAAATAATGTTAGCATACTAGTATATGATTTGGCAACAACTAAAAGAGAAGCAAGAAGCTCTAGTATCTAATCTCATGAGACAAATGTGATGATTCTAACAGTCCCACTCCACTGCCTTCTTTTTTGCTCTCATTGTCAAAATGTGAACCTAATTCTACCTTATGCCCACCTCACCCCTTTATTATTTGAGATAATGCCCAATGTCATTACAGTTTTTTTATAGATACAATTTTCCATTTAACACGAGCAAAGATGCACGTTATCTTAATTCATTTAAGGTAAACGTGCAATTCTTAGGAAAGACATCAATCTTTCATATGATGCACAGATATGGACAAGGAAGTATATACCTTCCTCATGAACATTGCTACTCTCCGGGTCATTGATGCTAACTGGAGCAGATATCCCAGATGAAGCAGGTTTTACCGACTGAGTCGACAAATCCTCAGGTTTCTTGGCATTCAATTTCAAAGTATTAGTAGGAACATAAACTTTAGTCGGCCATGAACCCTTTATGACTTTCACCTACCCAAAGTTGGAAAAAAAGGGAAAATAGTAAGTCAGTATTCCTATACAAATGCCCATAAGCAAAAGAACTTCATCTGTGCACTCACAATTGATGCATAAGATTTCTTTGGAACATCCTCCGCTGAAGAAGAAGCTGATTCAACTGTGGCAGAAGCATCATTTTCAACTGTAAGAGACTGGGATTCGACAACAGCCTCCTTTTCATTCACTAATTGTCTCTCAGGGTATGATGGTTGATTGACTCCCTCGGAAATATCTTGATCCTCTTCCACATGAGAAGTTGCAGGATCAGGCACAGGAGGATCAGGAACACGAGTGAGCTCTGCAAGCAAAGAACAAAATAATTTCAGTAGATTCTTAGGAAAGAAATGAAATTAGAACACCTTCCCACCTTTAAAAAGTGTACCTGGATCTTTGATTGAGGGGGCTGCTAGGGCATCATCAATTGTGTTGACTGGATATTTCTCTGATACTTCACCATCTTCTACATACCTAAAAACATCATTCAGAACAAAATAGCCATTGTCTTGCGGAGCAAGAAAGAAAGATTGTGCAAATTTCCTTCTCAAGTTATCTTTGCCAGTTAGGCATCCGGTTACTAACACAGTCACTCCATCCTTATGGGACTTTTGGGCATCAGCAGTTTTTATCTCTGCCTTATAGTTCTTGTAATCCAAAGATAGAATTTTCTGATTAATACCCTGCACCAAGAAATATAGTACTGTAATTTCTTTGCACTAGGTAATGTTGACTGTAATTTGAATTAAAATATCTAATTATAACTTGAAAATGGAACCTCAAGGGAAACTGCTAACCAGATTTTCACCACAATTTTCAAACAGGAGATTTAACGAGGATGGAGAAGATGGCCAAATGAACCAAAAAGTTAAAAGGTGCAAAAATAAATGAACTCCTTAAAGTAAACACAAATAAAAATAAAATGAAAGAATTCTCATGTTTCCAGTACTGTACTGCCAACCATTCTCAACCGGTTACAAAGTATGACATCAGTAGACATTTATGATTCAGCAAGATTCACACTTTCAGCAGAAGAAATTTTTACATACAGCATAGCTGATAATTTGACACAAAAGATTGGCCACTTGTCTAATTTTAAATTAACCTTGCCATGAATTACTTCATGTGGTTATGACACAATCAACAGCATCACACTGCTTAGACAACAAAATAAAAAGTTTGCTGAGGAACTTACATCCATGGTTGTCACTGACGTCATCACACCATTGGAATCCGGTCTGCTTAACACACTTGAATCCTGATAAAATCTATAAACCAATTCGGGAGAATTGTGAAGAATATGATAATACTGCTCAACAAAAGCATTGCCCACAACTTGAGCACTTGGACCAGTCGTATGTAAGGCCATTCTGCGAGATATTAACACCAGAATGTCAACACAACAACCTTTCCATATATTGTGTTTTTCCTGTATTCGTGGCAATAAATAAAGGCACTAGAACCAACCATACAAGTCATTTTAATCTCACATCTTGGAAGAGTACTAAAAACATAGTCCAAGTCATAGAAATAAGAATCTAAAGAACAAAGTGGCCTACAAAAGGCAGCCGAAAAATTTTCTCTAGCATCCAATATAATGTCAATCATCAAAATTAACAACCCACAATGCACTCCACATAAGATTTCAGAAGATCACTACTGTACATTATGCTGACTACTACTATGCATTGCCTCCCTTGAACAAACAATACCACTCTGAAGCTGAGAAACTTACATTAACCCTTAATTGAAATAGAAAGTTCTGAATTCCATGAAGAACAGGAAATCCCAAAACGCAATGTGCAAATCTGGGTAGCAGGACACTTTAAAATTTGTCAATACTAACAGCACAGAGAAAGCTCCTATTGACAGAATCAGGAAAGTATAGACACGAAATAGCTAAAAAAAAAACTGACAATTAAAGCAAAAGGAACAAGGAAATAGCTTAAAAAAATTGACAATTAAAGCAAAAGGAACAAGAAAAGGGTATGACTACACACATTCTCCACAAACAAGAATAATAGAGCTTGTCAGTTTGCTACATATACTATAGCCACATTATGATAGAAACCCTATAAGAATAAAAAAATTATAAATGTACCGCACTAAATTTTCATACGATTAAAAACCATACTCTTGGTGGCTTCATGAACCAAAAAAGATATAAATAAAACTACAAATTTTGGCAAAACCAAAACCAACAAAAAAGAAGGTAAGATCTTTAAAGCAAAAACTGCTCACTTCTAGGATCCAAACAACACAAAGCTCAAAGACTAAACCCTTAAAATGCAGAACTAAAAATATCCATTTCAGAAAATCAAAAGAAACTGATCAAGCAGCAACATTTTCAGCTGCACTAACACCAATTCCGAATACCCATTACAAAACTAAACAAAAACTCTCTATTCAGGGACTACCCATTACAATGTCTGATCAAACAAATCAAAATCGCAAACATTGAACACAAACCCAGAAAAGTAGAAGAGGTCCCCAGTCTGATTAGAGAATTAAAAGCAAATGTACAAAACAAAATCTTAAAATACTAAGTTTGATCTGTCAAAAAAATGAGCTAAAAACAGTACCTTTAACGGAAATGTTTAAGCTTTGCTTGGAAGAAAGAGATTTGCTCCAGTGTGATAGTACAGGGTGTTGCGATGGAGAAGAATAGTTCGCGCACAAAAAATGGGAAAGACCGAAGGCCAAAGCTAATCCGTGAACTCTACTTGGGTACGAAGTTGGGTTTGTTAGGATCTTGTCTGGTTTTTTTCTTATGCTCCAGATTCTGTTATTCCAGGTTTGGATAACTTTAATCCAACGCCGTTATCTGTGGGTTAATTATTATATTATATTTATTTATTCTTAATTTTCTAAATTTAGCAAAAGATGCAATTGCTATACAGTAGTATGTACTAGCTAGGGAGACGAGACGTCGCCCATCTTCTAGCTGCCTCCTTAACAAGTTAACCATGTTGTTAAATGATAATGTTATGTGTTAATTATATTTGGATCCTTGGATTTTGTTAAAATGACAAATAAAGCGTATATTTTGAATGTAAATTCCTGTTGTGTTCGACTAACAAACCCTTAAAATAATAAAGCGTATATATAATTATTTTAAACTTTATGAACTTGAATGTAATTATTCTTGAATGTTATCGAGGAAAACGTGGGTTGTGGGGTGCAGTGATTCTTACTATTTAATGTCTAATCGAATACTTTTAAAGTTTTTTTTTTTTTTTTTTTATAAAATCACCTATTTATCAAACTTCTAATTATTTATAATCAAAAGTAAAAATTAAACTTAATCCTACCAAAAAAATATAAAATTTGAACCGAAATATCATTTTTCTCTTTCTAACACTCTTATCTAAGATAAAATTTCAAAATGTGGTACTGAGGTTTTTTGAAAATTAAATCGTCGTGAAACACTTCGCCACTTCACAGCATTTCTCGAAACTACACTCGTGGGTCTAAACTTTGATTTTTTCCGAAGGTGTTCCTTGCATGTTAAAGTGAACAAAGGCAGTACCAACTACAACTAGAAAGCAGTCACTCCGATGAGTTCCCTTTTCTTTTTTAATTTGAATTCTTGTTGAAGGTTATGTAGTGAATGTTGTATGGTTGAGTCTGAATCAATGATTGTGATTAACAATGTATTTGTATATTGAGTTTTGATAAAATTTTAAGAATTAATCAGATTAAAGTAGATTTTATCGAATTGTAGAGTTAGAATCGCAAATTGGGACATACTATGTTTCTCAACAATTTGTTGAGATTTTCGACATTTAGTTGAGTTTGTCTACGAATTGTTGAGATTTTTGACATTTAGTTGAATCTGTTTATGAACTGTCGAGAATCTCGACATTTAGTTGAATTTGTCTACGAACTGTCAAGAATCTCGACAATTTATAGAGAAACTCAAGTAAATATCGAGAATATCGACGATTTATCTAGTTCCTCTATGAATTGTTCAGAATCTCTACAATTTATAGAGAAACTCAACTAAATGTCAAGAATCTCGACAGGTTGTAGAGAAATTAAATGAATCGACAAGATTCTCAATATGTTGAATACTCATTTTTTTGGTTTCAATGCTACATTTTCTTAGATATGTTACATTTAGTTTTTATATAAAATTTAATGAAGTTTAACTAGAAATTGTTTCAATGTTGTTACA